>JAHWFO010039730.1:638241-713971 GCA_023313115.1 Rhysida immarginata | reverse complement strand
TATATGCACTTTTTACCTCTCCCCAAGTTTTTTTTTTATTCAATAAATTGATTTTCTCGAACGTAATATGTAAAAAATGTAAAAAACCTCGTATCATCTTTCCTTTCTCATCATTTCCGAACGTATGATATATCACATGCCATATGTTGCCATAGTTCTAAGGACCAAGTGACTGCCACCCTCGCAAATTCGATCCCACTCAAACAATTGGGCCTAAACTTCATAATAATGTAGATCTTGCCTAAAGGAATCTGGATATGGATTTTACGCCTTTACGTACCTAAATACCATATAGATATGTTGCCCTCTCTGAATTCCACCCCCGTAATTTCGACCCCCGTATACCAATCAAAACCAAACTAAATAGTGCAGATGGACATGCCCATAGTAAGCTACATTCCGAATTTCAACCTTCTACCTCAAAAAAATATAGAAATTATGAAGGGGACGGACTGACATTATAAAACCAATAAGTAGCTCCATTCTTATTCTACTTACGAAGGTGAGTCAAATAAGAACCGGAAATATATTTTTACAGCTCCTTTATTACAGACAGAGTTGGTACACTATTTTTCAATGTAGTCCACATCTTTTCGATGTATTTTCGCCACCGAGTCGGGAAGGCCTGAATACCTCGGGAAAAAAAAAATCTTCAAATAATGGAGACCTTGCTTATAGGAATCTGCATACCGAATTTCACTCCTTTATATGCACAAATACACCTAGACCTTTGATCCCCTCTCATTTTCACCCCCAAAACTCCGTTCTTAGTAGGCTAATCAAAACCAAACTAAATAGTGAAGGTGCACATGCCCATAGTAAGCTATATTCCGAATTTCAACCTTCTACCTCAAAAAATGTAGAAATGATGAGGGGGGATTCAAATCGTGTGTAAAATAACACCAATAAGTAGCTCAATTTTTCCGCTACTTAATAATAAGCTTATAGATTATGAGCATTTGAGCAATCGTGCGTCGACAAAGCGATTTCACGTGCGCGCGCCGATGTCAATAATGCTTAAAAGATGAACAGAAAGTAACAATGTATTCCTTCTTGACACATCGATTGTTATATGACATGCTGTTATCTGTGTATTCTTTACACTCACTGTTTTAGCACGTGAATTCGACTTGAAGGGGTCCACGAAAAATTCTGAAAAGTTGATACGACCGAGCTAAGACTTTGATGGTCATATTTCTGAGAAAAGAATTTAAAAAAGTTAATCTGTTTTCAAATTATCGCGCAAACGGCGGCCGGACGGACGGACGGCCGGATAAACGTACAAACCAAGGGCGCATTCTTATAAGTAGCTTTTATGCTAAAGCTCCTAATAATTATTACGAATGTCCCGTAACTATCAAAGAGGGGAAATAAGATAGAGCGCGCGTTCGTCTGCGCATTGAGCGATTTCGGATGCCAACATCGAGGCGAAATAACCAACTGCAGTTTGGGGATGGATGAGAGCGAAACGACGCTGTTTACAATGCAAAGATTTTGTCGTTTAGCATTTTCAAGAAAGCAATTCTCCATAAGAGGAACTGCGAGAAGTGGCAAAGGATATAGCACGGCCTTCTAGAAACTACCAGGCCTGAACATGACGTCAATAATGTAGTCTTGAAGCACTAAGATTATGACGTTGAACTTACTTCTGTAACCACCTAAAGCCAGCTAGATAAACAGGTCTTGACCAACACCTTCTAGAGAGAAGGCCTGCAGACAAAAGGTGTATACATTGTTGCATTGTAACGGCCAGTTTTGGCGTTACAAATCTGTCTTTCTCTTCCCCTTTTTCTCCCCTCCCTTCTGACTTTCTTGATTTTCCAAAGTTTTGGCTTCTTAGCTCTTCTATAGAGGAGTGGATGTAATGAAAGGTGGAAAAAAAAAGACGTCATTTACGGATAGTTTATTGTCATAGACGTCGGGAACAATGGATAGACTAACAATGATAGCATTGAACATAAATGCAGTGTTGAGAGTTTACACGTAATACACAAAAAGGTTTTGTTATAAAGAAAAAGATTTAGTTTTTAGAAAGACAGCCGCCATCGATGATATACGACGGTGAAGATGGGAGCCGCCAGAACGAAATCCTTGTCTAACTACCCCCATTACATATCCACGTACTTTTCTGATGAGGAAAAGAAAAGAAACTCCTGGATTCCGGGAGACGTTAAACAAGCTCGACGAGATTTCGACGCTCTTGTCATGGATAATGTATAATTATCGTTCTCAACTAATTAAACGAAGAGAACACCTAGCTTTGCTTCAGAGATACAAGGAATGGCTTAGAATCAAAGGCTATCCGGTATTAAGCTTTGTATTTGGGGTCTATTTCAAACGAAGAGGTTTTTATTGATTATGTTCTTTTATTTATTTTACCTATCAGGTTATTCGACTTTCCGTACGGGAGAAATCTACTATACAAAGAAGGACTTGTGAATCCACTTCAGTGAACCCGTAGCTAACGAAGGAAACAGTGTTGTCAGACGTAAAAAAATGCCGTTGGTGTTGTAAGTGTAGCGCAGTAAGAACTCTACTAACATCCTCAAATTCGTGTGTTTTGCGGATTTGAGTTTCCCCACCCTTTCATCCGTTATTTATTAGTATAGTAATTAGTTTTCCCTTCCGCCTTACTGTCGACCAACACCGTCGTCCGTGCTTGAAAAAAGTTGTTTACATAACGAGATTCACCGTTTTGATCCCAGGAATTCCAGTAAAGTATTGATGATTCTGCTTTTACTGAAAACGTTACTGCGATTTTATCAAGATGTATGAAGAAAAAAAAAAACTAAGATGAAAAGAAAGTGATCTGAACCGCGAAAGAACGTTCCAAAAGGGGTCAGATGATAGAAGTTTCAGATGTTAAAGCTAAAGTGCAGATACTTAATCGAATGGTTCAGTATGTACTTTCAGATCTTTTAAATTTAGATTGTTAACTTCGTTTAAACTACTTAAGACTATACATTATAATTTTTTTTTTTCTTTCTGAACGCCCGGCGGCGAAAGACTAATACAGCCAGATAACGTAAAGTATAATTGTTGGAAGTAAAGAAAGGAGGCTCGTCTGTTATACATAAATTTTCTATATTCCGAGAAAAGAATGAATAATAACACATCGGTGTTGAGACGCTGTAAACGTATTTCCTTGCTTTGTAGAATAATTATTTTAATCTAATTGTAAATTTCAACAGTGAAAGAAATTTTACAATAAAGCCCCGGTTATTTTTGTCAGACATAGTTGTCTACGTGAATTCTAGTTTATGCCCAAACACGATGAACGAATCGTCTACGTTGTTTTTCTCTTTTATTCTCGAGAGCTAAAGGAGAAGAGAAGTCTTGATGATTATTTACATTTGAATAATATTAGCATTTCTAATTAGAACTCAAAACCTCCTTGTTAATGATTTCATTGTATTGTTTATTCCCTGTTTAGGAAGACTTCTGTACGGGGGAGCGTTGCGTCTACTAAGAAGAACAACCTCACGTATTTTTGCCCGTTACAGCATCATCATCAAGCGAATATTGTTAATCGTACAGAAACCGTTAATACTTGGGATTCGAAATTTCTAGCAGGATACTTGAAAAACTTAAAACTGTCGGAGTTTGACAGTTCGGTGAGCAATAGTATCGATTTAGTGAATAAATTAAAAAATAAGGTGATTAAGAAAGGTGAAATTTTGATCTCCTTCGACATCGTCTCTTTGTTACCAAGCATCCCGATGTCAGAAACTATAAACTTCCTGATAGACATTTTACACAAGAACAACGTTCTCCAAAAGGTTTTGGACGAATCTTTAAAGTTAACCAGTTTATGTATTAATAATAATATCTTTAAATATAAGGACAAGGTAAATAAAATGGTAGGCGGTACACCCATGGGTTCCTGTCCTAGCCCTATTTTGGCAGAAATTTTTCTAAAGAATTTCGAGGACTTTCTTAAGAAGTCCGGTTTTTTTATTTTCCATCATGTTGGTTTCGTTACGTTGACGATATATTCACAATTTTCGATACCAACATGTGTGATGTTGATGTTTTTTTACAACATATCAACAGTTTATTCCCTACAGTCCAATTCACAATGGAGCTAGAAAAGGATCAAAAATTACCATTCCTGGATACCAAAATTATTAGGAATCATAACTCTCTAGTGTTCGATGTTTATCGGAAACCCTTCTACGATTTACATTACATCCCAAGCGACTCAAGCCATCCTTGGAGCCACAAGGTTTCCACGTTCATATCCATGATTAACAGGGCTATTAACCTCCCACTTACCCATTCTCGGTTCAGAAAAACGGTTTTCCTTATCCAGAAAATTGCGGTTAAAAACGGATACAGCGCACGCACCATCACGCGATTTTGTCAGGAAGAGAAGGTTCAAGAAGTTCATGAACGAGCTCACCACCCTAAACAGGACTAAGAATAAGGGCAGTACCATTTCTTTACCATACAATTCTGTACAGTAATTCATTAATTAAGGGTCTCAATGCAGTTTTCAAATCCTTTGACATTTCTCTCTCGTTTAGCAACCCGAACCAGATCAGGCACCTACTACACAACCCAAAAGATGGATTTATAAAGGTCAGGATTTACGAGGTCAGATGTTTCCAATTGCCCCATGATTTATAAAGGACTGCCTTTTCGAAATATCGGGACCAGAGTCAAGAAGTACAAGGCTCACAGAAGATTTGGAAGAAGTTCCCAATCCTCGATAACTAAGCATTCTCTGGACACCGGCCACGACTTTTCTTTAAACAATGTAAAACTGATAATGTCAATAAATCAAAAAAAAACAAACTGTTGGACGCTTTCGAAAGTTTAGCCATTCAGAGAACAGATAAAAAACGCTTACTTAACTTAAATTCAAGCCCTATTGGCGAATCCCCATTAATTACATGGGTGACCCAGTTACCCAATCAGCGAAATTAGTCGTTGACGTCATTGCTTATTATGGGCTGATTGGTTTTCGTTCCCTATAAAAGCTCAGCGCTTTCTTTCAAAGGTCGAAATTTGCATATTTGAGGTGAAAAGTACACCATGGAATATACCACCCACAGCTTCCTATTCATTGGATTCATCAAAATTAATATATCTGCTTCGGTCACGAAAATAAAAATAAAACGGGAGGATCATTTTTGTATCCACTGTGTATAATATAATAATAACTTATTAAAAATAAATAATTTGTTACCCTCCTCAAATGAAATATAATATGCAAAAAATTATAAATATACGTTTTTAATAATAAAAGTTAGTTTCATATATAATTTGTTCAAAAGCATGTTGAAAAAAAGTTAAATTAATGAGCGGAATTTGAACTCGAGAACTTTAGCATTGGAACCTCTTGACTTACCCCCATGACCACGATGAATACCTGAATATCATACACTCTGAATTTGTAAATACGCATCAATAGCCTACAAAAATAAATTTAAAAGATCATATCTCGTAAACTAATGCCCATTAGCATGAGTTACTGTGCCATATAACAGTGAGAGGGTTGCATAACATATTTAATAGTCAGTTAAATCCAAGCTTAACAGACCTGGTCCTCCCCTTGTAAGAGTGTGTCAGAGATATATTTTTGTTACATTTACGTCATTAAGCTTGTGCATCTTAACGCTGTTGATGTATGATATTTGCAGCGTGCTATATCTGTGTAAATAGCCTGTTGCGCAAGAATTTTGCAAGTGGATGTTATGTGCTTTATGGTTTCGTCTGTGATGTGGCATTTCCTTAAAATGCCATCGATCGCATCCTTGATAACGAGTTATTATTATCGTGGCTAATAGCAATTACATTCAGAGTGGAAAACTAAAAAAGCGTAATAGTCAAGTCCTAACCAATAACGTAAAACCTATGAAGGTAGCATCTGAGAATATATAATTAGTTCCGAATAGGATAGCTTTTCCTATTTAAATCGGTAAGTTTAAATTTCCAAGTATCTAAGTAGTCCCTTTGGTATTGCCTCAAAGACTCCTATAACAACTAATTATTCTTTTTCCACAACTGATAAACTTCTAAGTTCCGATAATTCATGGTCTTCTCCCGCTGCCTGTCTTCAATCCGGTCATTGCCCGGTTTGGTTTGGTTTGGTTTGGTTTGTTTGGTATTAACGTCCTTTTCAACTGCTATGGTCATTTCAGGACGGCGTTATAGGGGCCGCAAATTTTGCCTCGCAAGGGTTCTTTAACGTGCAGCCGGCAAACGACTACACGGGACCAACGGCTTTACTTCCCTTCCGAAGGAAGTGCGTGATCTCAGGATTTCCCCCTGAAAAATCCTCGTCGTCCTCGGCCGGGATCGAACCCGCGTACTCGGGCATCAGAGGCGATCACGCAACACACTGAGCCACCGAGGCCGATCATTGCCCGGTTTGGTAATATCAATAAACCAGACTTTCTTTTTCTCAACAACAATTATATTTGGCGTCTTGTAATCCAGATGCCTATCTGTTTGGATTATGAAGTCTCACAAGATGTTAACCTATTCATTTTCAAGAACTTTCTAGACTTGATGTTCCCAGTGGAATTTGCTGTATTCGAATCAATACTTCTGGCAGAGTTTCTAACGGATAAATTTTGCAACTCTGTCATGTTGAAATGTTGCTCGCTCCACTGATTAACGGTCGACTTTTAAATCATTCTCATTGCCAAATCGGCATTCTGTTATATGCTGAATTTTGCTTTCATGTAATTTGTTGGCAAAGCATCTTTAGTCATTGCTTTCTGAAAAACTTAAACAGGTTGAACGGAGATGATGCTGAAAATTAAGTTTAGCTAATTGGCTAATTCTCAAAAGAAAATTGCTTCAAGCAAGTGAATACTGTTTTCAAGCTTTTCATTTCTAAACAGGAAAACGAGTAAAGCATCTTTGCAAATAAGGCTTCATCTCGTTAGAAGTAAAAACACTCAAGATGCGGTAGGAGAGTAAAAAAAAATTCAAAAGGAAGCAATCTTTACGGGATGTAAATGACTCGATGGGATGTTTACTTGTGATTCGACTGCGTATGTTCTTAGAGAAAGGTTCCGATTATTTTCTTGTTTACGATCTTTCACGTGTTTCGAAAATGCTTTCATAAAACGATGCCAAAGCATCAGCATGGGCATAATTGTTTTTTAACTTTCATTGGCATCGTCATCGTCCTAGCTTCTTTGATCCTCCGGCATAATAGAAGGGGACCTTATTAAAGACCAATTAAGAAAGCTATTGCGGAAAATATTGTCGCCTGAATTTCTGGTTGAGATAAAAAGAAAACCCAAAAAATTTAAACATTATGAATTCAACGAATGGAACCTTACTATTAAGGAGTTCTTATGAGTGATCGAGTTACTATGCGGAGGCCGAATCGCTCTGCGTGGAAGGAACATCTAGATTTATTTGTAGTATTTGTTTGTTATCTGCCCATTCGATCCATCTGTATGTTTTTGTTTTTTTGTTCATTAAGATTGTACTAACACGTTTTTTTCTTTGTTTCTTAGTATCTTTATGAGCCCTCAGAGATCTAACATGTCGGTCCATATGGACCATTCGGATCTCTGTTGCGCTTTGATGTATATTCTAACCCTTTATTCTTAAATAAATAAATAAATAAATTCCATTTAAAATTTATAAATTATCCTTTAAAAATGTTTTCGTGTGTTTTATTCCTATGGGAATGGGGAAGATGCATGGAATTTCTTTTACAAATTAAAGCACTGTTTCATACAGATAGTGTTATGCTGAATACGAAATCGTTGTTAAATTTATTAGAAATATTAAAGAAACCTATTAAAATTAGCGCTAAAAACGTCAAACCACGCCTCCCAACGAAAACGATATCTGACGTCACTTTCCATCAAATCGTAGCCGACGAAAAAGACAGCCATGGCGCGGAAAGATCACCTGATCATCCTAGGCTGAATAACTATGTAACCCTCATTGTTTCCATCTTGGATTTTAAGAATCAGTATTTTATCGTTTGTTGAAAACAATGAAGGTTGGATTGTTGATCAGCCCAATGACTTATATTAAAGATAGACTCCGAATTCTATTGTTAACAGCGGCAAAAAGTGAAGCAAATTGAGCCATGTTAGTTCTGGGCAGGAGTGAGCCGTGGAGTAATTAGCTGTCTGGCTGCTTTGTTTTTGAAGATTTTGGGCCTGAGGAATAATTAATTCAAAACCATTCCTCAAAGTTAAACTTCATACAACTGTACAAACACACAAAACAAAAGGATCAGGCATCATTTTCCTCAAAAATAAATCAAAAATACGTAACTAAAATGAAAATACCTAACTGAAAGACAATCGAAACGAAATTGAAATTGAAACCATGATCGAAAAATTGTTTATAAAATATAATAAAATACTTCAAATACAAAGTAAACGAAAAGATAAACTTATCACTCCGTGATCGGCGTATGAAAGAATTATTAATCAGCTACTCTTCTGTTTAGCCATGTGTTTTGCATCATCTTCACTCACTTTCGGCCATGACAGTTCTGGGCATGGAGCTTCCCAATTTGCTTCAAGTTACAACAATAGGATTCGGAGTCTATCTTTAATATACGTCATTGGATCAGCCTACCATGGTCAGGTGACTTTTCCGCGCCGGGGCCTCTCTTTTTCGTAGGCTACACCATCAAATGCAATGATTTTGTGTGTACGTGAAGCTCGATCTGATTATTAAGCATTGTTGGCTGTAAGCTTTAACCATTGTCGATGATAGTGAGGAGCAGGCAAGTGACATCATATTACTCACAAGCTATGACGTATCGTTTTCTTGTGATATCAACTTTAACATTTTTTTAAAAAATAACTATAAATTTTTTTCACAAACTAATTATTATTCCTTGATATTGATAACGAATACTATTGAAAACAATAATTTAAAATTTTCATGCAACTTCCCCATTTCAATTTTTATCCCTAAAGAAAAGACTATCATTCAGAAAAAAATATTCCTACGTAATTAATAATTACGAAATGCTGTCTACAATTAATCCAACCAATAAACATCACCATTTTCGTAAATGTTTTCATTTCGATAATTTAACAGTTATATATTGTTTATTTTTTCCACCGCCATTTTATAGGGCTCTCTAATGGAAGTGACGGATACAAATTCGAGCAACTATTGATTATCTCCCTGAGCAAACCGCATGTTTATTTATCTTCAATTCTTCCCGAGTGGGTAGTAATTCTCTTCGACATTGGTGCGGATTTTAAAAAAGATCTGTTTGATTCGATTTGTTCACAATCTGTTCTGCAAGGCAATAACAGTGCAAGAAATTGACTTCCGTTATTAATGCGCTTGCGCGATTGCACTAGAAGGCTGAAAAGCCTTCACCGGAGGGAAAAATAGAATACAGCGCAAAAAAAAAACGCCATACAGACTTTCGTGCTCTCTCTATCTCTCTCCTTAGCATTACAGAGAAAGGGGTTTTTCTTTGTGGAATAGTATCCAATCAGCGCTTAGAAAAATACTGCAGAATGATGAACAAAAAATGGAAGGTAAAACCGGTAGATATGCCATCCAAGGTAGAACTGTTATATTATTTTATTCGTAAAGTGTTGGACAATAACAAATGGTAAAACGTATCGTCTAATATGTATTTTAGAAAAAGTATTGCTATAAAAAGAAATTTTGTTACAAAATTAAAGTGGTTTTTTTTTTCGGTACAGATGCCCCTTCGGGGTGAGATGCCCTATTTATTGTCTGTTTAGAGAGTAGACAGAAAGGCTTCTAGTTACTATTGTTACATCCCTTAGAGTTTATTTTAACCAGTCTGAAGTGATTTTAATCAATTGTACAAACAAAATTTTAAATTTCCTTCCTTGTTCCACTAAATAAGATGTCGTGAACGTTCATAGCTTAGCTGTAATCGACGAAAAGTGTCAGTCGTTTCCTATGCAACTTATTCCCACTTCTTTTCTACTTCGTGCTCCGTTTGTGCTTACGTCCTCATACAGATATACCACATTCTAGCAACCGGCAAAAGAGCTGTGCATCTCTCCCAATGGGGCATCTAAATGGTCCGGATTTAGTGACTTAAAGAGTAAGGTAACTGTGTGAATATTAGGTTGGTGCGTGGAAGATGCCGTTTTTTTAACATAATGAACTTTGAATAGGCTTCTCAAATGCAGAACTATTTGCATGTGCAAATATCATACATCATTTTGATCATGAAGTTTACTCTATCTACGCATTTGTTTGGTGTTCTTCAAGCATCAAATGAAACATGGACAAACAACAAATTCGCACCATTTTTCTTTATGAATTAAAATTAGGGCGAAAAACAACAAAAACAACTCGCAATATAACCAGGCATTAAGCGAAGGAACCGGGAATGACCGGCTGATTCAAAGTTTGTTCAAAAATTTTCCTGCTGGTGATGAGTCACTCGAAGATGAGGATCTCAGGCGACTGTTGACAATGCTGTCCTGCGAATAATTATTGATGCTGATCCGCGTAAAACTTCCCGAGAAGTTGCAGAAGAAATGGGCATCGATCAGCTCAGTTGTTGGATGCAAGAGAAGTTCCAAAATAGTTTCCAAAGCCAAATCTGCACCCGCAAAAGGATATAGTGGTGACAGCAGTATGGTGGTTGGCAAATGGAACAATCAACTACAGCTTCTTGAAACCGGGTGAAATAATAACAGCTGCAAAGTACTGTCAAGAAATTGACAAAATGCATGAACAATTGTGGCACCAAAGGGACCATAATAACGCGAGACCACACATTGCAAAAGAACGAATTGGATTATGAAGTTTTGCCTCATCTCGTCTACTCACCCGACCTGTCGCCTACTGATTATCAATTTTTCAAGCATCTTGATAATTTTCTGAAGGGGAAGAACAGGAAGCTGCAGAAATAGCCTTCAAAGCATTCGTCGATTTCCGAACTCCAGAATTGTATGTGACAGTCATATATAAACTTCCGTTGCATTGACAGAAGTGTGTAGATTCTGAAGTTTTTAGTTTGATTAAAAATCTTTATTCAGTGTTATGATATTCACTTTTGATAATAAAAACGACATTTTTTATGCACCAACCTGATAAAAGGGAAATAACGATACGTACCCGGATATATTGTTAAATACAGTTTAAAATAGTTTCCTGTGGCTGCTATACACAAGAGATCCCAGTCGTTGAAGTCATCGGAAATTACCTTCCTCATTTAGGCGGTAACTAATATCCTTGATAAAGCCGGGAACAAATGGCGAAAGTGGTCGGAAACTCTAGTTCTCCCTTTATTGTATTGTAAAGTCTCTACCAATTCCATTGATAGAAACAATACTAAGAACTCCCAATTTATTGGTAACATTTGTTTAGATATTATTTGTATCCTTAAATTTGTGTCACTTCATTACTTGTTTCACTTTTGGAAAAAGAAGGTAGTCTGGGGAGACAAATCAGGAGACTAAGGAAGATGAGTCAATTCCGCAACGCCATGTTTATCCAAGAACTGTCTCATAAGGTTTGCTGTGTGTAGGCGTGCGTTGTCGTGAAGGAGGAACCAGTTTCCCGATTCCTTGTGCTGGGGCCGTACTGCGCGTTGTTCTACTTTTACTGACGTAACGCAACTTCTGTACACCTCACTTGCCATGAAAGTGACAAAATAGTTATACGCAAAAATACCTGCACCTTGTCACGGAATTCAAATGCCACCTTGAATTCCAATGACACAAAGATCCGTCTCCATACTCGCTACTTCTATGGTGCGAAGTGGAGGAGGAAACGTCAGGAAGACCGTCATCAGCCAGAGACAAATGAAGAAATACTTTCTTTTGTCTCTGTCATCAGCGTGTCAATACGCAGGAGACCAATCGAGATCGACGGCGTGAGTTACGTAATCTCGAGAAGAAAACCCGAGATCGAGGTCGTTGTAATGGAGAGGTACGGTGGAAAGACATAGGAAAAATGCCTCCCCGCATGAATCTCCGGGACGAGCGACAGCGAATGTCCGGACGCTGTTGGTTATAAGTCGGGACGTGGATGTACAAACGACAGGGTTTGTCAACTCTCCGGAGTCCGTAGGAAAGAACGGAGCGAGAGAGGAAGAGAGTGCCGTCGATGAGACTGACCTCATTACAACGTACCGAGAGAACTGTCCACGTGGCGAGGTAAGCCAGCTTCAATGTTTCCACGCGGATAACGAGCTCTTATGCTTCCCAGTGCTGTACCGCTGGAATCACAATTCTACTATTAACTTTATTATACAAGCCCGAATCCAAGCTTATACAAGTGGGAAAACGGCAGTATAGACTTTCCATGAGTTGCGTAGTTATCAAATACGTTATTCCACAATAAAGGGACTGTGGCCGTACGGATTGGAAGCATATCTTAGCTACGGAGTGGGTTTTGTGATAATTGGAAATTAATCCGTAGTGGACGCTAAATATCATCGGTCTTTGTTCAAGCTAATGTTTTCTTTCTCAGTTCTCCGCCTATATTCGTTCACGCCTAGGATAGGTGAAGGGCAATGTGTTTTTCTTGAATAAGTACTTACCTCCTTTAAATTGCTCTATTCCGCAGTGGCTACGGAATTAAGCGCAAACGAAGGATGCTCTCCGAGCTATATTACCGACTGTGACTATTACTTTTCCGATCTATGATTTAAAGTGTATTACGTCAGCCGTTGTGTTCAACGAAGTTAGTTACGTCTGGATTTCGTTAGTGCTGCATTTACTACAGAGTTGATAAGTAAAGATACTTCAGACGCATTACTTACCTCATGAGTGTACGACAAGTGTTCGTCGGAATTTATTCAATAATTGTTAATTTGATAAAAGCATTTACCGGCCTTTGAATATTTACCGAAAGAAGTGCATCAGGCCTGGATACAGTGTTAATACTTGTGCTACAGCATTTGTGTGGGTAAAGTGTTATGTGCTACGTCCTGTATTTATTTATATGTGTTACTTACATGTCTTATCTTTAAGCAATTAAGTAAGGTAGCTTAAGCTTTAATTAGATAAGCATTTTCCGAATTTCTTTATCCTTTATTTTATTTAATAAAATTTGAATCATTTACAAACTTTATCCGACCTCCGTCATATAGGGAGTGCAAGTGTGACGTCAGTCCTTGGAATTCTTCAGTCACGTGACTCGATTTGGTTCCAAACAAGTCTTCTCGCTTCGGGATTTAACATGGTTCCAACGTAGGGATGGAATAAAATCGTTTTGTATAAGTCCAGTGTTTATAACACATTTAAGATGTGAAATTGTTTAGTTCCTCACTGCTCAAGAAGGAGCCAAAACAGCGATTTAGACATCTATCGTTTTCCCAAAGAAAGAAAGATCTGCGAACGATGGCATTCTTTTGTTAAGTGATTAAAAATGATTAAAAAGCGTTCTAATATTAATGTATAAATTATATAATGGTATTAAATGTCTTAATAATAATATAAATTACACAAATTAACATAATAATTTAAGAGATGTCATTTTTACTGGCCGCCCGTTTCAACGTTACTAGTACGTATATTGCGTGGTTCCAATGTTTGGAACCAGCGATCCCATTTCCTAGGCTCTCGACCCGTTCATCGCGCAAATGACGTCAGCTGTGACGTAGTCACTTGCACTCCCTATTATTTTACTTCCACTGCCACTCTTTATAATTTACCTAATTTACTTATGACACACCTTCTAGTTCCAAACGAACGACTAACAATCATAGTTTCTTTTCCCCTTTAAAAATTTCCGTATAGCCTGCTCACTTGCACCATGTACCGCCAGTCACCTTACTTTTTATACAGACTTTGTATTACAACTATTCGGAAAGTTAATTGCCCTTTATATTGTTTTCTTTTTTAATGTTTGTTTCAATATTATTCATATAGTCTTCAGCACAATATAACTGCACTAATAAAGTAACTTTTGCCGTTTATCACAAAAATGAACGTTAATATAGAACAATTAACGTAACTTTGTAACTGAAAAATTGTTGTCAAATATTTCAAATGTGTATACTGTTTTTAAACTCGGTGTCGGTACAGACCATATCTTTATTACGCTTATTTGACTGAATCAATTTGAAATTAAAAACTATATATTCAACTGAAGAGCAAGATAAATTTTTATACTTTATTCCAACCGTTGCTTTTGTTGTTGAGACGAAAATTTAGATAAAGAAGATGGATACCATTTTGGGATTACTGAGCCAATGTCAGCTCTTTAAAAATTTATATTGCGACATGATGATATTCTACTCTATTGTTTTGGTTGCAAATAAATAATAAAAAATGTCGATCTTAAATAAGATATTTGCGTGAAATATAAGCTAAGACTTTTTTTTTTCTTCAAGAGATCACTAGTGTAATTGTGTGAAAAGTGATTCTGGACCAGAGCGCATTAAATTCAAACTTTTGTTTCTACCAAGAAAAGTTTTACGTGCATTTACTGAGAAATAATGGCAGCATTCGAGTACACGTGTAATTTACACCTAATTGTATTTACAGGAGAGAAACTGTTTAGCTCCGAGCACCAATCTTTGGTGTTTGGTTCCACGTTCTTGACATGTTTCCACGATTATGGGATTTACGAATCAGAGACCGCTCGCGCTTCATTAAGAGCAAATACCGATTCGTGTAGCTTGGAAATGCACCAGTACAAGAATCAATATTGAAGCAACAAATTGATAGCTACATAGAAAATGGTAACTATGATGAAGTAATTAATAAAAAAAAACAAGTTTTCTATGCAGAAGAAAAAAAACAAGCCTGTCAATTGAGCTGTCTTAAATCAAATTAATTTCGAGTTTTTATTTCGATGAGTAAAGCCTGGATGCTGCGATGAGCATGATACGGAAAAAATAATGGGAAAATACATTGAGCAAGCACGTGCCCGAAGGGGAATCGCTAAATAACGAAACAGGTAAATATTGACAGAGGCTACGAACACGATAAACGAATTCCAATGCAATTAAATAGGAATAAAAAGATCAAAACGAGCAACATAGCTGTTTGGCCTGAGATCATTAATGTAAATCAAATTTATGATAAGGTAAGATAATAGGCTCCATATTCCATACATATAAAATACTGGACTATGCTTATGTCTTAATAATATCACCATATGCAAAAATAAAACGCGTATGCCTATTAGTACTTCGCAATGGAAGCAAGAGCGCATTGACCTTACATAAATAATCTTGTTTCCCTAGCAACATAATGAATCTTCTCATCCGGTATATTCAATCAATTCCTCAATAATCATATTTTCTGAAAAACAACATTTAAACCCACTGATTAGTGAAATTAAACAATAAAGAAGAAAAATAGAAATCGAATATCAACATCTATTACTATGTTCTAGTAATTTTATTATTAAGAAATTACTTTATTAAAAATTAGATAGTATAAATGAATTCAAACGAAAAATATCATCTAACACTATTTAAAGTATGATTTCACTAACAATGGATATGTGCTAGTAAAATATCTTGAAATGAGCACATTATGATGGATACATTTCTGCAATGTTTTAGAATATTTATATCAAATACCATTAACGCTACTAGCTTTAAAAGAAAATTTCTATTGTTGGATTAGTGTAAAACAATTTAATTTTAGAGACATCTGGTAAGATTTGTAAATGGGTACAATGGTGAAAGACGGCTTTCAAAGAAGTATAGCCTGATTCTCTACGGTCACCGTAACAATTAGGAAAGCAGACTATACTTAATATTCCCTTATTTTCTCCATACAAGAAGGGATTATGAAACTTGAAGACTTTCTATTAAGATATAGTGAAGAATAAATCAAAGGCAATGTAAGAAGCATAAGAATGGGAATGATTTCACTATGGGAATGAAGCAAAACTGTATAAAGTGAAGATACAAGCAATCATTTTAAAAGCATCGAATTGAAAAACATTGTCAATTTGTGTTGTAGTTTTTCCTTTCCGAAATCTGACGGCAAATGTAATGCTAGTTTTACTGAGAATTTAGATTTTTTTTTCACTTTAAAAACACTACCTGATCAAGCCTTTTAAGAATGCTTTCGAAATTGCTCAAGTTTATATGATGACATTTATGATGCTTAATCATTTTGGTACTAAATCTGTTTCACATTTTATTCTTCTGACGATATTAAAAAGTAATATAATTAAGTTTAAAAATTTTGTTGTTATTTTTCCTGTAGGATTAAGGAAGTGCATTCTTGAATGGATAAAGAAGTTACACTGCTCAAAAGACTTAGGGGAACACAATATAGAACGCCTATGTTATATAAATGAAAGAAAATATCCATACAACCCCCATGAACACATGAAGTGGTCTCAATTTATTCAACAAATAAATAAGTGTATGGCTTAATTTTCCAAACATCTTTCGAAAAAACAAATGACAGACGTAACCCCTGGTGAAACTAAAGTGAGAAAACTGTTCCCAAGAAGAGGTCTCAAGACATCTCTAGATACACGTCTCCCTAGAAGTGTTCTCTAGTAACGTCTATTCACTCCACGAGCTCGAATGACCTCTGCACATCTGCGATGCATGCTCCGCACAAGTCGACGGATGTCTGCTTGAGGAATGTTCTCCCATTCTTCAATGAGGATCTGCGCAGTGATTGTGGACTTGTTGGCGTTGCCTTATGCCGTCTTTTAAGCATGTCCTACACATGCTCGATCGGATCAATGTCCGGATTCATTGCTGGCCACTCCAATGTTGGAATGTTCTGTTCTTGGAGAAATTCCTGAGTGGCACATGGCGTATGTGGACGAGCATTAGCCTGCATAAGAACAAAATCAGGGCCTACAACACAAGCAACAGGGATTACTTGATCTTTCAGAATGTCCCTGATGTAGACTTCAGCATTGAGATGTCCTGGGATAACAAGGAGATCAGTATGGCTATCGATAGAGATCCCCCCCCCCAAAAAAAAACATGACTGAACCACATCCCATTCGGTCTGTTGCATTGTTGCTTCTGCAAAGCGCTTTCCAGAGCGTCTCCACACACGCTGACCTCCATCACAACGAGTTACGCGAAATCTGGACTCGTGTTTAAAGAGAACAGACTGCCACTGACGCAGCTGCCAGTTAATGTGTTGTTGGGCAAACCGAATTCGGGCTTCTCGGTGTCGGTGCGTGAGATGAGGTACACGATTCGACGGCCTTCTGGCTCTCAAATCACCTTCCCGTATTCTGTTTCGGACTGTTTGGTCAGAAACAACCACTCCAGATGCCACACGCAGATCGTTTTGCAAGTCTCTAGCAGTTGAGGATCGTCGGCGAAGAACAGAAATTTGAAGATATCGGTCTTGTATTCTTGTCGTTATGCGTTTGCGTTCTTGTCCAGCCCTTCACGAATAGCCACCAGTTGGAAACGATTCAATGCACGATGGATCACAGAAGGTGACACTTGAAGCAGTCTGGCGACGGACCTGATTGAGTAGCCTTCTTGAAGCAGCGTAACAGTTTTTGCAACTTCCTCCAGCATTTTGTCTCAATTAAACTTCTGAATACTGTATTAGAGCCTTAACATATAGAGACCATGTGACCTTTGTCATATGGTTATGAACATTCTGTTTTTAAGGGGTCTTTGGCATTTTCACTTTAAATTCACGGAAAAAAGAGAAACTCGAAAAAACACTCAGTGATTTCAATAGACCACATCTAATTTATCAAAAAACTGTGAAACATTTTATCGGAAGTCTTGATCTTGATATTTTACAAATGTTTTCAGAAGTGTTACCCTAATTCTTTTGAGCAGTGTATCTCTGCGTATAGCTCACTCAATTTGAAAGTTGTAAAGGAATTGCTATAAACATGATACATGAACAGCTCGCTATATTTAATATGATCACGAAATTTAGTCGAACAGAAATATTTATGAAGGGAAAAACGGATATTATCAAATGATTTTGATTTTTTCTTGAATTTATAATCTTAAAATCAGTAGAAATCATTTGAGAATGCGTGGTACTGCATTGTCAGAAAGATGTTAAAAGTGCAAGCAATTAAAAACATCATCATGGTATTTACGAAGTCGGTCATTCTATTGCAATATATTTCGTATATTTTGATTTTGACTTCAGATAGAACATCAAACAGTAAATAAAAGTTATACAGTAATAGGTACACGTGTTTCTGAATAGATATGACATGTGTGCCTAAAATAACTTTTACTCTATTTTTTGATGCTCTATTCGAAAATCTAAAGTCAAAATCAAAATATTCGAAAAAAATTGGCAACAGAACGACCGACTTCGCAAATTCAGTAATGATGTTTTTAATATCATTGGAATCAGTAATGATGTTTTTAACATCATTGGATATTTCATTATGACTAAGAAGTTACGTTAATTTATTTTTTAAGAAGCTTTTGGAAGTGCTGATCATCTCATTATCTATCTTAATTTTCTTCTCTTATTTCCTTTCCTGGCTTTTCTGTTCTTGGAAGTTGTTAATTAGAAGAACAAATTGTATTATACGTAATTATGGCGGCTGCAATTAAGAAGAACGCGAGTCAATTATGCATGAAGTCGGGATCAATTTAGCTTACGTGCTGGTATCTTTTAACTGAGCTTTAAAATTCGCCATTGTTTAGTTCGTCTGCCTGCGGCTTATTCTATCCCATTAAAAAGAAAGTGTTCTTGGGGTTGATGTATGTGCTTCTTTCAACGAAACAGGCAAACAAATCAATGGTGCCTTCATATCAAGAATGATAAAAAAAAATTCTCTGTCATAAATACGCTTAAGTAGGGCAAGTATTTTTAATTATTGCAGCCAAAGTTTACATATTGTATTCGCTATTCAAGCCGAATTCGGATGTCTCTTGTCTAATTTTAACTGATATTAGTTATCAGTGATACGAAGCGCTTCTAGAAACAAATTTCCTACTGCGTATAATGAAACATAGATAATGTCAATGGAAATGCACCTGCAATGTAAGTTCTTGACGGAGGGAAGCATCGATATTAGCTTTTATTGATTCTCACCCTTTGTTTATAAGATCAACTTTCCTTAAATGAGTAATAAAATCTGTTATTGTTTTTCTTTCTTGCTTTCAAGTCCCAAAAAACAATGATAAAAACAGAGGTTTACTTTGAGACTTTAGAAAAGAACGCTGGTCGGATAATTATGTGTGAAATCTTTGACAAATTATTCCGTATGACTTCGCATGCAATTTTATACTGTTTTTCTTCATTTTAGAAATTTTTACGAACAGAGCGGTTTAGTAACGACGAGGGGTGAAGAGATGAGTTAAGATATGGTGAACACGTCGGCTGACTTTATCGAAGAATACAAAAGCTATGCCTCTCTACAGCATATCTCTGTTGAATGACAAAATACGCTGCGAATTACTCTAAAGCATGTCAAGCCAAACGTTTATTTACAACCAATTGAAACGCCTCGTAATTTTCTAAATTACACATAATATTTCTTCGGCACTTCGTAAAACTGTCAAGCTTGCAATGATTTTTCTTAATTTTTTTTCCACTTGCATTATACGTTCATCGTTGCATGCGATATGTTTTTTTTTTTAATTTAAACTTCGCAAGATTAATCCAGATTTTGCTCGTAATCGCAACTGTTGGTTTATTAAATAAATTAATTACTGCTAAAAATAATGCAACATATAGCAATCACGTCAAAAATATGGTCTTTTTATGAATTATTAAAAATCATTAAACAAGTAAAGAGCAGCCAGGTGCTGTCTGTTGTTGTTGTTTTTGGTTAAAGTGCAAGTGAACTATTTTCGTTTAGCGCTAACCATCATATCAGCTTTTGGAATTTTTATATTTCAAGATGTTTCGTTCGTAGATTTAAACACTGTCTAGATTTTAATATATTGATTGTTAAAAAGCTTTAAATTCCTCCCTCTTTCCCTTTAATATGGATGAATCTACTGACCGTCTTTCTTTCTTTCTTTCTTTCTTTTTCTTATATTAATTTGTCTGGTTATGATTTTATCAATTATTCATTCTTCGTTCCAGTAAATCTCATCTATCGTTTCCACACAAGGTCATCTGTCTCCTGTCAACTCGTCCATCTTATCCATTTTTCCCCCTTCGAAGTAGTTCTCTTTTATTTTTTTTCTTTTAAATTTGAGATAAAAAAAAAACGTGTCATTAATTTTGAAAGATGCGGGAGAAAAAAATTACACTGCTTTAAAAGTTAATCTTTCTTTCCCTTACTGCTAAGGTCATTATGAAAATACTAGAAACGTTCATTACTTTTTATTTCTTTCTTTTTGCAACTTTAATTTTAATATATAAACAATTTTGTGATTATTTAAATTTTCTCTCCAGAATTCTAGCAAAAGCAATTTTATCGTATCTGCTCATATTTTATTTTTACTTTCTTTTTATTTGTTCTCTTAAATTTAAAAATAATTTTATCAAATTTTTGTAATTAATATGTGGACACAACAAGCCATGAAACAATTAGAATTATGCTGAACAAAGCATTTAAGAACTTAGATTTATTTTTAAGAGTATATATCGGCCTCGGTGGCTCAATGGGTTGCGTGATCGCCTCTGATGCCCGAGGACGCGGGTTCGACCCCGTCCGAGTACGACGAGGATTTTTTCAGAGGGAAAATCTTGAGATCACGCACTTCCTTCGGAAGGGAAGTAAAGCCGTTGGTCCTGTGTAGTCGTTTGCGAACCCTCTTGGGAACCCTTGCGAGGCAAAATTTGCGGCTCCTATAACGCCGTCCATGAAATGACCATGGCAGTTGAAAAAGGACGTTAACACCAAACAAACCAAACCAAACTTAAGAGCATATAATATGTCGAATGGCGAAGAGTACATATGTAAGGCGTATTCAGAAAACATGTTTCGTTTTGTAATAAAAACAGAACTACTAAAAATATTTTCAAAATTATTGCTTTAGCAGATTCTATTTACCTTAACTATTGTTCCACACAGTTTCCAAATTTATTTAAACAATTGTTACAGTGTTCAATATACCTCTGCATACTTCATAGAACTCTTTCCGCCGGTGAAGAAAGCCACGCAGTTTTCACTTCTTCAAATGGACGGCTTTTATAAAAAAGGAACCAAACGCCATGTTACACTTTTTTGACATACACACAAATATAGAATCTAAAAGCGCTAAAGATGCTTTATATAAATAGATTATTACCAAGTGATTAATGGCAATCGCCACCTGGTTCCTTTTATATAAATGTATTGTAATTTTATGTAAAATGAACCAACAAACATTTTTAATTATAAGGCGGTAACGAACAAGAAATATTGAATGAATATACAATTGTAAAATAACGTAATATGGGTTTTAAATTTGTCCTACACTTTCTTTTACAAAAAAATTGTGCCCTAATTGAACAGAACTTTAAACGGCTTTTTCTAAGTTTTTCATAAATGGCGCTTGGTTCCTTTTATATAAAAGCTACCCAATTGATTAGTTGGCAGCAATTTGACCATCCGCCTTACTGTCCGGACCTCGCGTCCCTGCGTTTCAGGCGATGGTGAAGAAGTGAAAACTGCTTGGCTTAAAACGGAACTTGTTTTCTGAATACACCTCGTAAATATCTCCATTTTTTCGAAAGTTTCTCATCATCTTTGATGAAACATAGCTATCTTACCATTTAAAATAGTTTCATTTCCATTGATTTCTTTTGCCCCTTTTGCAATTCTTCTTCAGTTTTGGAAGCTACTGTCCGCACCAACTACTCCCCTATTAGGTCTATTAATCTATTTCTTTTCATCTGGAATAACTTATTCATTCGTTTTCTTTATTTATCCTATTAAATGGGCTTATTCATTTGTCTGCAACCCTTCCAACAATCTCGTACCTTTGGAATCTTCCGAAGGCGCGCAAAATGGACGATGTAATATACGCGCGTAAATGTTTTAACCAACTGTGTGTGACTTTCTTCCCTCGCTAACCAAAATTATCATGGCAACTGCGAAGTTTAGGAGATAAAAATCATCGCTGCAAAGGATTGTGGTTAAAACTATTGTTGCAAAACACAGACGAAAGTTTTCGGGTTTTTTAAAAAAAAAAAAAAAAAAAAAAAAAAGCTCGAAAAAGTTGATTTCTTGAATGTAGTACATCAATGTAGTAATTTATTTTTGATTTTACGTAACGCGTTGTTGCTGTTTTGACTATAAATTCCTCAGTTACATTTGGACAACATTAAAAACATCTTCAAGTTTATTTAAACAAACAATCGCCTCTGAGTGAAAGATCTTAGACTGCAATATCTGCTCTTCATAATCATCACCTCTCGTTTCATTTTCCATAGCTGATTCTGTGATGTTGTTAACAATGTCGTCATCAGCAGTTCCTAGGTAACACTAGTATGCAAATTTTAAAAAATTTTCAAGCCCCGAGACTATTTCAGCTGATTCTTATGTTGTAAAATGACCTCCTTAATACGAATATAACCTTCGTTTTCCCCCATCACCCACCATTTTCGGGGATGCCCCCCAACCCATTTTTATCATTTTTCGATAGATTTAGAGGGTTGAAAAGGTTTGTTTCAGCCTTTAAAATTCTTCTAAGGGGTTAGAGGGCTGAAAAATTCTAAAACATGAACATTTATAGCAGGGGGGTACATAAGGGGGGGAATTACCCCCTTTAATTGTTTAAAAAAAATCATTAAAATTTGATCGATTTTCCGTTTTTTTCGTTTTTTAGAAAAAAATAGCGAAAAATAGCAAATTTTAATGATTTTTTTTAAACAGTTAAAGGGGGTAATTCACCAAGTACCAAACATTTCATGAGTCATCCATGTACGTGTGTTTGTTTTGTAATCGCATAGAAGATAGGTTACATGCAACGAGGTTTCTCAGATTTACCTATAACTAAAGGCCGCATTTTTTCACGAAAAAAAATTCGTCATAATGAATTCGCTAAAATGAATTTCGTTAAACTGGGATTTGTTTTACATTGTTTATACATGTATAGGACATCTGCCAGGACCAGAAAAAAAATTCGTTAAATCGAAAAATTCGTTATATTGATATTCGTTATAAAGGAATGATTTTTCAATTAAAAAATGGAAGGAAAAATTCAGCGACCCGGATTCGAACCAGGAACCTCGACTACCATGGCCGATGCCTCTACCAATTGGACTATCTCAGACATCACGGACAGCCAATCTGTCTCAAGGTGTCTTAAAGACAACCAAGTTGTCACGGTTGAAAGCCCAATGGGAGACGGGAACCTGGCCCGCAGATCGAGAATTTCTCCACTCCAAACCATCAGAAAGTTGATGAACTCACAAGGAAATAATAATAATTATTAACTGGAGAAGCGTCTCCAAGCATAGGTAATGATTTTTCAATTGAAAAATGGATGGAAAAATTCTGCGAGCCGGATTCGAACCAGGAACCTCGACTATCATGGGCTATCGCAGACATCATTACTTATGCTTGGAGACGCTTCTCCAGTTAACAATTATTATTATTTACTTGTGAGTTCATCAACTTTCTGATGGTTTGGAGTGGAGAAATTCTCGATCTGCGGGCCAGGCTCCCGTCTCCCATTGGGCTTTCAACCGTGACAACTTGGTTGTCTTTAAGACACCTTGAGACAGCTTGGCTATCCGTGGTGTCTGCGATAGCCCAATTGGTAGAGGCATCGGCCATGATAGTCGAGGTTCCTGGTTCGAATCCGGGTCGCAGAATTTTTCCTTCCATTTTTCAATTGAAAAATCATTACCTATGCTTGGAGACGCTTCTCCAGTTAATATTTATTATTATTTACGTTATAACGGAATTTGACCTGTATATCAAAAATCGAAAATATTGCAAGATTCTTTCGTTTCTCGTCATTCCCGACAAACGACTTATCATTTGTCACATTTCCATTTATCCGCTCCTGTACATTTCCGGGCATATATTCTGGGCATCCATATTTTGGCATTCTAAACTCCATCATTACCTTTGGATGATGCCAAAGGTAGAAAGCGAAAGTGTCAAATTCAGGTCGTCTTAAATATCAAAGGCAGTACAACACCGTATTAAGTTAAGATTTGGTTCTTTTACCAGGTGCTTCTGTTTTTTTGCTCCTTGTCGTGTCAGCAATCATTGTTTTTGTATCTAATCATTATTTATGGTAAAAATTTCAAAAATATTTCTAGGTTACTAAAAATTGCCTAACGGCAAGGCTTCGTCATGCTTTTCGATTTATATTCGTAAGATTGATGCTATACAAAACTCTCTTGAGGCTTAATAAACGAAAGAGTTCACATAGCTTATCACCCCTGGCCACGTTTAAGAAATGAGCAAAATAGATATCAACAGAGATAGATTTTGATACCAACATAATATTACGTATAAGGCACATGATTAAAAAGGCCCCTGATCACTATACTTATGAAGAAGCAAATTTCTCTAACCATTTAATAAAGGAGTATGGCTTAATCACATCAGATGACATCATCGTAGATCGCAAATGCGAGAATGAATGACTGCTTAATTTGAGAAATATTCAGTGAATCTTCTGCATCCAATGAGTGTACGGCCATTGAGTGAAATTTTCTACCATTCTAACAAGTATTTTATCCGAGATTTTTCCCAAAACAGCTACAACAGGCAGAAAGCTAGAAATCTATACTGTTATATAAAAGAAAGAGCGAAAAATGTATTCATTCATTCATTCATTCATTCATCACGAAATCTCCAAAACTACGAAGCCTACAAACTTGAAATTTGGCAAGAATATTTCTCTTGGCTTCTAGATGCTCGCTAAGAAAGGATTTTATTTTTTCTTTCTTTCTTTCCATTTTAGATTATTTTTAAAATTCAATTTACCTGGAGCTGAATGGGATTTTTACCAGCTTTAAAAAATTGTGACGTTTCCTTTGTTAATGAAGATTTTTGCGATTGTTCCGTGAAGCAGCATCAATAATGAATGAAAGTCTTTCGCACGTGAATACAGCGTATCTTTTATTTATCTGAATCGGATTTGTGACGTCGTTGTTTGCTTTCTTTTAATAAAGACTTGCGATTGTTCCGTGAAGCAGCATCAACAATGATGCAAGTCTTTCGCGCGGGAATACAATGAATCTTGTATTTCCTACAGAGTCCGCCAAAAAATGTATACACACTTTACTAGATATCATCTATAATATTTTCCGTAACAGCAAAATCGAAAGTTTACACCCCAATATTATTACATGTATTGAATGAAGACGATCCCGAAAAAAGAAGACCACAATTGCCACCTAGACATAAGAGATTACTGATAAGAGTTTGCTAGGAAATGGATAGGAGAACTGTTCGCCGTATTCAAAAATATCTCAACGCTGATGATAATCATTTTGTACAGTTGTGGTAATTGTAGGAGTCAAGAGGACTTATATTCATCGCTTGATGCCTCTATGAATTTAGTTTCCAACTTTTATATAGTTTTTTTCTTTTGCTGAAGTGTGTATACTTTTTTTGGCGGACTCTGTAAACAAGGTGTTCTCAAATAACGTGTACAAACTTGGGGGGGGGGGTGATAGAGGGTTCAAATCAAAGCAACATTTACCTCTTTCATTTTTTTCTCTGGGGCACTGTTTTTGAGTTAAAAAATGTTGAAATCCCACCTACAGGAAACAGTTGTTTGGATTCTGTGGGGACACGTACACGAGACACCTGTGGGATCCGATGAAGAGCTGGTAGCCAGAATCGCCATAGCTGCTGACCAGATTCGCGAAGAACCAGGAACTTTTGAATGTGTACGTGAGTCCATGAGGCGACGTTGTGAAGCATGCATTCATGCCAGAGGGAGTCAATTAGAACACTTATTGTAAAATATTTGCAAGTTTCATAAAAAACAAGTCCCATTATTGTACTGTATGCAATGTGCTTTTTTATTCTTTTTATTACTTGATTGACCATGATTTTGACGTGTTCCAGAATTACGGGTTGAGTGGCATATTACGTCTACGCGACGTCCAACATTTTTTTATCTCAAAAACAATACTCAGAGAAAAAATGAAAGAGGGAAATGTTGCTTAGATCTGATTCCTCTATCACCCTTCCCCCCATCCCAAGTTTGTACACCACCCTGTATACATAAATATGAAAAAACTATATTTTTCTCCAAGCGACGCCGGGTACTTCAGCTAGTAAACTTATAAGTACAGATAAGAAATACCGTTCTGATACATTTTATATTGGGAAATGAATAGAGCATTTTTTAAAGTACACTTGCATGCTTCATTCAGTTATAAATTGTTTATGGTTTACAAATTAAATAAAAAACTTGTGTGGACAAAAGTTTGGCAATCAAAAGAAACGTGGACAAAAGTTTGGCAGCTCGCTAAATATGTAATATTATGCTTAATATTTAAACCACAGTAACAAGAAATGTAGCATAATTGAAGATGTAAAGGCATTTGTATATGCAAATATCATTTAGGTGTTAATATTTCTCTCCATGCAGCCACCAATGCCAGTGAAAACAATGGATCCTGTAAAGGAACTGACAATGGAGATAAAACAGTTGATCAATGAACTTCACAGGCAATGGAAAACACAAATAGAAATTCCTGGAATTGTGAAATGTCACACAGAAACAATTTGCAAAATAATTAAGAAGCAAAGACATATTTACAAATAAACGTTGGGAGAAATATCTAATTTATTTTAATGAGTACGCCATATTCAAATCTTCTACAATTCGATCCCAACAACTAAAGAAAACTTAAAAATAATAATACAATTAAAAACTCCCTACCCCATCCCCATAATGTAAACAACCCACCCGAAAATTTAATCTTTGATCTACATTATTTCCAATAATATGGGCATAGATATTATAAAAAATTACAGGATTTTACATTAAAACAACATGTTCACAAGAATTCAACCATGAACATTAACATTGCCAAAAAAGACAGCAGCACACGTCGGCGACTATCATTGATAAAAGTTCATTAGTCAATATTGTATAAGATTCGAATATGGAGTACTCATTAAAATAAAGAAGCAAAGACAATTTGGTTATGTTAGAAATCATGCAAGAAGTAGAAGACCAAGATGCACCACAAAGCGATAGGATCGGACAATGATAAAAATTTGTAAAGAAATAAGATTTGCACCATCAAAGGACATGAATGCTAGAGCAAAGCAAAAGAATACAACTGTATCTGATCGCACATTCCGTCGTAGATTGGCTGAGAGTAATTTTGGAAACTATAAAGCAAAGGTTAAACCAATAAATCATATCAACAGAAATTCGTAAGTGTTTAATTTTTAAATAATTTATTTTTTTTCCTGCTTTAAAGATTAAACCAACTTTGATTGCGGCACAGAAGAAAGCCAGACTGCAATGGGCTAAACAGTTCGTGTCATACAGTATCAAAGACTGGAAGCGCGTTACTTTCAGTGATAAAAGCCGTATCTGTATTGAAGGAGGTGATGAGCATGGAGCCATGGTTTGGAGATGGAAGGGAGAGGAATTCAATGCAGATTGTTTATGTACGAAGGAGAGATTTATAATTTGGGCTGTGTCACAGCAACCGGGGTTGGTGACATATGTGTTGTTACATCAACAATTAATGCTTCTGTGTATATTGAATTTTGAACAAGTTTTTGATTTCATCTATTAAGACCCATTTCCAAGATGATTTTCAAGATGACAATGCGTCATGTCACCGTGCACAAACTGTTAAACACTTTTTGACTGAAAGAGATATTGATATCATTCCATGGCCTGCTAATAGCCCCGATTTGAATATTATAAAGAATTTTTGGCATGAATTGAAGAAGAAAATTCGGGCCGAAGCACCGCAAGATTTGGTAGGATTGAAGCAAGTGATACTTAGATATACATAGAGATTCCCGTTGATTATTGTGCCAAATTATATGGGAGCTTACCACAACGTGTACATGATGTTATTAAAGCCAAAGGTGGCCACACAAAATGGTGAATACAGCAGATCTACGGATTTGAAAACTTTTGTCCACGTTACTCTTGGGTGCCACACTTTTGTCCAAGAAAATTTTTCATTTAATTTGTAAAATATAAATATTTCATAACTGAAAAAAGTATGTAAATGAACTCTAAAAATACTCTATTCATTTGCCAATCCTAATTCTGTGAAAACATTTTTTGTTATTTGGAATTATTAATTTACAGGGTTGTTATAATTAAAGTGACACCATTTAGACCCTTCTAGCGACCGTTCTGGTAATCAGATTTTGACTAAACTTGAGATATATGTTATACAGACCATGGGGAAGAAAATTTTGCAATAAAAAAAAATTAGTTCACATTTTTGACCGCTACGTCAAAATATGGCGCATGAATAATAACAAAAACAAGTTAGAAGCAGAGAAATTTATAAAATCAGAGCATTTGTTCAATGTGCATTCATTTGTGTCACTGACATGTTCAAAGCGCATTATTGCATGTTCCACAGTAGAGCGAACGGATTCCTGAGGAAACGCAGTGATATGGCGTGTTATGCTTGCTTTCAATTCAGGGACAGTCCGTATTCTTCCTCCATAGACATTATCTTTCAAATATCCCCACAACCAGAAGTCACAAGGCTTTAAGCCCGGTGAACGAGGAGGCCATGCAGTTGGAAAAGTTCTCGAAATCACCCGATCATCTCCAAAATGAGCATGAAGCAGTTTCTTCACTTGTCGTTCAATGTGAGGTGTTGCACCATCTTGCATAAAGACAGTAGTGTCTAAACATTGTCTTTCTTGTAAAGCAGGAATGACTTTATGCTGCAGAAATTCGCAGTAACGAGCACCAATGATTGAACATCTTTTAGTGCCTTGAGGAGTGTTCTCTTCAAAGAAAAAGGGGCCAAGAATGAAATGTGAAGTGAATCCGCACCATACAGTCACGTAATGAGAGTGCAAAAGCTGTTCAATCTTGCACACCCATCGGCTTTTCAGTACCCCAGATGCGACAGTTTTGAGCATTCACTGCTCCGTCTAGTGTGAAATGCGCTTCACCTGACCACAAAATGTTCCATGGCCATGCATTATCGATGGCTATTCTAGCCGGAAACTGGCAAGCAAAATCAGTGCGTTTTTCCGGATCTTCATGAAGCAACTTTTGAACCACCTGCATCTTGTATGGATACCACTTTAAAATGGAACGCGAAACTTTTTGTACTGTAGACCACGGAATAGACAAACCACGTGATACGGCTCGAGCACTTGCTGAAGAGTATTCGGAACTTGAAGCACTCTCCACTACAGCAGCAGCAACGTCTTCCACAGTCTCATTTGCAATTCGTTTCCGTCCTCTCCCTGGCAGCACACCCAACTCATCAGTTTCTTCAAATTTCTTAATCATCTTTTTAAAACCATTAATAAACATAGGCCCATTTCGCAAGTTTTTCAAACGTCGATATTCTCTTAGTGCAGCAGAAGCATTATTCCAGTTCTGGTAAAACAACTTCACAATAAAGCTCAATCCTTTTTAGCTAAAGCCATCGTGAAGAATGACTTTACATTTAATTTCACTGTCATTTTAAACTTTTCAAATTTTACATCTCATTTGCATAATGTCTCTGATTGAGTAAAAATTCAAAGATAGTTGCTTACCATATTTTGACGTAGCGGTCAAAATGTGAACTAATTTTTTTATTGCAAAATTCTCTTCTCTATGGTCTGTATAACATACACTATATGATCACAAATATCCGGACACATGCACGTTTGCGCTCTAGCCACGATTTCATGGAAATCAATAGGGCGTTGCACATCCCTTTGCCCGAATCACAGCTTCCACCCTTCGGGGAAGACTTTCCACCAAATGTTGGTAGGTACTTTCCGGAATGTTCCTCCATTCCACCCGAAGAGCGAGAATCAGTTCAGGTACAGAAGTTGGCCGATGTGATCTAGCCCGCAAGCGTCTTTCCAATTCATCCCACAGACTCTCTATAGGATTGAGGTCGGGACTTTGTGCCGGCCAACCCATTTCTTCGACCCCTGAGTCCGCAAACCACTGCTGTACACGCCTCGCTTTGTGGCACGGAGCATTGTCGTGTTGGTAGAGAAATGGCCCGTTTCCGAAAAATTGCCACAACGTTGGAAGTGCACAGTTGTCCAAAACATTCAGATAACGGTCGGAGTTCATGATTCCTTGCACAGGAACGAGCTGGCCCAGTCCGTACCATGAAAATGAGCCCCACACCATGACTCCTCCTCCTCCGAACTTGACTGTGGGCTCTGTGCACTCAGGTAAGAAGCGTTCTCCAGGTATGCGCCAAACCCAAACTCGTCCGTCGGATTGCCAGAGTGTGTAGCGAGATTCGTCTGTCCACATTACACGTTTCCATTGGTCCATTGTCCAGTTTCTGTGGGCTTTGCACCACTCCAGACGTCGCTTGGCGTTGACCCTGCTGATGTGGGGCTTGTGGGCAGCAGCACGGCCATGGAATCCCATCGTGTGCAGTTCCCGGCGAATTGTCATGGTACTGGCATCGTTTGCAGAGGCGTTTCGAAACTCTGTGGCAATTTTTTCCGCCGAGGACTTTCGGTTGCTGCTGGTGACACGACGAAGCACTCGACGGTCTCTGTCCGTTAGTTTCTTGGGTCTACCGGTTCGTTGTTGAACTGTTGTTGATCCCCGGGTCTTCCATTTCATAATGACATCGCCTACTGTTGACTGGGTATCTGAAGAAGGCTGGAAATGTCACGCACGGACTTGCCGCATAGGTGACATCCAACGATGGTTCCACGTTGGAACTCACTGAGCCCTGCCGAACGACCCATTCTTGCCAATGTCCAAGCAGAGTTGTGTCTGAAAGTGTGGGAAGCTATTTAAATGATGTGCAAGTTATTATCATGTGACATTGGGCCAATCGATGATCTGTGAGGGGTGTCCGGATATTTTTGATCATATAGTGTATATCTCAAGTTTAGTCAAAATCTGATTACCAGAACGGCCGCTAGAAGGGTCTAAATGGTGTCACTTTAATTATAACCACCCTGTACTTTTAGTTTCTTGCCAGAAAACTATTAGTTGTCAAACTTTTGGCCAACGGTTGTATGATTTCATCTTTCATTTCTTTAAACATATAGGGATCACCACTACACGTTTTGTTCTTCAACTACCGTCCCAGATATCGATTGCCTAAGACCAGTTCATGGATTATTAATAAACTGAAAATGTTTTCACCTGAAACCCAAAATTTTATTTGTCGCGTGTTCTTCGGTATTACTCTATTACTGTCAATAACATGGGTCGACCAGTAGTTGACGATTAAAGCTAACGTATCTTCTCTCAATAACCTACGCCCTACTCAAAAGTTAAAATTGTTATTTCGTATTAGGAAAACAAGCTATTTTAGTTAATTATTATATTGATTTTTATCTAATTCAATTATAATTGGAAGTACAACATATACAGGGTGAATAAAAAATAAGGCGATAAACTTCCGAAGGTGATTCCTGATAGGAAAGGGAACAAAAAAATTCATCCGGAAATGGACGGTGAGTCTGATAATAAATGATAATATGACTTTTTGTGCGAAAATTTTTTCTCACGGGCTCTGCTAGTATTTAAATATAGATGAAAAAGGAAAGGAAAGAAATCCGCAACCTAAATTCGAATCAGTCACTTATACAGCTAACCTGTCTCCATGTCTCCTGCTAATTTCTTTAACCACCTAATGAGCCAAAGCTATTCGATGACCAAAGAGCTGCTTACAACAGGATAATTGATGCTCTCAGTAGATTGACTGGAAAACTTTCTTTCTTGGTTGGTCTGGAGGCACAGGAAAAAACCTTCTTGATCAACCTTCTTCTCTCAAAGATCCGGCAGTACTGCATAGCTCTTGCTGTGGCATCTTCTGGCATTGCAGCAACATTTCTTACTGGCACATTCAGCTTTTAAGATTCCTTTGAACTTTGCCAAAACAGATTCTCCCATATGAAATATTTCATAGAATTCACCCATGGCCAAGAAAGGACATCAGACAAGACTTTGAAGGACATCAGAGACAGTCGCTGTAGTACTTGCAGGAGACTTTCGATAGACCCTTTCCGTCATCCCAAAAAGTACTTAGGCTAATGAGCGGAATGCTTCTTCGAAGACCTCCATTCTATGGCAACAAGTTCAGGAACTGGAACTGAATACCATAGAGCCCGTCTGTTTGGAGATTCAACAGCTGAGCACTTTTTCATAGCAGCTACTTGCCATTGGCAGCGGAAGATTATCTTTGTGCCAACAGCTCGATATGCATCAACTGCCATGTGGACAGATGTTTGGCACAATAAGTCTTTTCTAACAGGGACAACTTTTCTGACATGAACAACAAGTACAAAGACTCCTTGTGGCTGTGTGAACGTGCAATTTGCGCTCCGCAAAATGATGAAGTCGAAAAAATCAATCTGGATCTGCTAAAAATGTTGCCTGAAACAGCAAGTTTTTTCCGGTCTAATGACACTGTTGTCAATCAGGATGAAGCTGCAGAGTTTCCACTTGAATTTCTAACTTTGTCCAGCCACCTGGAATGCCACCACGCAATCTTATCCTCAAAGAAGGAGCTCCAGTCATGCTGGTGAGAAACTTGCACTCTCCACGATTGTACAATGAAACAGGCTTAGTTATCGAGACTATGATCATCAGAGGGAAATACAAAAATGAAATTGTGTTCATTCCAAGAATCCCACCGATTCCGTCAGACATAGATTTGTTATTTCAGTTCAAGAGACCGCAATTTCCTCTTAATCTCGGTTTCGCCATGTCAATCAACAACTCTCAGGGACATTATTTTAGGTTGTTGGACTTGATCTAATGTCTTGGTTTTCTCATGGTCAGCTGTATGTTGGTTACTCACGTGTTGACATTCAACATAATCTTTAGATCTACTCGAGCCAGAAAGGCTTCACTAAGAACATTGTTTACTTAAAAGCTTTGCATTAACTATTTCCATGTTTTGCATGGGTTTGTGTTTAACTTATTTTATTTTTGCTTTGTTCAACAGAATAAACTCTTTCAATTAAAAACTATACTTGACAAGTTTTTTCAGTATATTAGCTTTCACTGTTTAGTTTACAGTTTTTTTTAAAAAAATTAAAACCCGAGCAACGCCAGGTATTAAGGTTAGTATTTAATAATTGAAGAAGTCTTTACAGCTGATATTATTCCAGGTGAACTTGTAGGAATCCTTGACTTGGTTCGTTTAATTGCTTTGATGAAACTAGGTTGTTTCATAATTTAATGTGGTTTAATTCACTAAGCATTATGTTGCAAATTTATTTTGAGCAAATTTTATAACAATTTTAATTACATTAAATAAAAGACTAACCAGGATGTAGCGATAAGTAATTAATGTAAACAAGTAAAATAAATGCTTTTTCTCCAAAATAATAAAGTAAACGCGAAATAATTTTAATTTTTGTTGGTTAAATTTAAGTAGCCAGCTCGATGGCCGAGACCGCTGAGGCGCAGAACTTGTCTCTCTGAGATCATTTGGTGCAGGAATCGCGCTGTGGACATGAATGTTTGTGTTTGTCCTTTACTAACAGCTTGAGGGACCGAGCTAAGCCGCATTATTAGGGTAATCCCCTGCTAGACTGACTTACTAACAATTAAAGGTTAACTCCTCTACACTATTACGATAAGCAGTGTAGGCTATATGCATGCATATTTAACTAATTTAAAAATTAATCAAACGTGAAAAATTAAATCTTGTCTTATTAATGTGCTTCATGGAAATTTGGTATATGACTAGGCTGAAAGCGGAAAGTAGGGGGGAGAAACACGAACTAAATGAAATGTTAATGTTATTTACGTGTTTAAAACGTGATTTTTCCTTTTTAAATGTTAAAAGGAAGAAACAGGAAAAGTGCATTTACGTCGTATTTAATAAAAACTCCTTTAATTACAGGTGGCTCTTATATAATTTTAGATTTTGTAGCAGCATACTGAAGAATGAAATGTAAAAGAAAAAGAAAAAATAAGGTTTTAAAACACGGAAGGTAGTTTAATGACAGTCAATGAACTCATTTAGGTAGAACTGATTCATTCTTTCGTTTAATTAGCATGAAAAAAGAGAAAGGTAGCTCTTTCTTTAAAGAAGAAAATACGATTAATTATAATAATTTAACTAATTAAACAGAGGATCCTTGTAATTAAACAAATGAATGTTTTTTCAATTAGCGTTATTTTTTTGAACGGCTTCATTTCTTATCTTTATAAAGTTTCATTACGGTGAAATTTCATTGTGAGATCTATATAAACTCTCCCAATTAGCTGTTCTATTATCAGAAATCGCAACTTAATTAGGAATAGCTAGAGAGTGAATAACCTGTCTTTTGCATAATTCTATTGATACTTGAGCTTTCGTAGATATTGTGCAATAACTTCAATTTGGCTTTTGGACAATTGTCTGTTCCTCTGTATTAGGTTTCATAGTTGCTAGAAAAAGTTTATTCTGTGTGAGATCGCAGTGAAGAAGAAATTCATAAGAGGGATGGGTGATTTGTTAGCTGGGACTGAGTTCCGAATGATAATATAAGATATCTATCTAGAGTAAAGATGGCGCACACACTTTCACTTGACTAATATTTGAGACAATTCCACATGACTAATACTTTTACTCATTTCAAGGATAAATAGATATCCGGTCGGCTTGGAGGAAAGAGACATGTAAGGAATGTAATATAGAGACTAAACATTTTCTGGAAATTGAGCATTGATTTTCGAATTTCGTATATGTTCGATTTATTTTCAATCATTAACAGTTATAATTCGCTGTCATCGTAGTCATTGCTGGTGGTTTCATTTCTTTCGGGAAATAATTAAATAATTATATTTTCGACGCTTAATCACTAAAACCTATAAGGAACACGGATGTTGTATTTAAACCCATAAGGAACACGGATGTTATATACGGAATTTAACTTTTTATAAACAAATTAATTACTCCAGATTTCTCTAAAACCGTTTACTGGCCTTAAAAATCCAATTCGTAATGCACTCGTCGCCCAGTTGCAGTTGCTCATTTTGGAAAAGTCTCCATCGAAGAAATGTTCCAACGCAAGAAACGATAATAATCCACGGGAGCAACTGAACTATTTCATCTCTATGCTTCTCTATTCTTCCTGGTTCTTGATTGACACTAATCCAGTTTTAATTTAAATTTATATATCACATAATTCATGCATAATTCACTTGCACTGATCAATTATTGCCCATATCTAAATTATGTGGATCTTTAAATTAGTTACAGAAACTAAATTAATGAAGCTTAAAAGTTCTAATATTCAGTAGAATATGGAATGATTCATTGATTTATCGTTTGAGATTTTTTTCGCCCCATGACACAACAAACATCCTCATTCATCCTTATTATGAAAAAAACCTATTGAATAATTCACTTTTCCAAACAACTTTTCCAAAGAACCAATAATGTCAAATAGTTGGAAACTGTTTTCTTTCAGTTTCTTAAAAGTGTGCATGTGTGTCTTATATTTATATCTAAACAGATAAAGAGCTTGCGTTATTTGCCTTTATAATTAACAGCTTTCCGATTACTAAATGAAAAAGCTGTACACACTATTTTTATCTTTCCCTCTCAGTTATTGATAAGTTCAAGTGGAAAGAAGGAGAGATAGTGTGTTAGTAAATGGAAAAAGTGTCAAAAGGAAGAGAGGCAAACATTGAAGTTGATAACAAAAGCAGTGGAACAGACAACCGTAATAAAAACTTTACACTCTTTCCCATCCCTGCCCATTCCCCACCCCTGTTTACAATTCGTGTTCTAGTTATTATTTTCATATCTTTTCATTTGTAGGTTGTTGAGCTAGTAGGTTTTATATTGGAGTCGTTAAAACCAGCTCAGGATAAGAACACAAAGACCGGTTTATATGTATTAAACGGCTCGACATGTATTGGAAAAGTTAAGACGTAACTCAAAACTCATATTAACGAGTTCTTTTTTTTATTTTGTTTTTTATTTTATTTATTTCATGTTTTACATAAATGTTCTCAAAATTTAATGCTCATTTCTTTTTATCTTTTATGTCTTATTATTATTATTTAGTTTTTTTTTGAAATTTGAGATAAATTTTCACAAAATTTAATGCATGCTTGAGGAAAAATATTAAATTTACTTTGTTAAAAATCCGTTTTGTGAAAATGTTGCAACACTCAACGATTTCTTTATTGTTTTGAATATTTTCCAATTTTCGTCCATTTATTTATAGGTATCATAATAAAATAAATTTACAAATCTTGAAATTTAATAAAAAAGTAAGGATTTTTTAAACCAAAATTAAACAAATACTCGTATTTCAAGCAAAATTAATTAATTAAACACCAAATTAAATAATTTCCGAAAATTTTCTGAACAAAAGGAAAATATAGTTTCACACGTTTCAGATTTCTTCAAACACGCGCTAAGTATTTAGATCTAAGTTCACATTTAAGATCTTCAATTGAATAATACCATATTCTAGGGAAAGGGTATCTCCCTTCTTATTTTCCTTATCTTTGCAGAACAAACCCACATTAAAAATGTTTTTCACAGCCTTTTAATGAATATCACAGGAAATTTTGGTCAGAACATGTTAAATCAATACAGGGTGTTTCATAGTTGGTGTCCCGTCTTTAGGTCCAAATAACGGCTCATTGGAAACAGGTGGGGGGGAAATGAATATTGATTATTTGGTTTTGATGTCCACTAATTCCGGATAAAAACATTTCGCGTCCCTGGGGGTGAAGGGGTAAATTTTGAAAATTTTAATTTTGTAGAGGTAGGGGTTATACCCCATGTGTTATTTAGAAAGTTGTAGAGCATCGTGTAAAATGTGGGTTTAGCAAAAAACCCGGTGAAAAAATCTCATCCCCTGCCCTTTATCGAGTGGGTAAAGTGAAAGGTATGCCATTTTCATTTGTTACAGGGCTTTGGAAAGTTTCGTTTAAAACATTTGACAAACATACGCTTTTGCCATTTCCATTTTTTACCTGCAGATAATAATGTGCGTTTATTGGATTTAACTTGTTTGGTAATAATAAAGAGATTTAACTTCATTTAGTAAAAATGTAATTACATTCTAACTATAGAAAATACTAAAACTAAGCTTTCCACATTTCCTCATTTTTAATGCGTAACAAATTGTAAATTTATTTCAAAGGATGGCAGTGTTGTTTTTTAAATAATATTTCATATTTGCATACTCTTTTTAAATATATCATATGATCAAATATCCAACTCGACAATCTCAAACAAGCAGTGTAATTTCGAGTTCAAGCAGTGTAGATTGTGAAAATAACCATTATACGAGGTCTGTTCAAAAAATACGTAGACTGTTTGAATTGCGCGGGCCCTGTTGGTCCCAATCAAAATCGCTTGGTGTCACCATCTTCTGACAGATCCGCTGATTACAAGGCAGTTTTTTGATTGCAAATATCAGTATTGGTTGATTAGCTACGCGGTTGTTTGTGAAGTGTGTTTTTTTCGTTTGGCGGATTTTTAGAATGAGTGACTTGAACGAGCAAAGAGTTGCTGTGAAATTTTGTGGGAAATTTGAGTCTGCGGGATACTATCCGGCGGAAAAGGCCAGAAATGTGGACGAATGGTGACTGGTTGTTTCATCACGACAACGCTCCAGCCCATTCAGCCCTCAGAACTCGAGAGTTTTTGGCCAAACACTCGATCACTGTTCTTCCTCACCCACCCTACTCACCTGACCTCGCTCCTTGTGACTTCTTCCTGTTTCCCAAACTCAAAAGACCTTTGAAAGGAAGGAGATTTGAGACGATTCCCGACATAAAGACAAATGCGACGAAGGCGCTGAAGGACATCACAAAAGAAGCGTTCCAGGACTGTTTCCAAAAGTGGAAACACCGTTGGGATAAGTGTGTGCCTCGGGGAGGAGAGTACTTTGAAGGGGACTCAGATGTGTAACTTCTGAATAAAGTATATTTTGTTTTATGACGTCAGTCTACGTATTTTTTGAACAGACCTCGTACATGTCGCTAACAACAAAAGAAAAATTTCAATCAAATTTTCAATTTCACTTGTTTCAACATTCTTAGACATTGCATAAAGGTGCTACAGCGCGATTGTAAAACTGCGCGGAGAGAGAACTCATTGTCGATAAATTCATCAGCAGGTACAAGTATAAGCGGCTTTCTCCTTCGAATCTGGGTAGTCCTAAAACGGGATGCGAAGCACACTATTGAAGCAAATCAAGATACAGGTAACCACGTAAAAACCGTTCACGCAGCGAAAGTGGTATAATACCTCGCTCGCACTAACACATTGAATCTACTAGTAGATCGGCAGCTTGAACTATACTTTGTCCAACGAAGAGTATTCTACTTTGGCAACAATGTCTAACAATTGAAGTAGGAAGTTTAAATGGACACGCCCATTCCAACTTTCGTGAAGGGCGGATGCTAGCGATCTGGATTCGAACTAAATCGACGGTCTCCAAACTCGATTCACTGAATCCTGTTTGGAGAACTCCATCGATGCTGCCAATCTAGATTCGTTCCCTCCCACAATCCCTTGCACCATTTAGTTTTCACAAAATGGCGTCCAAGCAATCGATTGACTCGTGATCCGACTTAAAAACCAAGCTTTTATTCAGCCTGTGGCCTGATAACTTGGATGGATTGAGACGACAAAAAAGAAATTCTTCCATATACAGTCCCTTGCACCTGTTGACTATAATGACCAATTGGAGTTGTAAAGCTGGGTGGAGATTAATGTACGAGTTCGCTAACTGGAATCCGAACACTCTGTAGATCTGAAAATGAATCAAATTTCTTAATAAATCTATTTTTTATCTAGATCGATTCGATCTAGTTCTGTAGTGCGAATGGAGTATGATTTAGATGAGTTGATGAGGGATGATATATCTAGATCAAGGGTGGGCAAACTGCTCGTCATTCGCCATCTGTAGCAATTTTTGCAATTTCGACTTTGGCATTTTTTTATATTTTTTGCAACATTAGATATCTGTAATATTTAATGTATTTTTTAGAAAATGTGTCGAATTGAACATTTCATTCTTTAAAAATATTTGCCCATCCCTGATCTAGACTATGACAGTAAACTTAGGGCAATTTATTATCTTAGGAAGGACTGCAAGGACTGCACACAATTAATATACTTTCAATTGGAAAAAGTTTCGTGATGGTGGCGGATATTGCTTTCGTGGTCAGCTGACAATCAAAAGATTTGAATGAAAGGCTAAGGTAAACACGATGTAATCCAGAAGAACATTATTGATCCCATTTTCAATGAAGATATCTCTAGGGTGTATTGTCGATGGGTTCAGCGTGTAATCTACATAGAGAAAATGTCCAGTCACACATCCAAATATTCAGTGGTTTACTATGAGCGTAAAAAACCCTTCTCTTCATTTTTTGTAAAAACCCCTGATGATTTTTCTGGGTTTATAATTGCTAAAACAAGACAATGACCGAAAACTGTAGAAGATCCTGTAAAGTTTGTAAGGACGATAGGGAGTTTCTTGCGATACAGGGCTATTTTTGATAGCACGGCCATCATACGGTAGTTAGCACGATAGATGGTCGCGCAGCGAGTTCTTAAAAGTAGACGCTAACAAAATCGTCTCCGCTTATTTGCTTCAACCTTCTGCATTATTTCTTATTTTAGAAATAAATATTGTTCATATTAAATTATTAAAGAACAATTAGAGCTGTGCTATAAGAAACAGTTACTTAAGTTATTATGCTGTAAGTTTAAAAAGAAACTTATACAGCATGCGTCCTCTATTATTAAAATATCCATTCCTCAAAAACTCCATTGGCTGAGTTATTTTAATGTATTTTATTAGCAAAGTACATCGTGATTTAAACGGTTTGACGGAAAAATAAGTTAAAACATAGGAAATATTTCGGAAGAATAGCAACTGTAAATATATGGCAATAATAATAAACAGCCCATTGACAGCGATACCTGAAAATCTTAAGAATATGGACTTAACTTAGTTTGATAAGAAGCTGTTCATTTCATCTTACTCGTACATGCGATATGATTTCAATGTCGGTTCAATACATTCCATTTTATGGATCATACTTTTATTTACAGATTTACGATCAAATAGTAATAACACAGTATGTAGGCAAATTATAAACTTTAACTAAAAGTTAAAAGAATTTATTGATTTAAGAAATAATTTTTCTATTCCACTGTATATACTGTTTTACCCATTAGAAGAATCTTAAAATAAAGAAACTCTCTATACGAAATTCAACTTTTGTTTTGGAATACTTGATGTCTCTTTCAATTATTGAATAATAAGCACTCGGACATTCAATTTATTTCGCACAAGTTTAAAGCATTTCATAAATGTAATAATTCATGAGATTTATTAAGTGAATTTTATTTCACAGAAAAGCTCGTAAATGTATTCAGGGCTTTAATGTAACTCGGGTAAAAAGTTGAAAAAGTGAAACATTAACAATTTTCTGTCTAGTATGATGTGTATACAGAATGTAAACATTTAATATGGATTTATGAGAACCTGTATTACTTAAAAAAAGAAGTATTAATTATTATTGCATTAAAGAGCTCAATAGTAATTATTGCAATCCAGAGAATTATTAAATGCTTGACATTTTAATGCAATTTTATTTTCGCGAACCGTTTAAGGCACTCTTTATAAATCAACTCATCTATTATGAGTCACAAAAATATTGACATACACTATTGTCTTCTTAATCCCCATTAAAGGGAGGATTTATGTGTAATTGATGCTCAGAGGGTATGAATATGGCCGACGATAATAACCGATTTCGTCCGCAGCGTTAAAATCGCGACCTTTTGTTTAGAAAGGAAGATGTTCGAAACGATATGATTGGAAGACTTCAAAAGAGACTCGATAGCCATAAATCTTCTCAATGGTCGATGAAAAGAAGGTCTTTTGATAAATGGCTCCATGATGAAATTAAATGCTATTCGGCCTTTCACAACCGATTCCATGGCAGAGACGCTTATGGAAAACGCCCAGAAAATAAAGTTAAGCAAATAGCCAATGAACACTAACTGCTCGTAATTCATTTATGTTTTTAATAAACTGCTCCAATTTAATTTTCTATGAAAACTTAAAGGAATCGATTGCCAAAAACGATTAACCTCACATTTTCAACTACGACATCAAACATCCATGGATGCGCCAATATTTAACAGAGATATGTCAATTTTGGCAGCTGAAGCTGTTATAATCTGTAAGACATTTAACATTTTGCAGCGCAATATCTTTTAGGTACTGAATGCCAAAGTGAAACACTCAGTGATTCTTCCAAAGTATATAATTGAAGTTATACTTGGAGTGGATATGATTTAATCATGTCCTTGGCAACTTAGGAAAATGTCATTCTGCTTTATGAAGAGAGGTCCTAATATTTATTCATTATCTTTATCAATTTACACATAATTAAATGTAAATTTTATGGTAGCAATACATAAATTTCAATAATTTTAAAGAATGATAAGTCTCAGAGCCTTTTACGGCATTAAATAAATTTTCGAACAGTATTAAATGAATCGTTTTAAAGTCTATCACGATATATATTTTAAACAACGCAATAACAGTCTGCATTTTTTTACGTAATACGAAAAACTACATACATTTAAATTTTTCATGAAAAAAGGAGCAAAATTACAAATTTCATGATAAAATATCGCACATTAACATTCTTTAAACAAATAAAGAGTGTACCTGAAACCTACTTGTGAAAATAAATATAATATTAAAACATTTCATGGATTACAAAAGAGCACGTGATCTCTACTTTGTCCTAGGGCATTTGCATGAGTGCCCCATTTACAAGGACCCTTTCTGCTTCATTTGCAAATTAAATTCCATCATAGAATAAGCACCCGCTTTTAAATTAAACATGGATAACTGAACAACTTTTGTGTCCACTGGAATTAATTAAGGATATATAGTCTATTGCAAAGCTCGTTTTTATAGTTACTATTTCTATCCTACAAATTCCACCATCTGGTAGCTCGACATCACGAAAGAGAAGTTTAAATAAATTTTTTAGCGCAGAAAATGTGTTGAGTTACGCTTCCAAACACACTCTTTTGATTACCCGGTTATGAGTAAAAATAGAAACATGAAAAATGAATCAACTTTAATACAACTTATGCAATGCGTTTTTTAATGACTTGCCTTTAAATGCCAAAAGAAATTGAAAGGCCACTTAAGAGAGTCTTTATAAAACTTGGCCTTTCAATAGTTTTTTAGAAACTACATATTCGCTTAAAATTATTAAGAGCTTAAGCATTTATCGTTTATTTATAGAATTTTATTTTCCCAATAATCCTGAACGAGAGTCTGAAATTACATTAATCTTTTGGGAGATGATATATTTCAAATTCTTTTCAATAGGTCTGACCTTCCAGTTATGTGAACGTTCGGAGTAGCATGTGATTGGATTTCGTTCACGAAACATCTTCGAATTGGAATTGGTCAAGTCGGAAGAGGTCCAGGCTAAGCTTTGCTTCTCACACGTCTACACACATTATCCGAATGAACTTTTGGCGTCGAACTATCGACTTGGCAACTCCATCAGAAGCAAGTGAACGTGTTTTGAATTTTAGTGTAACACTTCGTCAGACCATTAGAAGATTTCTCTTTCTCTCTCTTTCTTTCTTTTAAAGAGTTTCATAATATGAAATGCTGAAAGTACAAGTAGACCAAGGGACATAATTGATATTCTTAGTAATTTAGAGTTAAAGTTATTATATTATTAAAAAAATGACGAATCTTGATTTACACAAAGTGAGGCCTGTTATAGTGTCTCGAAAATTTATGTTGATCTACAAATTTTTGAAAGTGGAATTGGTCTACTTGTATTTTCAATTATGCATATGAAGTTATGATAAAAAACCTTTAAAACCCATCCTAAAAATGTGAATATTGTTTTTGTTGTTGTTGTTATATTTTTTAATTCAGATCTGGCAATTCAGAACCATAGCAAATGCTTTGAACTCTGAAATTAAATTAATAATATTTAAGCTAACCTAAATGGTCATAAGCCCGATTTAGATTCCAAACAGTCACTAATTAAGTAATACTTTGTGACGTAAGGCGTGTTGATTCATTTAAGCTTGAGTTAGTATTCATAGTAAACGCGGTGTGTAGATAATGTTGAGTTGTTAGCTAAATGAGTATTAAAATTTATCATAGAAATAGATTATGAGGAGATAAAATGTGATTGCATGAATTACTTGGCGACGATATATCATAAGAAGTATTGTTTTGCAGATAAGTCATTTTCTAAAAATGGATATTAAATTTTGGGAAGGTGAAAATGATTCAATGTGAAGTACGTGTTTTGGAGCATGCATATTGTTTACGTGCAGATTACGTGATTAGTGATATATGCAGCCAGGGGAATTGTATGCAAGTAGCTTTGTTTCAGTAGAATAATGGGAATACTCTCTCATTACTGTTGTTGTAATCTTATGAGGAAAACGAATGATTATTAAGGACTAGACAGGAAACGGATGTGAGCGTATGAGCGTGTAGATTTTAGAGCGCCGAGGGATTACTTATAAAAGGCGAGTGTATCGTTTACTGTTACTCGAAAATTAACACTCATTGGAGTTGTCACGCCGCAATTACCGGTCTTATTGGTTCTTTGTCACAGAACGATCTAAGCAGATCGTAGTCAAAATTGGACGCTACGATGTGAGGGAGGTCACCACGCAGTGGTCTTCATGCAGATCTCGTCCTTCTCACCCATAGTTAGGCAAATTTGTATAAATTTAAGGAGAGAGCGGAGATGAAAAGAGTAGTCATGTCAATTATCCCCATTCTGTATGCTTACACGAGGGGTGGGCCAAAGTCATGGCAACTATTCTTTTATGAGAATTCGTGTGTGGGTGAAAAATGTGAAATATACAGATGAAAGGACAAGGAATGGACGAAATGTGCGAACATTTAACAATACACCAACATTTTGCTCCTCGTGTTTAATAAGGTAGTTTATTTAAGTTCATCATCGAGTTGAAAGAGTGATTGAGAGACAGTTATAAACTCGCAGTGTCTACAGAGAGAGAGAGAGCAATAGAAGCATAACGTTATTGGAAGCGGAAGAAGTTACTTCTAAATCAATATTTATATGAACAAACTACATGGGAAGTCAACGGTTTGGGCCGCTACGAGACATCGAGTCAATTCGACCCTACGCAAGGCATCAATTACTGTCAACAAGGCAACTTCGACTACGTCACCGGCAAGCCACATCGTAGCTACAAGCTACTTCAGGTGTTATCGTCATCACAGGAGTCTTCAAGCCGTAGAACTCTTGTGGACATTTAGAGACTGGACTCTTATAAGATAGATCTACAGATTTGTGTTAATTGATTCATCGAGAGTCGTTTGCATAGCGTTGTGTTTGTCTAATAACTCAGTTGGATTACCAGCAACATGATGAGATCCCAGTAGAACAGTGAGTAAACAATGCAATATATTATTTGAGAGAGTTTGACCCTGTTTGCGCCGAGATTCCATTTAAATAATCAAAAAGTTAATCTCAGTATAATACTCATGGTGATCAACAGATTATTTTGAGTAATTACATATAGGATTAAAGACTTGCTGAATTATTACTGATAATCAATTGAACATATTTTAATCGATGCTTAAATTGCATATTTACTCATTTAATAAAAGAATTTAATAAAAGAATTTAAAGTGTATAATGATACGATTTTTACTTTGACTAAAACGATATTTGTATACAGGGTGACCCAAACCTATCCAGCATAATTGTTTAGGAACATTCTATGGTTCAAATGGAACAAAAAATGTCCCATAAACATAACATCTAGTTTCGATTGTGTGTGAGATATCGACGTTTGTCTATTTTCTTTTTATTTAGAGTCCTTTCCTAGAAGGAGGAGGTCTACAGCAATCCGCCCATCACCAGAGATGAGCTCATTGCATCCATTCAAGCTTGTAGTCGAGCAATTACACCCGACCAGATTGTGGCAGCTACCATGTCAGTTGACCGAAGATGTTACTAGTGCATTGGAGCTGCGGGCAACCATTTTGAGGGGCTTCCTCGACATTGATTTGTTACTTTCATCTTATTCTTATTCCTTGTATCATTTTAATTTTGTTTTGTAGTTCAATGTGATGTTCTGTCAGTATGTAGAATAAAAGTGATCTGCGCTCTCAAGAGTTTTATTTATTTGCTTTAACAACTATACTAGATGGACATTTTTTGTTCCATTTGAACCATACAATGTTCCTAAACAATTATGCTGGATAAGTTTGGGTCACCCTGTATAGTGCATGTTTTCAAGACTATTAGAAATAAGATCCCTGGTCAGCAAATTAAAAGAACTCACGGCAATTTGATCAGTTTCTACAAAGTTTTAATCAATTAGGTTGTGGCTTGATATTATTGCAGGGATTCCCTAATGCGGGGTATTAGGAATAATTAGTCGGAAGTCGACCCAATAAATATTGATTGTAAGTTAATTCTTAGTATTTTTATTTAGAAGAGGGATAGATCCGATCATATTGTAACAGCTTAACCAATAATTCCTCGTATGCATACAGCTACTATTCATTTACAGTTCTGTGAATTTTTCCAGATACGTTCAAATTAAAAATTAGTGTGAAAAATTAGTAAAATGAATTATTTCACCTCATTCAATGCATGTTCTAATGACTTGTATATATATACTTTCAAATGATTCTCAACTGCAACTGAATATGACCAATTCACCAGTAGTAGCCAAGTTCACCTATCCAATAATAAATGAATTTAAGCATGATATATTATCTTTTATACATGTTTTCATGTTTTGAAAATAAGTAATAAGAAAAAGTCTCAGCAATTATAGTCATCCTTTTATTGCTTGAGCGAAGTGATCTTTCCATAATTGGGTTGGCCACCCACATTTTGTGTGGCTTTGAAGGGTCAAAAGGAACGAGGGCAATTTTCTTGCTTCGAATGAGGGCAAGAGATACAGAGAGCTTCTTTTTCATCTACTGCCCGTTCGTCTTTGAGCGGGAGAACGCCAGAGGTAAAGAGGTCGGTTAAGAGTATAAATTTTTAATACAGGATAAAAAAATTATATTTGTACATAATAATAATATTGTTACACGTTTTTAATTGTTTATTGAATAGCTACCGGAGAAATTTTAAATATCTTTAATTTCTCATACCAATCACAATATCTACGACATGGATTCAGATAAAAGTCTGACGGGATAAACCATATGATAAATTTGGTTATATAGAATATGACAGCTTGTCCAAGTAAAAATTGATAAACATATTATAATCGTGATCTAGAGGATAAAAAATAACTTTTTCGAACAGCTACATAAAGAAAGAAAAGAAAATTATACCCAGAAAATTAAAAAAAAGTCACAGTTTTTAACAAATTATGGAATACAATACAAAAAATAATAATAATAAAGCTAATTTTAATCGAGATTATAATAACGAATAAGAAAATAATTTTCCTGGTTGACTTGAAAACGCTTATCTGCAAATAAATTTAAATCAGTGAAAAAAGCTAAACCGCTTCCACCACTTTTTAGAAAATGATGCAGAAGAAGGAAATATGCATATTTATTTATCAAAGATTTCCAATATATTAAAAAATTCAACATTAGATGGTATGTTTATCTGCTATTTCTCGTATATCAAAAACAACTTTATTTCCACATCTATAAGAGAACACTTTTCTTCACCTTTTATTGCGTAACTGTCATATGCCTACTTCACACTTGAACCACGGTTGTAGAAAAATCGCCTACTTTTAGAAAGCTTTGCGTTCAAACTTGAACGGATTTTCTTAAACAATTTGAACGAAGATGGCAATCTTTCGATAATTTCGAGTTGTAGAAGAGAATTCGAGAACTTGACGTCAGCATGATATCACAAGTTCAATTCCCGCCCTTTGCCCTTCCCACAATGATGGCACTGGTGCTTTGGTTGCCAACAAGCGCCTAACTTGGTCGGAGATATAGACCTTCTTTGATATTTGGAATAAGACAAAATCTGCTGCTTAGATGCTGCCATCACGCTAGACCAGGTTGGATAAATTATAATCTCTCAGTTTCTCGTGTTGATCACTTATTCGTGTCCGGTAAAACGTCACAATTTTGAGAAAACTTCATTCCAAGTGGGAACGATGAAAATCAGAGTTTGCTAACTTACTCTTCTAGAATATACAGAGGCAAAATTGTTGGATTATGCGCGTATACGTACGTTTTTAAAATGTTCTGTTAAACAAAGCAGCGTTGTTTTACTTACAATAGGGTCATACTGTAAGTCTTGACAACAAGATTTTACAAATCGGAATTTATAAAATATCACCTTAATTCTACAAACGTTTCTTAATTTTTGAACATGATCTTCACATTTTCTTACGTTTCAATGAAAAATATTTCGTCATTTTTAATATTCCGCCATTTTTATTTTATGAATATAAGAGGAAGAGAATTAATTAGTTTAAAAAATAGGATATTAAAAAAAAATCTCTGTCTTAAGAAAATTTTCTCGTTATTCGCTAAAACATTTTTAATGAAAATTTTTCCAGCCAAATCCTCAAAATGAGAAGTACTGAAGAAGAATATTAGGAAATCTGAGATTTAACAAAGAGCAAGAGAAAAAATCATTCAAAGCAAATGACGTGCACTGTATAAAACCTCAATATTCTCCGACAGAAATAGAATTGGAAAAGAGAAAAAAAAAGTTCATGAAATAGTAAATCAGCACAAAGAGCTCATAATAAAGGATCATTTTGATTCTTCATTTCCGCTATGTTCATATATTTAATTTACAAATAAAATTGAAGCAATCCTGAGAGAAAGTTTGGAAGTTATCCTTTCATTATTTATGTTCAAAGTTGAACTTTTCTCTAAAAGTTTAGAATTCAACTCTTTTATTTATATGTCTAATTTTAATGCTTATACAACACTTTAACTCGTATATACGTTCTGAATTTCGAATCCTTCACTTTACAAAATGAACTAATTTTGAGTAATTTAATAATTTAAATAAGAGATGAATATTTTGGAAAGCCTTCTAGATTCGTTATCAATTCTATAGAGATGAATATTTTGATAATGAATATTTGAACATAAGGGCGAGGTAAGATAGTATTTGTTTCTCATTTATCGGGAAACTTATCTGACAGTGCTCTCAAAAGTACAATGGAGAGATGGCATTTGAAAATAGGATTATTCGAAGTTCATTTACGCTTAGATGTTTATCTTCTTTCCCTTAATTAAATTATAAACTTTGTCAGAATTATTACCATGTTCGTTGCAGCAACTTAAGTTCATAAGTAGAATAGAAATAACTTGGCACGAATAGTGATGCCCTTAATGGTTAAGCCTTCAATTCACATTTATTTTAATAAAATTTTTATTGTTTTGCACGTTCAAAAGAAAATTAGCACTCATGTCTCTTTAATGTAATATACGTAGTTGCTGCTCCAAACAGCTATTCAGCAGTACTTACAGATAAAGCATTACGAACTCGAACACGCAATGAGTCATACAATCACCGTTTTTCATCGAAATGGTGATTTTTAAGCATTTTAACATATAAACCAAATACTTACTTGGCGGTGAAATCTGCAATAAAGATTTTACGAGCATGAGAATGTAAAACAACACAATTCACCCTCATCTGTTCCCGTTGATTAGCGAATTGTTTCCTATTTAGATGAAATGAAGGACACATAACCGTAACAAGGGAAGAAAAGTTCAGGGAGGCTACTGAATAAAAATAAAGCTTAGTGGCAATTTTTCATTAAAGAGGTTTGCCCGTTAGCAAACGTAAGTCAATATAAATTACGTTTAACATTAAACATATAAATAAGATATCAATCCGCAATTTTAACCTATGCAGAAGACTACCAACACGATGTGATCAAAAGAAAACGTATACTTTACTCATTAACTCTCCTATTATTTATTTGTTTAACCCAGCTCAAAGAAAAGTTACTCTGCGCATTCCTTTCGCCAAGTTCAACAGAAAGTTTTTATGCCACAGCACGTTTTCTGCTAGCTATGCCTTTCTATTTAAACATTAGCCGCTCTTATGAGTAATCTAACACTCATTAAACTTTTAACGAAATTGTAATTCTAGCTGTGATTTGATTACTTTAGGCATATTCCTAAATAGAATAGTATATTGTAATTATGGAGGTATAAAGTCAATACGTGTAATTTGTAAGATTAAAAAAAAACAGGAGCAAATACGAAAGAATTTTAATATTATTCTTCTACGAACTTTCAATCTACACTGACAAAGGAAAAAAAAACGAATCAGCCTATAGTTCTACATTTGGAAGTTTCATTTTCCAAAATTTATCGAACAAAGTTTGATATCATATAATTCTGCAAATTTAAACAGAAAACCTGAATCTTTATGTTTTACTTAGAGGATAGTAAAATTTAAGTTACTACTTAATAAAAATCAGTTATTATATACGGTTTTGTTCGCTATTGCTATATTCTTTACAAAATAGTTGACTTCAACTTAAATGAAAAAGTACTAAATCAAGTTGGTCATATTCGTTGGGGGAAAAGCAATTGACATTTCTATATTAAACCTTAAAATTATCCATTTTCCAAATTGGCTATGTTAAAGTTAAATTTTTACAAACACTATTATAAAAAACCCATTCCTTAGCATAAGTGAAGAATAATTATTTAGGGCATCATTTAAGAAATTTGCTTAGTGTATTTTTTTCATCATTCGGTAATATTTTTGAATCCAGAGCATTTCTTTCTGACGGTTAAGTTGCCAAAGAGTTTCCCTGTTAATAATTTGAAATTACCCTTACTATTATTTTAAAATTTATGTAGACACACTTTCAAGCTTTGGAGGAAAGTAGAAGAGATGTTTTCTTTAAGGGTTATAGTTTTGAGTAAATAAGGTTTGAAATCCGAAGACCTTAAACTACGCTTAATTAACCTTTACATTTGGCAGTGAGTATTTTAAAAGAGGTTTCTCTCTTTTGATAGAAGGAAAGGATTTAACGTTTTTCGTTTTCTTTATTTTCTAGAAAAACTGTTTTCCGCACTATTTGTGTTTCTTCCAAAGAACCAAGGACCATGTTTTCTAAGCCTTAAAATACTCCTTTTAATCCGATCAGAATGTTCAATGGTGCCGGAAAAAAATGGTTCAAAAGATACTGGTTCAAAACCTTGTTTCTGTCAAAGTTTATAAATAGAATGAAATGCTTCAAAAATTTCATTTCGCTCTCCTGCCTCTCCCAATTTATTAGTGAATTGCATAGATTTTCAGGATTTTTTTCACTTTTTGTTTAAATCCATTTTCCTAATTAATACAGGGTAAATATATAAATTGTAAATCATAAATTCTAAAATTGTACTATTAAAAAAAAAAACAAAAAAAAACCGGAATTTCACAAAACCTTAATACCTTACGGAAAAAAATGGCAGAAATTTAGAGAGAAAATTCTAAGAAAGTTATCCCTCTTATAGGATTTTCTTATAGATGAACATTTCTAGATAAAATTTTGATAAAAATAAAAAAAACAAAAAAACTTTCAAGCACGAGGGGAAAAGGGAGTTGTAAACTACATTATACTTTAAAAAGAAATGGGGGAGAAATCCCGTTAAATTTAGGATGTAGCTATTGTTGTCCCTATCATTTAAAATGTGTAAACATTGACTCATCACAAGCAGGTGAAGGAAAAATATTATTTATGTTAATAGAATAGTTATTCAGCTAACTTGAATAATGAAATATTTTAACAATAGATATTGAATAAAAATAATAAAGCTAGTTGGCATCATTAAGAGCTCATTTATCCAAATTTAATTGTCAAAATAAAATTTTAATAGATGTATTTAAATAAAAGACAACAATACAAAAGAAGCCATATTGGGTTGCATTGAAATCTTTTTATATTGTAATTTATTAAAAGAATCATAAAAAAAACAGAGATACGCAAATTATTAGATACATCCCAAGTTTTCGTGCCTTACTGGCCACAACAAACTGAAACTGCAAAATTATAATAGGTATAGTTGCAATCCAATTGTGTTTTTTTTTTTTTTTTCTTTTCTGTGTTACAGATCCTCTTTTTTTAAAAAAAAAAAAATATATACATGAAAGATGTCAGTCTTGCTCATTAAGTGGTAATAACTTAAAAAGTCATTTGATACATAATTCAGATTAAAATCCATTAGTGTTGAGAAATTTGATGATTTGGCGCTTTATAATTCTCCTGGATTGTCCTTTCCTTACTTTCTTTAAATTTGTAAGCCTGAGCTGGAAGCAGGAACCTTCGACTCATCCCGCCAACAATGCTCTAACATTCTACATACTCCTGATCCTCTACGTGTCTTTTTGGTTGGTTAGAGCTGTGGCCTTTTTAGGGAACTTTATTCTTAATATGATGAAAATTATAAGCAATCCATCTCTTTCATACTGAAGAATTAATATATATTAAGAATACAGTTCACTAAACAGGCCACAGCTCTAACCAGCCAAAAAGGCACGTAGAGGATCAGGAGTATGTAGAATGTTAGAGCATTATTGGCCTGATGAAGCCAAAACTTTGAAATAATGCTCCTAATTCTTTAAAATAATTTTGAATAAAATTTACTTCAATTACGGCAATAAGATACAAGTACATTGCTGTTAAGTGGCTTTTTAGATTACATAATTGTATTTTTTGCTCATTAAGACTCTTACATCAGCTGTTTTGCTTTGTCTGTTTCATTGCTTTATTTATGCATTAAAAATTCAACCAAGAGAATATAATTAACAAGACTCACCCCACAGCAAAACTAACCCGAATGTGCACAGGAGTGAAAGCGTCAAGAAAAAGTCTCGTGAAAACATGCCAAACAGCATCAAAAGGATTACAAAGACCAAATCAAATATTAAAAGTTGAAAATAATGTATGAAAAAAAAGTTTAATAGAAATGAAAACGTGGCTTATTTTTTTTTTAAGAATAATACTCATTTTTTTAAGAAGCTCGAATCAAGATCTGAGCCTGCGATTGCCTTCAGCATTTATTAATAGGTTCATAAATAGTTATTTTCCGTACATCTTCTTTTATTTTTACTTGAATGCTTATTCGCAAAGTGCACCGTGTTTACTTCTTACTAGGCAAATGTTCACGTCAGCAAGTTGAGGATAAACATTAAAAAAAATCAGTGAAATTGAAAAATAATGAATTGGCGAACGTAAACAAATCGACGATAAAATAAGAACATTATAGTTTTCGATAAATTAAAAGCGCTATATTGGAGACGGAAATCCATGTGTTCTCATACTCTTTCAATAGAGAGCGCTATAAATAACTGTAATTAAATTTTGAAAATTGAAAATTAATTTAGAATATTTCGCAGCAGGTGTTCTTATCAATTTCCCCTTTGTGTCTCCAAGATTAAGGATGGCAGCGCGATGCAAACGCGAAAATTAGCATAACGACCTCGAATTGCTTTGACAAAAATTCAATAAGAAAGCCATTATTTAGGAAGGAAACTCATTCAATCCCACCTTGGAGGAACAATTTTACTTTTTTTTCTTGTCTTCTCTAATTCCATCTTGATGGAAATAGAGAAATATGGGTGACAACATTTTGTCTGGCGCCTCTCGAGACCAGCACGTAATCGCCTCTTTTGTGCGGCCGCCTATTGTTTTCTGCCGCTCTACAACTTAGCAGAAGAAAACAAATCGCGTGGTATCTAAAAACGTACTCCGCTGGACCAATCGGACAATCTTCACGTGCTCACCCTGTAGGCGGTAAGCCGCGCAATCGTCGACGAAATCAAAAGGACTAGAAAAATACAAACAAGAGGCAAACAGAGAAAGTTTGAAATTTTCCCAGGCACTTACCTTTGTCTTTCCGAGCAGTAGGGCGTCCATCTCCCCCTCTGGCCTGGCATTGACGTCAGGCAGTTTAGTCACCTTAATGGCGGGCGGCATGGCAGACGGTGCTACGGAAGAGGGGTAGGCAGGCAGGGTAGTGTGCCGGCAGACAAAGCAGGTGGAGTTTTTTTTCCAGAGGGCGAATTTCTGTTTCTGCCCTCCGAAAAAATTTCCTTAAATAGTTGTTGAAATTTTCTTGTATCTCTGAAGCGTCAAACAGTAAAACAAATTACAAGCCAGTCTAGAGCAAAGAAGCCAGTCTACGTAAGATTACTTTCGAAAGATTCGTTTGATGTCGATGTTGTTGTTGTTGTCGTTGGTTATTTCTTGTTGTTGCGCGATCGGTTTCGTGGTCGTACTTTTCCGAAAAGGAAGGGAATTTTGGAGTAAAAAACGAAGAGAGAGTAAAACTTTTCTTTCTCTAAAATTCCTTTTTCACACATAAAAGACTTGCTTCCCTTGTTTCGGTGCAGGTAAGGGGTTTGTCATCTCCTCGAAAATCCAAGCGAGCATTCTTTAAAACAACTTAAAAATATTTATCTCTTTAGGAATGAGATGTCAGTGATGATGGTTACGTTGGTAGGAATGAAGATTCTCATTGATTTATAGCCAATACTTAAATACGTATACAGAGAATATTTTATAGAGAAATAGAGAATTTTTCTTTAGAAGCCATAAACGTTATATTTCTATAAAAAATAAGTGTCGATTCGACGTTAGAAAAACAGAATGATAATGAACAATCGTCGGATCATAACACGAAACGATGACACGTGGACGGCAAATTCGTATCCTTTAAGTTGATATCACATTGGTGTTATTTTAAAAGTAAAAATCTTTTTTCTTTTTACGTCATAGGTTGTTACGTACTAAAATTCAAGAGTTCGTGTGGACGCTTTCGCAGTGGAGGAGGACAGCCAGCGAAGACCGAAAGTCACGTGAGCTGCACGTGTGATTCAAAGGATCATCAGCGAACGGGACGGACCACCTGTTGGCGGAGCAAGGGGAAGCGTTCGAGTTGTCGGGCAAGCGGGATATGGATGGAGAGGAATGGGGAAAAGAGATGCATGTATATCACGTGACGTTACTGCCATCTAATCCCGTCATCTCCCGCGGAGACATTTCAAAAGGGCGAAAAGAAAACGTCAAAAACTCCAAATCGAACAGTGACACGCAAAGCTGAATTTTTCCAAAAATTCGCGCCGAGCGTTGATGCAACAACGGTCGATTACGCACGACGGTTTCTCATTTCCCCCGGTAGCTTCCGCTTGTCTACGGCGTGCAGGCGATGGACTTGGCAGTTAAGTGTCGTCGTGTCAGGCTCGCTGCGAAACAAGGTTCAGGGAGTCTTTTTATTTCGAGCATGGCTTCATGAGCGACCGTCTGTAACGTCTGGAGGTGAGAGAGACGCGACGACTGCTTCGAACCAATCACGAGATGCTGAACGCGAGAACATCGTCGTCATGGCAACGAGGCAAACGTCGACGACGGGGACGAGCATCCGCTTCTAAAGCGCTCCACGAAAAATGGCAACAAACATCACGTGATGAAGAGCGCTCGTCTCTGGGGCTCGCGAGGGAGAGGCGCGTGTGCGTGGGTGTGAGGAGCGGTAGTGTGGCTTTCGTTCTCTCCAGAGTTGGAAATCAGTCGCAAGGGGTAGAAGAGGCGACAGGTGACAGACACTGGTCGCCTTCGTCTTCCCTTACCCGAAACCCAAGGCTAGGCTGACGTCACAGGAGCGCCTCTCGTGAATGGCAGCGCTAAGCGACCGGAACGGATAGAACGAATGACGGATCAGCTGTGAGCGATGTTCACGTGATCACTTCATTCTGGCGGATGTGACGTACGCGGTAACATACCTCACCTTCCCCTCTCTCTCGCCTCCCACTGTTTCTTATTTTCTCTCTCGACATCCTGACGTATTCAACGATGACCTTGGCTGACCTCGGTCACGCGGTGATCCGCGAAAAAACTAAGGTAGAAGAGAGGAACTTTCCTGTGACTTCATTAAAATGGAAACGCTCCTCTTCCAGACCATCACTTTAAATTTCTTCCTTGTCTTTTGACAATATAAAATAATCAATATCATTAGCGGCAAACAACGAATTAACCAAAATCAACACTCGATTAGTTGGCTCTGGTTATTATTATTTCGTTGCTCGTTAAAAGCCGGCTGTCAGTTTTTCCTCTTCTTCCTTCCTGCTCACAGTATTTGCAATTCCTAATGAAAACACTCCATAAAGTTCACACAGACATTTTGCATTCTTTAAGATAATAAATGGAAAGCTTAATTAATTGTATTATAAAAATTAAAATTACTTCAACAAAATTTTCCTTTCACGTTTTGAAAGATTTATTTCTTTGTATACTAAAACCAGTTTCCATGACTTCAAAGGATTGGAGGCGAATCTGAATACTTACGAAGTAGTTTATCATTTCATCGGCCGGAGACAGTGAATAGAAATCTTTTCCCATCAATTAACGTCTCATTCATCAAGTCGACTTCGCTACGAAGCCTGTCGTCCCACCCAGCTCCTACTTCTTTTGTTTCTCTAACATTTTTGTCTCAGCATAACGTGAACACGTCTCCCATAAATTTGAAAGAAAATGTTTAAGAAAAACTTGCTTCATGGTTAAGCGTAAATCTGGAATAACAACAAAATTTTCGAACAAATATGCAGAGTCACACCTCCTTGAGTGGTTTCTAGAAAAAATGAACAACAACAACAAAAAAGCGGGGCATCTCTTATGTTTCTGAGTCTGAAATTGTTTTTACGGCGAAAATTGTGAGAACGCAATTTTTTCTTCGGTTACTGAGTGTCGGAATTAGCTTCACATCTCTATAAATGATTGATTGCCGTGCAAATGCGAACACATGTGAAACTAACCATATGACGTCGTCATAAATAACTAGACAAACAAAACTCGTTTAATTTACGTATATCGATGCCACTTTCACGTCATCCGACTCTGTTTGCCAGAGGCAGAGGACGTTGTTAGATAGCCAAGCCAGGGGGGGTCTGATCTCATCTAATGCTGGATAGAACATGCTTAGAAACAAGTATACAGAAAAAATGGATAAACATATAAAAAAAGAAAGATTAAGAAAAAGCGCTATTAAACTTCATGTTGAGAATGTTCTTGAAACTAGAGCAATTACTCAACCGAAAATATGCTTCCTAATTAGCGATGGTTATTAGCCTGCCCTGTTTCACTATGACTACTCTATTCTCTATGGATATATAATCTCTGCGGGCTCAGTAACAGAGAGCGCTGGGGCTTCGTTTCTCTCGACGACCTCGAGTCTCTGATTCGATTCCCGTTTAACATAGATATTTGTGTTTGTCCTTTACAAATATGAGGAAGGCAACTGAAAACCACCGGACTAATTCTTTCGAGTCTAGTATTAATGAATCCTATTACCAGTAAATTTCCGAATCGGAGAAATCGCATCCCTATGCTCTTTATCGGCACGATCCAAGCAATAACGATGACCTTAAAATATTCTTGAATATTAGACTGAATGTTGGATAATGAACTGGAGTTGAGAAACACCCAACTCTACAAATATTTTCAAAAAAAGCTTTCACTCATGACCGTGAGCCTCGCAGAGAAGCATCACTAAAAAAGCAACCCGATATGCGCAACACATCCGCTCCCATCTGTTGAATGACACGGCAATTCGAGGAAGGAAATGAAAAAAAGAGACAAGCACTAATGTGTACTAATGATAAAAAAAAATTAATTTAAAATCCAACAATCTCCGCGTAGATTTATCACTGGGTTTCTGGGCTTGAGAGGATGAGACCGGAAAGGTCATGTGATGCGATGATTTAAAAATAGGAGTTTTATCATGGTCTTATCGCAACCGAGAAATTAGACCGTGGTGGCAATGAATCGCGCACAGCGTGACACAGACTTCAAAATCAATATTCAATACAATTTCCTGGCCGTTTCTCATAATTGCAAAGTGTGTTCCTGGTTTTGCTCTAATCTCTTTTAAGCTCGCTCTCATTTCCATGCAATAAAAGCATTTTCTGGGGCGGATGATCTCATCCAAGCATTGAAAACGGGGGGCTTCTTCTACACCGTTGCAGTTGTGGTAACACGTCCATTAATTAAACGTTGCGAAGGCAAGAGGAGTCAATTTCCTATCTCCAAATGGCCAGACAAAGTCTAATGATGTGCTCTTAGAAATAAACAATTAAAAAAAAAGTAGCCCGCGGAAGAGTAAAGTTTTATTCATTACGCAAGAGCGCACAGACTTGCTCATAAACAGAGAGAGGGAGAAGAGAAATTGTCCTTTTAACCTCACCTAAAATATTCATAAATTTATCAAGGGCACCGCTCTATTTTCACAAACATTAAATAAAGTCTTTATTAAATTTCGCTTTAGTTTACTTTAGAATCTTTCTTACCACGTCTCCGAGTTTAATCAGTTTGTGCTACCTTAGTCAAACGAGTTGAGTGTCTTTGTTTAATGAATTTCATTACCCTGAAGGTAATATAAATTTTTTATTTGAAATTTTGCTGTCTAAAAATTTTAATTAATTTTTAAAGGTTATTTAAATGTTTCATATTTCATTCATTGACGATAAAATTAATCATTCCGTAACTCCGAAAGCGGTTTCTTTTTCAAAATCATGCGGGCTTACATGATTATATAACTTTTCGTGAAACTTAGGCCTTAGAAAATTATCGAAATCTAGTATTAATTTTAATTGTTTTAGAACGTTTCATCAATCTGCATACTTATCTTTCAAAATCATCGTACATGATAAAAATATTCTTCTAATTCATGGAAGATAAAATTTAAAACCGACTGGTTTCTTCTACCAAGTAAAATATTTTTCGCATGGTCTTTTAAAAACCTCTATCTGTTGTTGTAATATTATTATTATTATTTTTTACAATATCTAACAATGGAGTGTAATAATTATTTTCTGAAATTTACTGGCCAAGTAATAATTATGTTCCGAAATATACTGGTCACGCCCCAAGTTTAATTTCGTTGCGCAGACATTAAGGCATTCAATTGTCAATGGCACTGGTGACCTGTGTATTCATTAGTCTATCTATGGCTGTGTTCTAGAATTCATCACATTTACCACTGTCGCTATACAAAAAAAAAAGAAAACTGCTCTACGAAAACTGCGCTGATCATCTCACCAAGTGAAATGATAGGTTATTTCTCCAAGTTTGTAGCAACTTTCACAAAATGAAGGCTATGAGTGCCCCTTGTGATACAAGTAATGTCAAGGTGATAGTCTACGTCGCCAATATTCGTCCCAACATCCTCAGCACAGTCGAGGCAATCGCATCTCATATACTCTGTTTAAAGTTTAGTTACCAAATGAATGCTTTCGCAGCAAATGATGTCATCAATTGCTCGGTTTGAAAGTATGCATTTAGTAAAACGATCATATAAAACTAACTTACGTGTACCGAGTCTTATAGATAAGGGGCATAAAGATGAATTGCACATCATTTGCCCTAGTACGGCCAAATCAAGTCCCGGCAGAAGTTGAGATATCTGCGGAAGTGCGTGCAAAAATATCGCTAGATTCTGGACGTCTTTTTTGTAAATTCCATCACGCGATGTGCTTTTCTCTATATGATTCCGTAATTAACAGCGCCCTTAGTGAACAATTCGCATAGGGAAGTCTTACTTTTTATGATAGAAATTGCAGGGATAATATATGATTCTGTCATTTTTGGCGATTATATTGAGTGGCGTAGTTTTCTGCTTGTAGCAAACATTTTGATTTGCCCCCCTGTGTTTCTAAGTAACAATCTATCCGTTGATAGCAAGTGTGTGTTTATAGTGCTGATTGTTGGTGTAACGGTTGCAAGCAATTTTTTTATAAAGGGTGTCTCTGAATTCTTTGCCCAAAACTTAACAGGGATGTATATGTACATTTTTTGTCAATAAACTCATAGTTGGAAACGACTCACTGTCCAACAATGGCACATTTAAAGTAAAACACCTTGACTAAAAAAAATCTTATTGCACCCACCAAAATAATAACTTTTTCCTTCAGAACGTTTTACCAGAGCTTTTTGAGGACATATCTTTGGTGTATGTTGTTTCAACATGGTGGGTTACCTCCTCATTTCACCCACGAGGTGCGTGTTTATCTGAAATTCGGATTTCCAAACAGATGAATTGGTTGTGGAGGTCCCATTAACTGGCCATGGACTTCTTTCTGTGGGACCATATGAAGAATGTGGAGTATGGAACCCCCGTGGAATCAATGGACGATTTTGTGGGGCACATGGCAGCTGCTGCAGCAGAAATTCAGGAAATGCCTGAAATCTTCGAGCGCTTGATGTGAGGCTTATATTGAGACAGGTGGTCGTTATTTGTGAGAACCTTTTCGATAAGGTACATGATAAATAAAATTAATCAGATACCATGTCTCTTCATTCGTTAGCTTTCAATGTGCCATTGTTGGACACCGAGTCAATTATTGGCAAAAAGTGTTCAAATACATCTCCTCTATCTCCCTGCTAAGTTTGGGCAAAGAGTTCTGAAACACCCTATATAGGATTCGTATTAGCTATACTCTGTCCAACGAAAGAAAAGATAGCCGTGTCTATGTTCTGCCCAACGAAAGTTTGATTGGGCGTGTACAATTAACTTTCCAATTTCAGTTGTTAGACATTATTAATTTTACTTTGTAACAGTGTCTAATAATTGAAAACGGAAATTTAACTGGACACACTCCCAGTCAAACAAATAGCCACGCCCGTTGGATAGAGTATATTGGAGTATCCGATTTCAGTTGTCAGACATTGTTGCAAAGTAAAATTTACAATGTTTAAAAATTATCATTGAAAATGCACACGCCTAGGTTTTCTTTCGTTGGACACAGTATAAGGACACTTGATAGTTGTCTGCCAGGTTTTCGAGTGTTATTAGTAGTCTTGATTAGTGATGTCCGTTGGATCCGGATTTCTGATGCGGATGTGAAAATATCCGGATCCAGGTCTCGTATCCGGATCTCGGATGCGGATTTCGAATGTCGGATATCGGATCCGGATTTCGGATCTCGGATCCTTTAACTGGATGCGTAGGAGGACTCAGGCTATCACAATCGCAATAGTCGAGTCCATATAGATTGAGGGGATATGGTACAATTCTAACTAAAACGAAAACTAAAGATTTGTTAAATTAAAGCTGATTTTATTTTATGATGATTTTGATTGTTGATTTCATTAAAGCGATCCACTGCTCAGTCATAGGGAATTAGGGAGTTTAGGGTCTTTTGACTTTGAGACACGTTATAAGGTGGTTATATATAAAAAAAATTGCATATATACAATTTCCTGATACAGGATCCAAATTTCGGATCTCGGATCTAAGATGCGGATCTCGGACCTAGGACCGAAAAAAAAATCCGGATATTCGGATCTTGAATTATCCGGATCTTGACATCACTAGTCTTGATATTCCTTCGTAAGCAAACCGCCTGAAACCCCAAATATATTTTTCATGCTGTATTCAATTTCATTGTTCAATTTAAAATTCTTATTTAATGTTAAACTTCCCTTATCATTAAAAGGTTTAATTCTTTTATATTTTATCGCTGGAGATGACAGATCAGTTTATAGTTAAGCTATTGAAATTACCTTTTTAGTTTATAATAACATTCATTGTTGGGTAAATTAATTTTGTTTATTAACACTTGTATTTCAAAGAGAAATTATTTAAAGAGATAGTTTTGTATTACTTTAAGTTGTCAGTATATACATCTCTTTGATATTGCCGAGAGAGAGAGTGATTCTGAAAAGTTTCTTATTACTGTGATCAATTGTTTTATTTTTAATATACTATTCTTATTTTTAATAATAAAATTTATTAGACTATCCGAAAACGACAGCTGTTTTCAGGGTTTTTTACAACTGTGTCCAATTTTGCTTTTTTTTTCCAGGCTTTTTGTGTATCGTCCTTTTTTTCTTCTCCATTCGTCATTTATTTTTAATAACGTAAGATTTGATTTTTTTTTGAAGTAAATGGAAGTTTAATTCTACTTTTCTTATAAATATTTCCTTTTCTTGCTTCATTTTCAGAGTTTATAGAAATAAAAATCAACTTTTCTGTGAGAGCAAAAGACAAGGGTTAATAAGAATGGTTTTCTAAAGAAATCGAAAGCATAAAAATATTTGTACGTAAATTTAACGGTAACCGCTTCCACTTAAAAACATATTATAAGGAAAGCGAATTGATATCAAAGTTAAATAACGAATATATAAACTGGAGCTGATTCTCCAAACATCAGGAAATGGTATTATTTGAAAAAATGGAAGGAAAAATTTTGCGACTTAGATTCGAAACAGGAACCTCAAGTGTCATATGCTCGACGCCTCTACCAATTGAGCTATCGCGAACACACGCACAGCCATGCTGTCACTACGTGTCTTAAAGACAGCAAGTTGTTAAGGTGGAACGCCCAATGGGAGGCCGGCACCCGACTCGTTGATCGAGAATTTCTCCTATCGAACCATCAGAAAGTTTGATGAACGCACACAATAAATAATGAATATGGTTTATATATTCATTATGTATTATGTGCGCTCATCAAAGTTTCTGATGGTTCGATAGGAGAAATTCTCGATCTGTAAGCCGGTTGCCCACCTCCCATTGGGCTCTCACCTTATAAGATTGATAGAGGCGAGGAACTTATGACACTCGAGATTCCTGTTTCGAACCCAGGTTATAGAATTTTTCCTTCTATTTTTTCAGATATCAAAGTTGTCTTAACACTCTTGAATTCGGATAGTTTAAAGAAAGTAGCACGAGCATCAGGATTGGTATCTAACCATGACTCAATGAAATTAGCAGGATGATTTGGTTCAGATATGATGCGCGTTGAATTCCATTAGATTGACTATTAATAATGTGAAATCAAACTTATTTTATTTTATTTATGTTAAATTGAAATTTCCAATAATATTTTTTAAATTTTATTCAAGATGTTCATATATTTTTATAAATTTACAACCAATTATAGATTTAATCTTGTAGTTATTGTATAGATTTCATGAAAACAGTTGACTGATTAAATATTTTCCTTATTTTTTTGGTATTTTGACTTTGAAGTTTTTATCGTAATTTTTCTATGTCAATTATAATAATTGCTCCTCGACGTTTACAGTAAATTAAAGCGATAATTCGAGATAAGCCGCATTTCAATCATGAGGCAACTTAACAGAGATAGCGACTCCAATTTCACAGTCGTTGAATCAGTTCGTTAGTTTCCATTCTTCGCCTGAATAACTTAGACGAAACAAGAGATTGTCATTGTATTTCTTATTTCGTTTGGAAGTAAAAATATCTAATAAGCTTAAAGTTAAATATCATCTTGTGGAATGAATTTTGAAAGAACGGATCTTAAATGGGAAATTTAATGAGAGGGAGAAATTACAGCTAGATACAACTCCCTCAACTACTCTTTAACGTCCATTAGAGGGTAGATTTTCTTCTCTTTTCTCTATTTTTTTTAATCTTCTGGGGATCATTTTACAGGAGAGAACTGTTTGTCACTTGTCTAATCTTTTGCAAGTTGCAACCCAATACCTGTGAAAAGAGAAAAACGACAAACCGAACAACGTACGAAAATTCATTTCTCTTTTTTTTTTTATCTGGTTGCTTTTTTCAGAAGTTTTTTTAAAGCGCTTTTCTTTCGGTTTTGTTATCACATCGTGGAAATGGAAGGAAATGCGCTAACATTTCCGAGAAACATTTCCATTACACTGCACAGGAGGAAGGATGCTTTGTGGGGAGGGAACGTACAAAACAGACCTACTCCACCCTGCTCCAACCACACACACAAATGCGCATTTTCACCTCAATGAATGGCTTCCTGAATAAAGAAAGCAATGCAGAATCCAAGGATTAAAGAGGTGGGGAAAAAGAGGCTAAAAGTTAAAATATATTGCAAGGCGCTACGGGGGAAGCCAAAACCGCAACGCGAGGGATATTGTAACCCTATTCGTTATCATGCTGATTTCCAAAGTTTTATGTATGACATGTGCATATTTCTGTCATTGTATTTTTCTAATAATTTATACATTTCGAATTACTCCTTAAGTTTTATGAAAGGTTAATAAACTCAATAATACCTTCTTAATAATACTAACAAGATAGATTAGTTATTAAATCTTTCAGGCACAGTTATCGATCGCTTCACGGTTATGAGCATGAGATTAATAGAAGTTTTATGTTGCTAGTTTCTTCACTTATTGTTGAAATAAGATGAATGTAATTTTTGCACTGTCGAGCACGTGAAATGCTTACTTGGACACATACACATTACACACGCTAAAACCACAGACCAAAATGGACCTCAAAGCCATCAGGCCAGTGGGAAGAAGTCGCCGCAATCAGTGTTAACAACTAATAGGTGGCTGGATTCGTCCTCCTGTTTACACGAATGAGATTTCCCTCACTTTCGCCCTTCGAAAGAGTAGTTGGAATCCATTAATCTAAAAAGCTTCGAACAGGAAGACCGTCGCCTTGGCAACGATGATCAGAGAGAGAGAGAGAGACGGAGGAGAAAATAAAAGTGAGAGGGGTTAAAAGGAAGAAGAAAGTGAAAGTGAGTTTGGAAAAGAAACAGGCGGTTGGCAACGACCACCTGTCCATTTGAATCGAATCGAAGCGATCGAACCAATTGTTGTTGATAAGGCAACTAAGTATAAGTTGTTTTTTTTTGTATTTTTACGCATTATAAAAAGGGGGACACGTGTTCAATCTATAAAGCGCACGCCAGCGTTCTTTGTCTATTGACAAAAGGTGCGCCTGGGAGCAGTTCCATTTTAAAATTGCATGTCAAATGGAAACTAGCAGAGGAAGCAAATTTACTTTAATTAATTATGTCATGAGATAAAAATAAACAAAAAAAAACTGTTCCTCTTTTTTTATGAGGCGGACAAGTAATCAGCTAATTTACAGCGTTTGTTGTTTATCAGCGTTTTACAACTAAGCTTATCCATAGTTTTACAATTCAGCGTGTTGAAAACGTCTTCCCCGGAATTTCAAACTCAGTAACTGATGGGCTGAGTCTCGCAAACGGAATGGGGGGAAAGTTAGTGAATAAATTAAATAACTATTATTTTACCTACTTAAGAAAGTTTGTTAAGTCCTCCCCTGGTGACTAGACAAATGCAATTCCTGTAATCTAGCTCATGCCGCATTCGTTCTAAAATATCAGTCAAGGGTAACAACCGCATCGTGATTCTTTGACGAAGTTCTGGTAAGATCACTGGTAAAGAAGGCACGTAAACCTTATCTTTTACATAACTCCATAAGGAAAAAGTCACATGGAGTCAAGTTACTTGGGAGGAAAGAGTCAAGTTACTTGGGAAGCCAGGAATGAAAACACCAGTCTTCGTCAGACTTACGTCCAATCCAGTGTTGAGTTAAAGTAGCTGATGGGCCCAAATGAAAAGCGGACACGGTCTGGATATGTAATACTTTTATTTGAAACTTAAAAGTAACCACTATGTCCATTGAGGTATTGGTCCCATCGTTTACACAGCAGGTCAATTCCCTTGGCGTAAAAGGATTGTAGTTGTTATTTGAAAAAGTCTTTCACTGCATCCTTCAAATTTTCGTCCTAATTGAAACGTTTCCCTTGTAATGTATTCTTGAGCGGCCCAGAGATGTGGTAAGCACATGGTGACAAGTCTGGACTGTAGGCATGATGTTCCACGACTTCCCACCGGAATTTCTGTAACGTTATGGTGGTTTCACGGGAGACGTGGGGGCCCGCATTGTCGTGCAGAAGGATCACCTGTTATAAGAGAAGATCTGGGCATTTGTTTTTGATTGAATGCCGAAGTTTTGTGAGCGACTGCAGTACTGTGCAGAATTGATGGTGCATTTCTTTGGCAGAAAATCAATCAGCAGTGATCCACGGTGGTCGAAGAGAAAGGTTAACTGTTAACATTACTTTTCCTGGACGCATCCATTTTTCCACCGCCTTCTTCTAACGTTCGTTGTATATACACGAACAGTTGAAGTCAAAATGTATGCACTCCGATACGCGTCTGTAATCTACTAGTACACCTCTTCACTAGAACATTTTTTCCACTGCTGTACTTATGACGCTATGGGACGCGTCCACTTTTCATTTGGTTAACCCTCATACTATTGATGGAATTAGGAATGTCCGAATGAAAAGGTATATGTCACAAAAAACTCTTACTTCCCCCTCACCCGTTGTTTTGTTATCTTTTATAGTGGCTTTGCTAACTCATGGATTTTTCTCTGTTTTTTATTTATTTCCAGATCACGATGCTAGAGGATAGTAGATGTGAACTAGTACTCACCTTATATGTTTATGTAAGTGTGTTTAGGCTAAATTGTAGGAAGAATAATTCTAATTATAGTTTGCTTTAACTCAAATAGAAGAATTGTTTCTTCTCTTTTGTTTTCTTTAACCTTATGGACAAACTCTTTTGCACAAAATGTTCCTAACAACGTTTTTGGCGCCGCGTTTTCGTTGAGGAGAAATAAATTCTTTTCGATGCGAGTGTTTAACTTTTCACCATAGACGTCAACATTAAGAACTAAAAATATACTATATCTTAAATAAAATTTATTTTTAATACATAATTTTAGAGATGTAGAAATAAATTTTATTTTAAAAATATAATTATTAAGCAGTTATAGTATAACTGTATTTAACTTTGCCATTAAATATAAGCTCTGGCAAAGATTAGGAAGAGATTCTAAATTTCAAGTCTATAGAGTACAAAATTTTATCTTCTTCTACGTCTTAATTTTTTATTAACATTATATAGTCGAACCCTGCTAATACGAAATCCCGTATTAGGTTAGGTTAGGTTAGGTTAGGTTAGGTTAGGTTAGGTTAGGTAGGTTAGGTTAGTTTAGATAGGTTATGTTAAGTTACGAATTTTTCTCTTGTCTCGGTCCCATGCAATTGGTCGTTTAATACGAAAGTTTTTGATACGAGTCCGGATAAATAAGAAAACAATGAAGAAATTCATTCCAAAAAAGTTGCATTATTTGAAATTTTTCTTGTAAATTTTAGTTTGATTCTTATGCTGCGAATTCTGATTGGTTCTTGTGTAAATGATCAACGGAGTACAGTAGAACTTTAAAGTAACGGACCCCGAAACAACGAATTCCGGAAGCAACGGATAAATTTTCAGATGGGCCGGATGGAATTTCGGCGTAGCGGACCGAGTCTGACAGTTTCGAATAATTTAGTTATTATTTCTTTATAACAAAAATTATTCACATACAGCCATCTGAGTTACGTAAAAAAACTGGAGTAGTAGACTAAAAAATAAAAGAATTAGGCAGTGAGCTGATCAGCTAACCAATAGTGAGACCTAAAATGGCTGACATTCGTCAATCGACTGACACTCTAATACGACCAGTCTTGAAATTCATACTTATTACGAACACCTTCGCACATTACGGGAACTAATAATTCGTGAACAGTATAGTACAAGAAAACGATCAAAGTTGGATTCTTTCTTCAAATCCGAAATTCCCTTAACCGTCTCTCAGGAAAGCGAACGCAACCCAGACTTGCCGCCACCACTTTCACTTTCTTCCATCTTTGAGTAATAACCGCTCTAAAGCCCCGACATAGCAAGCACTTCTCTCCAAAATATTCTATATTGATCATGGCGATAGCTGAAACAATTGTCTTGTTAAATTCCATCATTAAAAATACATATACAGGATGTTTTTGAACTCGATGCACAAACTTCACAGGGTAATAGGTGATAACATTAACTGAACATTTTTAACCATAGAATGGATGGTTCAAAATCCACCATTAAATTGCTACAGGGAAACATATTGGAAAACTTAATACATTACTAGTTGAATTATGCATGCAAGCAGCATGCAAATTAGATCTTGATATTTTCTGTGTGTTTTTGAACTGAAATGAATACATTCTCGCATGCAAAGCTATCAGAGTTTCAGACTTCAAGCTGTTCGTCAATTAATGTCTCATGGTAGCTCCTTTGAACAGTTACTGTAATCAGTTGGCAATAAAATTGTTACTAATTGTTGATAATTTTTTTTTCTCTCTAGCAAATTAATGGTGAATTTGGACCATCCAATCTTTGGTAAAAATATTCAGTATTTTAGCACCTATCAGCTGTGAAGTTTGCGCTCCGATTTCAAAAAGCACCCTGTGTATACCAGTAATGTAGAAATTAGAAAACCTAATGGATTGAGGTCAGGTGAATATTGGTGCCAGTCGACGCTACGTTACCTTTCATGTAACATTTTGCGTAATGGCGTCATCAGTTCGAGAGTGTGTAACGTATGCGTTAGTGCTTGTTTAGGTCCACATTTAAAAAGAAAAAGTGAAAACGAAAACTAATGGAAAGAACAATTTTAATAAGTAAGTTGCATATTTTATTAACTAAAACTGAAAGAAGAAGTTAGTACTAGCATTTAAAATAAATATAATAATCTCATAAGTTATATTTTTATTTGTTTTTTCATTAAACACTGCAATTCGTAGATGAAATAACATTAAGATAAAAGAAATAATATATGTTTAAAAATAAATAATCGCTTAATAATAAAACCAAATTCAAGTTGTAGAGAAAGATTGCTTTCAGTGGACATTTCATTAACTAAGTGATGTGAACAAACTTTTATGTGGAAACTAGTTGTTACCCGCGGCTTCGCCCGCCCGCGCCATCTGTTGAGGGGAATTACAAAGCAAAAGCAGATAATTTTAAATGAAAACCCCAGAAAGTGGGGAGGGGGGGGGGTCGTAGGGGGCTGATTTTTGGCGATAGAGCAGGTCCTTTATTGATAAGCCTGCCCTGAAAATTTCAAGTTGCTAGCTCAAACCGTCTAGGAGGAGATAGAATTACAGATATATAAATAAATACACGCAAGAGTTTTAGTATATTAGATTATTATAAATTTTCTGAGGATCTTATTCGGCAGATTAAATAAGATTTTGATCGTTTAATTTTCAAAAAGACATTAACTGTACTTAAAGGTCAGTCCAACCAAAAAAAAAAAAAGGGGGGGGGATCCAGGAATCAAACTTATTGATAAGATTTCTTTTGGATCAATGTTTTGGATCCAGAATCATAACGCAATGTCTAAAAGCATCCGTAGCCGACGAAAAAGACAGTTCATAGTTTCAAACACACTCTCATAATGGCGGCTGAAGCGAAGCCATCTAGCGGCTAGCGGCTATCTTCGAAAATAGCGTAAGGTAACTTGTCTCTAATGATTAGGATAATCCAGTGCGTTATATAAATATTTTAAACAAAATGTCTTAATATACCAGACACATAGCACACGATTTTCAAACAATTACACTTAATGCTAGCTGAGAAATTGACGTTGGGGTACCCTGTATTTCTTTAAATAAATACAGTGTATTGAAATATATACCTGTCCATATAAGCCTACATTTCTAAGGCAGTGTTATTTAAAAATTTTATGCATGTACACTGTACACACGGCTTAAGTGAAGATAATGAAATATCTCGTAAACTGCGCATCAAAAAATCGTTTGGAATGAAATTTGTTCGTCTCGAAGAGGTTTATCCAATTATACCAAAAAGTGACCCCCCCTCCCAACCCCAACCCCTGCGGGTGGATGGGGGGTAACAAAGAAATCTTAAATGGAACGCCCATTTTTTATTGCAGATTTGGATTTCCAGGAAAAAAATATATTAATTTGACCTACGATTGATATCATTTTGTTCCTGGGGATGGGTGGGAGGAGCAATTTTTGTATCATTGGATATGCCTCTTCGAGATGAACAAATTCCATTCCAAACATGTTTTTTGATCCGGTGCGTAGTTTTCGAGATATTTAAATGTCTTCACTTAAATCGATCACCCTCTATGTGTATGAGAAAGTTTCTACATTATATGAGTAAGGTGGTATTTTTTTCAAGAGAGAAAGAGTGCTTTCAGAAATTACATATACTATTAAAATAAAAGTGCGTGATTAAACCTTGTCACGATAATCCTAATATGCAGTTTTTATGAAGCGTTTAGATCATAAAGCATGGAAATGGGTTTCGCGTCGGTATTATTATATGCAGGACGATTCCTTCCATCCATTTACAGTATTAATGAAATTTCCATTGTATTATCCATAATGAAATTTCGATTGTGATCATGTATTTGTCTATGGAAACAATTTAATTTTAATGTGTACAAAAAAAAAAATGTAAACGTTATACAATAGATGACTTCTCTTTATCTTTCCCAAGATTTGGCTTCGGCTTCATCATACATTTATTCAAATTAGAGCAGATTAAATTGAGAGAATGAATGGTTTAAGTATTTCATGCATTTCTCCCCCAATTAACTGCCTGATAAACTATTATCATGTGGCCGTCTCATTAAAAAGGCATTAGATGCTCTCTTTTCTCCATCTTCTTCTTCATCTTCTTCTCCTCCTTTCATTCATTCACTCCATCATTCATTCGTTCATTCATTCTTCTGAGCCCGTTTCCTTCTCTTGCGAGAGGCAGTCTCGACAGCTTCATTGCCTCGGTTCCCACTTCGGGTGCCACTGTGCTTGTGTGCGTGTGTCTGCCACTCCCTGCGTTGCAACGAAGGCAGAGGCAGTTAAGTGATTAACCCCAAAGCCCGGTGACGAAGGCGAATGATCCCACTCTAATCTTTGACTCAGTTCCACCCCCCTGGAAAACGCGCTCAACCTAAAACTGGGCCGAAACACGACGCCACAGTTCAATAAATAATGAGATGAAATGACGAAGCAGAAAAGTTCCTACGTCGTTTTCCACTTAACCGAACGCGCTCCGACACAACGGCAACGCACAAAAAATAAACAAGGAGGGGGCAAATTCAAGTAATTGTCACAGATTAAACCTTACGGAGTTTAAAGAGAAAAATGGCGCGCTGACATTTTGCAGAAGGATACTGTTTTATTATGAAGCACTGTTTTGAAATAAAGCGATTATTTTACGGAATAAATTAAAATGCGAAGAAATTATTCTCATTTACAGAAACAGAATTTCGGAAATGAGCTGATTCAGTGCTTTGTAAGCTATCCCGTTGCAACCCAATTCCCAAGCTTATCATATATAATCCCGCGGCTCCCCGAATATTTTCCCGAGATAGAATAAAATTTCATATCATAATAACCGCGCTAATATTGGAGATGTTTATCTTAAAAGATATCAATTTCTGTTTCTTTCGTTTTCATTACACAGTCCAACGATGAAAAGACATCTTGAATGAATTTGCCTTATTCATGTCGTTTTTAGTCTGCTGAATACGAATCTGCTTTTAGACTTTTCTATCACGTCAAGTTTCCAAGTTATGCACATAGAGACTGTCAATGCTAAAGTATCCGTACTTTTGGACCACAAGGAAATTTGTCAGATGCCAAACTCTGGATAATTTAAAAGTGTGTCAATTAAAAAAAAAGAAATCTGTGAATGATATAAAAAAAAACTGAGGTTAGATACGGATCAGACACGGATTCAGCACACAAAAAAAGCATAAGAATCAGCACTTAACGTTAAATATGTCTTAAGAATGTTATTTTTTTGCTGGCCTGTGTTATTATCGTGTAATATGTATGCTGTTCATCATGAAGAATTTATAAACAACTATAGGAAAAACAAAGATTGAAAAAACTAATCATTAATAATACTTTGCTTCATTGTAAATAACCTTTGTGCCAGGCACTTTTATTATGAATCTCTGTACTGCTTGCTATTTTCTGTTGTTTCTTTTAAGAGCGATATAAAATCAAAACATTATACAAGTATATGCATCTAAATCTAAAAAAAAATAGAGGAACACAAGTTATAACCAAGACTATATAAAATTTCGTGATTTTAACTGCTGCAAATTTTAAATTTTATTTTGTACTTTTAATCTGAAGGGAAAAAAATTACGTTCAACAAGTTTGCAAATCACGAACAATGGCACTGAACTAGAAGAAGAACAAAATTACATGTATCTCAGGAAAGAAATCATGAAAGGATGTTATCATAAGGAGGGACCAAAAAATCGGACCACCTGGATTCTATAACAAATGAAAGCGTTCGACGTCATAAAACGGATACCACAACTCAATCGGCAATGGGCCGGACATGTTGCCAGGAGACAAGACAACAACCATCCTCGACTGGTATCCACGAAATGTTAGAAGGTCACGACAACGCCCCCAAAATAGATAGAGTGACAATATCAGGTGGGCGTCAATTGGAAAAGCAAAGCCTAGGACTTAGCTCATACGATATGTTTAGAGGAGACCTGCATGCGGCAGTGGATTGATAAGCGTTGAATATGACGATGATGATGACAATGAACTTAATGGGTTTAATGTTAATAAAATATTATTACAATGCAGTTCCGGCACAATTTCTTTTGCTATATTTTACTTTAGAATAATAAGACGTCAATAAAAACATTGAGTTATAAATGAGTTGAAGACCATTTTCCTACTGTAATTTCCTAAAATAGATAACTTCAAGACCCGACTCTACAGCCGCAGTTATAAATTTCTCTGGAACTTTTCAAATAAATGACTTCCATCATAAAATTGACCTGGAAAAGATATTTTAAGATATGCGGTACGAGTAGAATGATGTTGAAATTTAAATATTATTCCTAGTGAGACTTCTTTAAGCTACCCTTAATTCATTTTAAGTTTCTCTTTTAGAAACGAGAAACAAACGTTATCTTCCTCGTCTTTATGATTTTTTTTTTATTTTCTAATAATACAGGTAAGTACAAATAATTAATCGGCTTTCGAAGTTCTATAACTTACAAACTATGGATCGCCACCATTCGTGCCAATCAAGTAACGAATGGCAATACACGAAATTTTAAAATTCGCGCATATTTTACCATGAATCAGAAATTCCCACACGGAATGGATTGAGCGATTTTGTGAAAATAACGTGACACTGTTGAGATGACTATCCAAACTGCCGATCTTATCCCTTGTGATTATTTCCTTTCTGCTTACATGCCAATTTTGACAAGTTCCACTTTTCATATATTCCGCATTTTTATGTGCAAAATACATTTTAGTGAAGGCCACTGGATCAATTTTAATAACCCCGTAATTTCTCTTATGGTTCTTTAAGTAATATTTTTTTGATAAAATATTTTTTCTGTAATTCCGGAAGTAAACTGGCGAAATTTTTCGGCTTAAGCATTAAGAAAGTAACTACAGCTACAAATAAAGACCGACCCAATTTTGCCCTGAACTTTCACCCAATCACGGTCGAATGACTTTAAACCTTCAATCTAGCTATTGATCTCATACTTTAACGTTAAACTATAGAACAATATCGTTTTCGCACAAACACTGAGCCCACCGTCTTTCCTAGCCGATAAAATCTAGGCAGGTTTAATGAAATCCCGTCTCCATTGGGGAATAACATTTCCCTTTAATGCGATTGGTGGCAATCCTTTCACTGTGCATAGGTCGACGAAGCGGCATTATCTTAGCCAGGCCAGGGAATTGGGACGGCAATTGTCTCACTCTGGCATTTCGCCTTGTGTGCCATTTCCCCGGCAGTCCACGGATTGGAAACGGGCGATACGGTGACTGATAATGACCCCTTCGCCGATTTGCAAGATCTTTGCGGCCTCAAAGGCTTAATGTTGGTTTACCTGCGTCGGGTGGGCCAATGTCCAGGATTGAGATTTACGTCTTGGCGTCGGGAAACCTCCCACCGGCAACTTCATCCTAGGAGGTCGGATAAAAATTACTGTCCTCACGTGAACTCACTGATTAATAAAGAGAGTTTTGCACATCTGTTTTTATTCGTGTGGTAAAGTTTCCTTTTAAAAACTGAAACCCAAATGTTTTTTGTATAACATTCAATATTTCTCTTCATATAAAACTAAAGTCATGCGACGAATGAAACAAAAAATTATCCCGGTTGCCTCTTAATATATTTCTGGTAAGGAAGAAACCATAAGAAAAATAGAGGCGATTACGGTAATTAAAACCTTTTGTTCTGATAAATAATTTATCTATTTATAATGGAAAATTAATTAATTTTCAAAATCACAACGTATAAAACACCAATAAAACTGTAGATTCGATAACTGGGATAGCAACTTTAACATTTGAATATGTAATCTATATAGAATAAAATTCCCGTTCATTTCCATTTCACTTATATTACAACTAGCTAAACCGGTGCGACTTACATTCGCACAGAAAAAACGAAAGTCATAATGCATATTTTTGAAGTTTTGCCTGTTTGCCTTAAAATTACGTATTATTCGGGAATTTCATTTAATCTACTGCACCTCATATATTCTCTCATATTAAGAAGTCTTGAAGGGACAGCAACTTTTGCATATCTTTGCGTAAAATAATTTGAATTGACTGCCATAATTTTTACTTGTCGTTCAGATTTGTCATCCTCACATGCAACTTGAGAACAGGCTTGAGAGAGTTTGGGCCTAATTTCCATTATTTGTTTAGGCCAGGACATTTTTATTAAGCTTAATCTAAATTGGGGTATTTCTTTTTTCTTCAAATATGCTTTAATTAAATTATTAAAAACCTAAAAAGAACTGAATAATAATAATAAATTACTTCGCTGGAATACTATAACGAGAACAAATTCATTTACATATCTAAAACGTGCCTATAAATTTAAAAATTTGAAACAATCCGGCTACTGGAACCTTGTACATGTAAATATTTTGTAGCTAATTGATCAAATAGTGCTTTAAAATGCTGTAATTTATATATATTAAAATCTAAAAAAGAACAGAATAATAAATTATATTATTTCTTCTTTAAAAGCGTAAAAATCCGTTCAGTCATCTTGATCCGTAAAAATCCGTTCATTCTACACATGTTCAAGGCAAAAGCGTTTTCGTTAAATGCGAAATTCCGATAAAGAAAACGATTACAATTTTTGCCGACGGATGTCGCTTTTATTCATAGGTCGTTCACCGCCGACCCAATTATCAAAATTAACTATGATTCTTTCTTGTTTCGGTTCATAATCGATGTTCTTAAACAAATAGAATTCTTTCTACACTATTCAGGGCATGGCGGTGAAATTATTTCGTTTAACACTAAAATATTTAGCGAAGCGGTGTTTTTCCGCCATTGTGAAAAGACTGGGAAATGATCCGCCAGGAACGACAACAACGCACTGGCTAACCGACTTTTCTCATTTTTTTTCTGTTAAATGACAGCCAATCATAAAAAAATCTCTATTTCTAACGCCACCAATCATAGCAACGGACACGACAATAACACTTCCTTATTGGATGATTTAAATTTTCAAATTTCAAAAAGCCTTAAATGTTAACACCAAGCAAAAACCTCGAATTTGCTTATATAGTAGATTATGATAGAATCGAAATGAAGTATGATAGACATTTGGTTTGTTTGATATTCACGTCCTTTTCAGCTGGTATGGTCATTTCAGGACGGCGTTATAGGGGCCGCAAATTTTGCCTCGCAAGGGTTCTTTAACGTGCACTCGGCAAACGACTACACGGGACCAACGGCTTTACTTCCCTTCCGAAGGAAGTGCGTGATCTCAGGATTTCCCCCCTGAAAAAATCCTCGTCGTCTTCGGCCGGCGTCGAACCCGCGTCCTCGGGCATCAGAGGCGATCACGCAACCACTGAGCCACCGAGACCGATGATTGACATTTCATTGAATTTAATATTGCGGTATTCCAATGTAAATACAAATAAGGGTGTGAACTTTATCCGCATTTTTTTAATAAATTATCAAATTTAAAAGTTTTATTATATCTATGTGTGATTCTAAAGGATATATTTGTATCATTGGAAAAAAAATTGCATAATCACTACAAAACACCAATAAAACAGTAGAGGTTGTTTCAAAATTATCTCCCGTATTATACATGTTTATTACTCAATAACAAATTATAGATTTTAACGTGATTTTTTTTTATTCACAAAGAAAAACTCAAAAAGTTTTTTTTTATTTCCCTCGTGTGAGTTGCAGTAAACAATGGCAAATGTTCGAGAAAAAGCTCAATGCTTGTTATGGCTTACGGAATTTAAGTCAATGATTACAGTTCAGAGAATGTTCAAAACAAAGTTTTAAAAAGGATCCTCCAAATCATAAGCCAATTAAGCTATGGCATGAACAATTTTTAAGCACAAGCAGCCTGTTACACAAAAATGGTGCTGGTAGACCTTCAGCGACACCACAGATAGTAGAAAAGGTCAGGGAGATGTTCGATCGTAGTCCCCGTAAATCACTTCGCCAAGCGGCTCGTCAACTGGATATGCCAATGACATCCATACATAAAATAGGGAAGCACCGCCTTCGTCTTATACCCTACAAAACCCAAATGATGCATGAACTGAAGCCAGATGACCGACCGAAGCGCAAGAAGTTTGCTGAGGATATGCTCCAAAAAATCGACAATGATCCCACCTTCTTTGAGGAAATTTTGTTTTCTGATGAGGCAACATTCCATACTTCCGGAGCAGTTTATTGGACATAATTACCGCATTTGGGGCTCACAAAACCTCACGTTCTAAGGGAGCATATACGCGACAGCGCAAAGGTTAATGTTTGGTGCGGTTTAATGCATGATCGAGTAATCGGACCTTTCTTTTTCGCTGAAGACACCATTACCGCTGCAACCTACCTAGATATGCTAGAGAACTACCTGATTCCACATGTGGAAGAACTGCAGTCCAACATAGTCTACCAGCAAGATGGAGCACCTCCTCACAGGGGCCTGCAAGTTAGGCAGTGCCTTGATACGAACTTTCCAGGACGATGGATTGGAAGGGATGGGCCAATCCCTTGACCCCCTCGCTCACCCGATGCGAACCCTCTGGAGATAATTTTTCTTCTGGGGATATGTGAAAGACAGAGTGTACAAGACCAACGTTGATGACATTGAAAGTGTCAAGAGCAGAATAATTGAAACAATCGCTGAAATCACCCCTGAAATGGTAGCCCGAACAT
>JAHWFO010039730.1:602444-621573 GCA_023313115.1 Rhysida immarginata | reverse complement strand
CCCCCCCCCCATTGCACATTACGTTGATCAGTTCCTTAAAATCGAGTTGCTAATTATCAATTGACATTGTAAAAAAAAAAACGAGTCAGTTTACCATTTTATTTCCTTCGTTTTAATGTGACAATTTTTTTCGATGACAGGTAGAATTATATTTTTCCCCCCGATAGGACACGATTGCATATTAAGCATTTCGAATCCAATCTGTGAACAATGAAAAAAAAAACATATTCTTCCACTCCGGTTTAAATACTGGTTCAGTGATTTTATGCTTTTTCGGAATGTGCGCCATGTTATGCAAGACGTAAAACAAACAAGTATCAGTAACAAAAGAAATAATGCCTCATTTAATGCAATCGCCCCTAAAGTCTGGCAACACTGCATAGGAAAAACTATACCCACTCCCCTCCTGAGTTTTGGTCTATCTCCTCGGCTTTGCCCGTGAGCTTTGTCCGCGAGCATTTTATGTTGCACGCGGGCGACGTGCACGATTTGGACGGCCCTGCCTTAAAGCCAGGCTCTAAAAGAATTAGGCAAAATGATGTTTCATTTTGAATTGTTAAGATTTAAGATTGTTCAGTTATTTTTAAGATAGCTCATACAATTTCACTGTTTCAGATGCACTTGACAAAACTCGATTCCAATACACTACACATAAGAATTTAATAAAAAAAAAACTGACACATTGTTTAATCCTACTTTCTTTATATATCATCCTTTTAGCACAGCATCTATTTGCACACGAATATTTAGTTTCATACTCATGGATATTTAAATAAAAATCGGATGATGTGTTTAGTTCTAATCATTAGAGCAGTATTAACTTTACTCGATAACGTTATCTTGATGAATCTCTGGAAGATAGACATTTGCCAGTCATCATTATAACCATAGAGACATAGATTCGCTTCCTAATAAAACAAGAAAGTAATCCTCTCGAGGACGGTATAGAATATTAGCGGAAGTCCTGAGTTCATCTATTTTTTACCTCTTTATCCGCACTTTATAACCCTCCCCCCAATTTTTGTTATCAAAAAATTGATTTTCTTGAAGGTAGTAGTTAGAAAATATAAAAGAGCTCTGTCTTATTTTCTCTCTCATCATTTCCGAACGAATGATATATCACATGCCATATCTTGCAATAGTTCTAAAGACCAAGTGATTGCTACCCCCCCCCCCCCAACTCGGACCCCACGGGGACAATTGGGCCCAAGCATTCGTAGTAATGCAGAGGGATCTGCATATCAAATTTCACTCCTTTACATACCTAAATACCCCATAGTGAAATAGTACATGCTAACTTAAGCTACGTTCCATTCCCATCTAACTCCCATCTCCTAAAGTTCGACTCCAGTGGGGCAATCAAAACCAAACAAAATAGTGAAATAGGACATGCTAACTTAAGCTACGTTCCGAGTTTCAGCCTTCCACGTCAAAAAATGTGGAAAGTATGAAGGGGGTGGACGGACGATAGACAGATAGACAAACGGACGGACGGAGATATGGATATTATGAAACCAATAAATGTTCCGCTACTTAATCAACAAGAAAGTGAATGCACACAAATTTTCAGTGATGCATAATGCTTTTCATCTACTCTAAAGTATCTCTGATTGATCCATCGTTAAAATTGATAGCCAAATATTTTTTATTTGTGGCAAACTGTTATTAAAAATGCCAGACTCTATCTGTAGTTATGTCGTATTTTCTAACATTTTGCACCTTTAATATATCTATAGAATTCGTTTCTCTTCTCTCACTTAAAAATTTAATCTAATTTAAAATTTCCATGTTATTAATGAGTAGAAAATTTCTTTTTCAGCTAATATTTTGGTCTCATTTTCTTGAAAAGTCATAAAAATACGACATTATATCATTTTTGTGAAAAACGTTTTAGACTAGCTCACGTTATTGAATCAGCGAATCATACGAACACAGCAAATCATTAAATTTAAAATCTTATCAAAATCGAATCACCTTTTTCGAATTGAAACTGCAGGGAGACACTTATTTATTTGAAGAAATCCATGATAAACATCATTTGAATAATTTTACGCTTCCTGTTATTTCATGGCTTGAATAGCTTTTGAATCATACAAAATCTAGTGGCTTTATGCTCGTCCTTTATTATGATCACCAACAAAGAATTTGAATCAATGACGTATATTAAAGATAGATTCCGAATCGTATTGTTAACAGCACCGCCATAGTGAAGCCAATTGAAGCCGTGACAGTTCTGGGCAGAAGTGAGCCGTGAGTAGTTAGCTGTCTGGCTGCTTTGTTTTTGACGATTTTGGGTCCGAGGAATAATTAAATCAAAACCATTCTCCAAAGTTGTGCCGCGCACAACTGTACAAATATACACGAAAAAGGATCAGGAATCACTTTCCACAAGCGTAAATCAATAACTGAAATGAAAATACGTAACTGAAAGATGATCGAAACGAAATTGAAATTGATTGAAACGAAATTGAAATTAAAACTATGAACGAAAAATGGTTTATAAAATATAATAAAATACTTAAAATACAGAGTTGACGAAAAGATAAACTTATCACTCCGTGATCGGCGTGTGAAAGAATTATTCATCAGCCACTCTCATGTTTAGCCATTTGTTTTGCATTATCTTCACTAAAGCGTGGTTCCCACTGGCAGAAAACAAGAGAGCAGAGACCAGGGCGTATTTTTTCTGCCTTTTTTACTTTCTGCTGCTGCAGGTGTCCCACATGGCAGAAATTAGAAAGGATAAGATAGCAGAAGTTTTGCCCAACGCAAATGCACTGCACCGAAGCCGTCGATCGATCTAAACGGCCGACTTCGACTGCACACAGTACGTACACAGTTCGTTCATTCTTCATCAACAATTTTTGCATTCAATTGTTGTTTATTCAATTTAATTTGATTAATTAATTAATAAATATATATTTCGCACATCTTCTATTAGTGCTTCTACATCAATTTTCTTTCTCGGCCTCTTCACCTTTGTGAGCTGATTGTCCGACATTTTTTATTTTGTGTGAGAGAGAGAGAGAGAGAGGACATCACTGACGTCACTGCAGAGATCGTTTTTTATTGGCTGAGCAATCGTTTCTGTCCTGCTTCTTCCACAAAAGTTGAACTCAACTCAACTCTAAAAAGCAGAAATTTTCAGTCGGGCAGAAGAGACGAAAACAGGAAGTGACATCATAAAATTTTTCTGCTTTGTGGTTTCTGCCGTTGTTTTTACGCATGTGGGAACCACGCTAAACTTTCGGCCATGACGTTTCTGGGAGGCGGAGCTTCCCAATCGGCTTCAAATATATCGCCAGGTTTCAGTGTCTAACTTTAATATACGTCATTGATTTGAATATCTTCCTTTGTGTCATGCGCAAAACACGATGACCGAACACGAAATGGCAAAAGTGGAGGCAAGCGTGCGCAAGGCAAACGCGCTGCTTGCGAGGACTTCAAGCGCCCGTCTTCCCCTCGCTTCAGTCGATCGACCCGCAGCATTCAAAGTTGTAGGCGGAGCGAGCGGGAGAAAACCCAAATAAAAGCGAGGGCAGAAGAACAAACTGGGAGATAGGGATTCCATTTTACAACCAAGGAGATATCAGGCGCTTCGGGAAATAGACTCCGAATGCAGAACGTGTAATCCAGTGGAGGCCAAAACGGATTATAATTTTTTTTCAACACGGATTATAAAGTCTTCAATGATGTATTACACAAAGACCTAAGCTCTACGCTGACGAGCTCTTCGATCCTATGTACGGCAATCTAATAACTATTCGGTGTGTCGTGGAGAAAGCTCGTGTTCAACAACAAACTCTAGCTTTATTATGCCTTGACCAGAAAAAGGCTTTCCACGACAAAAGGAATCAGGTGTTCCTCTTTGAGGTGTTTCGTCGTATTCGTCTTCGGATGTTTGCTACGATTATTTCCGCACTGTACTCTTCAACCACATCATTCACAATGAATAATGGTTCCGTATCGTCTACCTTTGAAATCTTAAAGGGTGTCAGGCAAGGGTGCCCTCTATCCTCCCCTCCTGTATATCTTTTACCTGGAACCATTGCTTCACCATCTGAATCGCCACCCGGATGTTCGGAGTTATTATCTACCAGTAGCGTCGTTCGACATCAAGAATGCTCTTTGCTTATGACTCGTACACCAGTTCAGTGCTTCGACGGGGAGTTCTATCAACTCGTCAAGTCAAAGGGAATTGCTAATAGGGCACTGGACTGTTGACCATCTTAAATTATTCCCGATAGCTTCGTGTGACCAAGTGACAGTGTTCGGTTATGTTTTCTCGTTTCTACCGACAATGGACTCTCGTCACTCGCACAAAGTTCGCAAAGCGTATCACCCGCCTTGACAAAAACTTTCGTTTACTCACCTCGATGTTCTTCAATGTGCGGTTTCTTAGGACCCACGTTTTGCCTTTACTGACCCTTAAATCCCTATTCATCTTGCCATCATGTAAAGACATTCAAAAGTGCACAATGAATTGCGTGTGGGGGATCCACATCAAGATGCATCCATTCCGTGGAGAATTTCTGTTTACCCTTTTTGAGAGAGGAGGGTTAGGCTTGCCTGACATTCGGCGTTATCTTATTGCAGCCAGATGAGCTGCGATGATTCGGGTTTCTCTTCTCCCTTCTCCCATTCGGGCGAACTTTGTGTTTTCGTACCTGCGTTTCTTTTTCGAGGTGAATAGCATACCCACTTCAGATGAATGGAATCATCGTTCTCATGTTCAATTGCTCTCTTGAGAAGCAATAACAGTTGATTCAACTTATTGAGATTCAGTTAATTCAACTGAAATTGTATTTCGAATTATTCAGTTATCGTTATTAAATCCGTTATTTTTTAAACAATCAAAATGTCCTCCTTCCTTATTTAGCTCCGTGCTGTATTGAAGAAATGGTAATTATAAGAATCGACGACCTCTAGACTATACAAAGTGATGAATGGCCAAAGAGTGGGTTGCAATAACATCAAGTGTACATCTCAAGTATAGGTTACGTGAGTAAGAAATTATTTATACTAGCAGTGGCATTTTTGGAGAGATCCAATCATTGTAAGCATGTAAAAAAATTCTTTTGAATTTTAATTATGAACTTTTACTGTATTAATTATAAGCTTTTTCATGTGTTTATTTTTAAGATATTTTAAAATTTATTCAAAAAAACAAAGAATCAGAGCCACGGATATATCACTTAGAATACCTGATTTTCGGATTTTTCATAGAATGGATAGTCCCTTCGCTCTGTGTTATATTAATTGAGTTATTATTTAAACAATTTGAGTAATAATTTAACTTCTTGAGATTGTTCTGTTTACCTACATGTGTAATTATCCAGGGCAACGCCGGGTCCTCTTCTAGTTAGCAGTTAAACACAAATATATATACAAACTAGCAAACCCGCGCCCGGCGTTGCCTGGGCTTTTTAAATCATGAAATAAAAATGCAGTATAGGTAAATTTTAAAAAAACATTTACTTAATGTCAAAAAATTAATGGAAGTTTTTGGACTACACCCAAGTTTTTGGTCTTGAGTACTTCCTTATAAACGACATTTAATGTTGTTGCATCTTTACTGCAAATGTATAAATTTCTAGGGTCGCTTACTCAGAACAGGCAACATACAGTTGGCAATGTGAGAAATAATCTTCTTGCAAATTTACTCCACCTACTTTCAATGTTTGGCCTTGAGATTTGTTAATTGTTATGGCAAAGCAAAGTTTAAGTGGAAATTGAATGCGTTTGAACTGAAAAGGTAAGTCTGTAGGTATTAAAGGGACTCTTGGAATTAAAACTGTTTCACCAAAACCACTTCCAGTAATAATTGAACCTTCTATCACATTATCTTTTAGTGATTTCACAATTAACCTTGTTCCATTACAAAGTGTTGGAGGATTTAAATTTCTAAGTAACATTATAGGAACACCAATTTTAAGTTGTAATAAATGAAGTGGAAAACCAGAAGGTTGTAATGAGTTTAAAAATTCCACAGGGTAATGTACTGCATTTTCAGTTTGTAAAACTGTGTTGATGGAACAATACTGTTTTACATTTCCTTCAACTTTGTTCATTATTTTTAAGTTTATTAGGTTAGCAGAATCGTTACGTGGTGTTAATATAGTCCTCTCTTGGAACCATCCTAAAGACTTGGACTGAATATTAGAAATATCGGGGTAAATTTTTTCAATCAAAGAATCTAGTGATTCGACATAATTGCACAATGAAGAATCAAGTTTTATCCTACCATTTACTTCTGGTTCACTGCCACAACCAATTTTCAACAATTTTGTAGAAAATGCATCTGCCTGTTGATCATTATTTAAAAGGACCCTCATGTTTTTAGTGAGTGAAAAGTGAATAACATACTCCCAAATAAAAGACTTTTTTAAGCAAGCATTTACTTCGTCAGCAACTGTACCTTTTGTTATAACTGGTAGAGTTTGACGAAAGTCAGCTGTGAATAAAAATGTCAAGCCACCCATTATTTGATTGGAGTTTCTAAGATCTTTCAGAGTGCGATGCAAAGCTTCAACAACAACCTTATTTGCCATAGTAGCTTCATCCCAAACTATCAAGGAAGATTGACGAAAAAATTTTGCAGTAGCACTTTGTTTTTTTATTTGGCAGAAAGGAGTAAATTCCCTGGTATAATTGTGAGGGGAAGTTTAAAAGTTTAGAGGAGAAAAAAGGTTTCAGTTTCGCTTCGCATGGTTTCTGTTTACACAGCTGTTAGAGGAGAAAAAAGCATGGCAGCCTATCGCAAAAATATTACGTATTTCATCGAGTTCTTTTGAATTTTTTTGTGTTATATATTTTTTTATTTTTTTATTGAATTAGTTTATTGAAATATTAAGTTGTGGAGTTACAGTACAGGTAAATTTTAAACAACCTTTATTTAATGTCAAAAAATTAATGGAAGTTTTTGGACTACACCTAAGTCTTGAGTACTTCCTTATAAACGACATTTAATGTTGTTGCATCTTTACTGCAAATGTATAAATTTCTAGGATCGCTAACTCTAGAACAGGCAACGTACAGTTGGCCATGTGAGAAACAATGTTCTTGCTAATTTACTTAGCTATTAAGAAGAAGTAGAATTAGCTTATGTTTGTTTGTTTGCTCAAGAGATGGCGCTAAGCGTTTCGATCGCCGATCACCATATGATGAGCAACCATGTTGATGCATTTTGAGAGCAATTAACGTAATTTAATATAAAACCAATTTTTATGAATTAATACCTAGCCTACAAAGTTTCTACATAAATCCCCTAACAAACAAAACTTGTTTCATAAAAATCGATGCAGTAGTTCTTAAGGTTATCGAGCACATACACCGTGGAAGTGACTTAGATTTATACTATGTATAGATTTAATTACATTGGCCTGTGACAAAAAAATTACATTGATCTCTGACGAAAAAGCTGCATAGGATGCGTTGACAGATTTCCTATGACTTTTGATGCGCCTGGTTTTTTCTTTATCATGCAGTTTTTTTTTTGTTTTTTTATGGTGAAGAGCAAGGGAGAGATTTCACCAAGATGTGAAATGCATTGAGAAACATTATCAAGGTAAACGGGATGTGTCTGTGATGGCGGACAGCTGTGGATGCGTGAAACTTCTGAAACAAACGAATCAGAAGCGAAAACGGATAAGGAGAATAATTAAAAAAAGAAGCTAAGTTCTCATAAGCAAGTATAGTGAGTACTGCCAAATTACTATATCGTAATCCTCAAAAATAATGAATTGTACTGCTATAAATGTATTAGTACCGTTCAAGAGCTCGAGAAAAACTTGTTTCTCAGAGACATAACACTTAGTCTAATACTTTTGCTACCCATAACCAAATTCCTATGACAGCCACTTTTCGATTGCGAAAAAAACTGTATGTGAAAGCAGAAAATGGTAATCATTGTTGGTTTCAGCACAGCAAAAAACATAAAGAATCGTTCAAAAAATTGTTCTATTATTTATGAGACCTGTTATTCATGGGTCCAGATTACACTGTACAACCTGAAAAATGTCCTTTAGATGATGCAAATATGTGTTTCTTGTATATTTTTTAGCTGAAAATAACGAAACTATAATTATTTTTGTTTACCATGAACCCTTTTCCAAAAAATCCACATTTTATCTTTTTACGTATCTATATTGTAGCACAAATAGAAGCGCTTTGCGACCAGTTCCTCATTTTGAAGATCTTCCTATACCTACAACTCCAGATAAATATACTGTTGATTCAGAGGAAGACACTCCGATGACCCAAACTATCAAGATCCTGACTTTCAACCATTTACATCTATGACATGTGGTCACATCAAGAAATCACACAGGCAGCGCTTAACAATGGAATAGAAGTATGCTAGCTGAATAATGCTGGTCTGTTATCAGGGACACACCAACAGATGCCTACAAGAGGAAGCGGCCCCAAAAAATAATTTTAGTGTTTGTGTTTTCTATAATCAAGCCTGTTACATTTCTCTGAGAAGTGGGTCTCCTACAAAAACGGAACGTGAAGGACCATTTTGGTTTTGATATATGAATCAAGCACCTTTTGTTTATACAGAATCACATAGTTTCATCTAAAGGACAGAAAAAGTCCAAATTTGTTGTACATTGTTATCCGTGTAATAGACATTTAAATAAATTATCTACATAATGCCATCCATCTTTTAATCAACATATCAAATTTCATTAAAATCCATAGTATATCTTAAATTATTCATGTAATTCAATATCCAAATAAATATCATTATCAGCGACTGAAACTACTCTCGAAATTTCATAGTTGCTTGGTTGGTTCGTTCGCTAGGTTTTGTGACGTGTCAAGATCATTTTAAGCCTTTTCAAATGACTGCTATCTTGTGAAGCGATTCCTCAGGACTATTATCTTTAACAAACGTAAAAATCACGCCCACCGGTGAATTTGAACCCACGGCACGATTGATTCGAGTACTGGAAAGCCTACGCCCCAGCGCTTTCATCCACCTGGAACCTAACCTAATTTAATAGACTTAACGATATGTAGTTGGTTATGGATATCTGTAAATAGAACTATGTAGAAAGTTTGGTGATAGCTATAAAGAACACCGAAGATCATTCATTATTGGTGATAGTCTGCATTTGCGGATCACCTTTGAAAAGAAAAACAAATTTGGACCTATCGTTAATATTATGGGATACTGCTATCCCCACTTTTGATTACCCCAAAAAATTGACTTATTCGAAAAAAGGAGCTATAAGGGTGCTTTTGTTAAGGATGTTAAGATACCTAGCGATGTTCTGCATCTTAAAATAAACGCAAGTTTCCTCATACGTTTTGTCGAAATTGCATTCCTTAAAGGAGTAAACAGCTCGTGAAGTTTGGTTAAACTCCGCCCATAACGTAAACAAAAGCGCATGGAAAAAAGTAAACAACACCACGTGTTCCATTAATAGGTTTCTGCGAACTACCTGTGCACTAATAATGTGTTGGTCCTAAACTCAACCACTCTCACAGGAAAGCTAAATTAGGCTAATGGAAACTGTGTGATCGAAAGCATACGTCAATTAAACATGGGTCTAGTAATTACGAATCTTTTAGTCGACAGAGCTAATGTCGCACCTCGAAGTCAGAGGTCGCTTACGAAAAACACTGGCACAAGTGCTGTTCCGTTTGAAAGCATCCATAAACTAATCATCCGACGAGACTTTAAAACGGGCCCGTGGAAGTAGGCGGCCACGTATGTTGGACGATCTGGAAAAGCTTGTCGACAGCACAGGGAGGAAATCGTCATGAATTTCTTGCAACGTATCCTGCTGGAATAGAAATTGCAATGGAGGGCGATTGTTTGCAACTATAGTCACCAGACAGAACACGCTCGTGGATACCATCGAGGAATACAGTAAAGTTTCGACAGTTCGAAATTGTTCATTTGTAATGTACTCAACCCTCTGGACATAGACGCCCTGTTTACCTCATTTAACTCATCTCCTAAGAAGTTATGAGATGATGGTATGATTAATCGAATTCCGCAATTGGTTCTGTTTTATGTTAGAGATGATAAGACAGAAGATTAATCTAAAAGAAATGAAGACTTGGCCGTTCGGACTGGAAAAAGCTAATATAATATATAGAACAAATAAAAAATAAAGTTTCACTTCTTTATTATTTTGTTCCTTGGCCTTCCAGGTGCTTTTTAATAACACCAAGAGATAAAAAATTATCAGACATCAGAATGTCGTGATTATAGACACCAGGTATCGATTGTTTTAATTAAAGTAAGATGAATGGTAACAACTATTCTAGCGTTCCTTGGAAAAAATGTTTAAGTTTTAACGTTAAAGCGGAATTGCCAGGTGATTCTTGTTGTATACTGTTCGAGTTAAGATTTGGTATCAACTCATTCAAATTGGTTCATAAAAATGTATACATATAAAATATATGTGAAAAAAGTGCATAGGTCTTAATATTCTAGTAAAAATGAAGCAACCACGACTAAAGACAAGTAAGAAGCGTTTATTGAAGAATATTTAGGAATTGCTTTAGGAAATAAAGCTATTTTATTGTGATATTTTTATCATAAATCAAGCTATAATCACGCTAAAAGGGGATAAGATTAAAATGTTTTAAAACTTTACTTAATCCAGTGGATCGATTCATGTGCATTAGGAGTAATTTTCGTTTTTTCGTCGGACTTAATCTCGCAAATTTCAATCTTGCTAAAATGCGTTATTATAAAATCAATCTCCTTACTCCCGCAAAAAAGTAGCTTATTACCTAATAAAAAGTTTAAAGTGGCATTTGTTACATAATGCACGCGTAGTGATTTCAACTTAATAAATCTTCAAAGTAAGTCTCAATTTTACATGAAGTTATAAATTACGGTAATTCATCACTGTCGGCATCAAAAACTTATAATGATTCTGGTCGATTGTATTTTTATTCTTCGATTTTTCTGACAAAAAAATAGAGCACGCAATTAAAATTTTCATTAAAAGATACACTGGCGAAATTGCGATAGGTGATAAAAGCAGTATAGGAAAATAATAGGAAAGAATCTGATTGTGGGTATCCGTTGTTCACCGATAAATATCCTCCGTTGGCTTGGCAACACGCGGGAACCAATTAGAAGTAAAGCTCTTCGTTCTTCACTCGATCCTGTTTTTCTTTTGTCTTTTATTCTTTTCTTTATCTTAAATGTCTCCCCCATCTTTAACTTTCTTCTTTTTCTTCTTTTCATCAGCGATATTGACGCACTGGATAGAAGGAACAACGAATGGCTCTCCACCTTACCCTTCGATTGAATCTGTGATTGATGATCGCGCATGGAAAAGAATGAAAAGCCCCGCAGTTACGCCGTTAACGAGAAGTCGAACAGTGAAATTTATTCTTATATAAAACCTGAAGGGAAATTTCATATACACTTTGCTTGTGATTCGTGTTATGACCAAATGATAAATATTTTTACAAGTTGACGGGAAAAATAAAGATCTAGTTGCTTCAAGCAGAAATTCTGCCAACAGTAAAATAAACATACATATTTTGTAGGCTTACAAGCTTTTATTTTTGTTCTATCAAGCTTTTGACATTTTGAAGGAAATTTAATTTCCCTTCAAAAATAACATTGAAAAAAAAAAAAAGCACGCAAAAGCTGTGTAATGGCGTCGGATGGAGATGGGAGGAGTGCAACGACCATCGTTCTTTGCAGTTGCCGAGGCAACGATCGGCATCGGACAAGTGGACGCATCGAAAGAGTAGATTTTCTAGGCCATCGATTCCACCCACTGACTAGGATGGAGTCGTTTCCACTGACAACTCATAACCTCACCCCATCCCCTTAAGTTTACCAGACCAATGTCAAAGGATTAAGGATTGATCCTATTTCTATAAACAAAATTATACACTAGAAGACTGCATTTCATAAACAGTAAGATCAGAGGTTACAGCCGTTTCAACGATTTCGACATAGAGGCGAGTATATAAATCAGATTAAAAAGGAATTACTTTAATGAATTCGATTAATTTCTGACTTGTCAATCGTTTCTAACTGAACTTTCGTCTGTTTTCCCCTAATTATATTTAGACAATGATCTATTAATTACAAGTTAGTTATTAAATATTGCGGATTTCGGTGGTATGCACGTTTTGGGGGCATAATATAGCCTTAAAATCGAAACAATCATGAAATCCAAATTGTAAAGCTCTGTTGTGCGTCTAAAAAGTGAATCTAATATAAATGTGCAATAAATAGATTGTAATTAATACATTATTGTTAGCTATAAGTGCACAATTTCGATACCTCAGAGTTAATGTATACACTTAAGGGCGCATATTATGAGTGAGGTCCGTTTCTGTAGGCGACTTTAAATAAACTGCTCTCCTGCGAAATCGAAATTTTACAGAAAAAAGTGCCTTAAACTTAGTATAAAAAATTTCCGGTAAGTTTATTCTTCATATCAATTAACATGATATCTTTTTTTTTGGGACGAATTATAGGGTAATGTAAAAATTCGCCGTAATTCATAATAACATTAATGGAAAGTGCTCCGAAGCGTGTTTTTATTAAGTAAAACTTAACAATGAATCTTTCTACATTACTGTAGGATCTAATTTGATGAAAGTAAAAAAAATAAATAAATAAATAAAAAAAAACTTTAGAGAAACAACATTTTTTATTCATAAGAATTTATACAGTGTGTTTCGTAATGAGTGAATGAAAATTAGAGGGATGATAGCTGGGGTTATGACCTGTCAAAAAATCAAAATATGACCTTAGTAAAAAAGTCACCGTTTTTGTGATATTAAGGATTTTATCATTTTTTCGAACATCTACACCGTGCCTAATTTTTTACATTGATGCGCAATTCAATGTAACTTATGCCTGAACTAATTAGGCGAGTTAGTTCTTCAAGAGTAGGTGGTAAAAATATGTATAAACGAATGTGGTTTGTGGCCGCAGCAATGTAAAAAATTAAGCACTGTGGAGATTTTCTAAAAAATGATAAAATCCTTAATATCACAAAAATGGCGAGGTTTTTGAGCTGAGTGAGCGAAGCGAGCGAACTCTTTACCGACGAGAATGTAAAACATTTGTCCTCTAACTCCTCCGACACCACTTGACCGATATCAACCAAATTTTGCTCAATTAATCCTATTAGGACATAGATGGTTTTGAAGTATTTTCAGAAAAATCGATCAAGCCATCGAGGAATAATCACCAGAAAAAGAATTTTCTCTATGATTTGCTATACGCTTCAAGACAGTGTAGTTCTTTATACTGGTGGCGCACTCTGGTGATGGAATGTAAAATAACTGGAGGTGTACGGTTGCCAGCCTTCTCAGCGCGAATTGGGCAGGCCTGTACAAAATAGATACAAAATGGCAGGGAAACGATGTGGAGGGAAGTACTCTTGTGTGGTGGGATGTCCATATAATATGCTATCTACTGTTCACAGGTGTTTTTAAATTAATGAATAAAGAATCCATGGAATTATCTTTTCATCTGCTGCTTCTCCTCTGTGGAGAGCTAGCTCTCTCTTGACCCTTCCCTCTGCGATCAGCATCCATTCTCTCCATCCCTCCCGTTATCTTACGAGCTAAGATAGGAAAATAAAAAGGATAGAGCGAAGGAAAAGAAACAGCCAATACATTCATCCTCCTCCAGCTTCTTATCCGATGCTACTCACGTGCTTCAACAATGGGGTGAGCATATGTTTTACTTTCCTTCTGAGCTAAGTGTCTCAGATTTGGAGCCCTTAAAAATCGGAGGCAAAAAAACGACCGCGCTAAAACAAGAACTCCCTTCCTGTTTCTTAAAATGATATTCAAGAAAATATTGAGAAAACGGGATAAATCACGATTTTGCTCAATGAAAGAAAAAGCAAAACGATATCAATTTAAATGAAGATTACAAAACTATACTCAAATTGAATTTGAATAAATTTTAAGTGAGCTGCACGCCACAATTTTACATGATTTACAAAATTTATATGTGTGTTTATCAATTCGAAATGAATCAGTGTAATTATTAATTTGTATATGCAATATTTTTCACTTGTTAAATATTGGTTCAGATTTATTTTAAAAAATTTTATAATGTAGCTCCCCTGATTTACCTTCATCTGTGGCAAACATTTTCCTGTAATTACCCCATCAGGGAAAAATTGTGTCATCATGTACATGACCTGACTTTTTAAAATTTTTCCCTCTCCTCACTGTTTTGGGACGAAAAAATGTGTCCCATTTCTTCACTTTCTTAAAATTGCACTTCAGTTGAACCTTCATTTTCAGTTGTTTAAAACAGGTGTTTTGCCACGTCAGTGTTTGCAACTTTTGCCGCTTGATGGCCGCTACTGTAGCGCACCAAGTGGGATTCTTGAAGCGTATAGAGAAAATCACGCGCTAAGAAAAAATTCTTTTGTCCTCTAAAATCGATTCAATAATGAAAAATGAAATGTAAACAACAGAAAAGCGCGCCAAATAGAATTTTTTCATTGAATATACGGCCAAGCCCTGTTCAATTTTTTTTTTTCGAGAGCAAATTTTCAAAAGCTATTTTTCGAGTTCTAAGAATTTTTTTGGACAACTTTTTGTAATCAGTAAGTGCTAGAACTTCTAATCTGTGTACGAAAATTAAATTTTAATTTTTACCGAGGAATGAACGTTTTCTTTTTACATAGCGACAAATCTCATCGATTTGATCCATTTTATTGAGTTCTAAGATATTTATATCGACTAATTTTTCACCAAAAAAGGTGCTAGTATACACACTCTACGTCGGAAAAGTAAGTTCGAGGAATAAGGCACGTTTGGAGATGAGATATTAACTTTTTCTTTTTACATAGAATTAACATTGTTGGTCATTATCAGCTGCTTTAATCGATTCTAGACGTATATTTTCCAACTGACAACTACCTTGAGGTTTTATTTTAACTGTTCAATTGTTTTCAACAACCTCATCTAAATATTTGAGAAGAGATAACGTCATAACTCAAACTTAACAGTTAAAACATTTTTTGTTTATTTTAGTTTATTGCATTTCTCCTATTAATTTCTCAATTTCAAACAAATTATGCCGCCACGACCACGTCGAAGAGGCAACATAGAAAGGCGAACAGCAAACACACAGGTCATCGTTACCCTCCGACTAATCAACTCATTCAGATCTTTTTTGCAAGTGCCCGTTGGCAAGCGTTGCACACCTAGTTACTAAGGTTATGCTTTGATTTTTTTTGGTAGGCCATAACCCAGCTACTATCCCTCGAATTTTCTTTCACTCATTATGGGACACCTCGTACATAAAAACTACATAGGTAATAATTAATTATCTAAAGGAGGCAACCATCCCCTGTTGAAAGGTTTTCTTATGGAACGATCCAACTGCATAAAAATTATAGTGCCCGGCACGAAAGAAAAAGGAAACTGGCGCATGTGTAAATGAATAAAACTCGTTCAACCAATCAGAAACGGACTGGAAACGAGGTATTACTTAAACTCTGGCTTCAGTAGTAAGTAATGCCCTGATTCCTATCCGTTTCTGATTGGTTGATCGAGTTTTATTCATTTACATATGCGCCAGTTTCCTTTTTCTTTCGTGCCGGGCACTATAATGGGAAAACAGTGACACAGGCGTCAAACCGAGGGATTATGCAGGGATCACCCACTAACTCAATACTGTACGCTACTTATCAGTTACCTCTTTATTGCAAGAGATACCTTGAATGGTGCAATGCCGCACCAAGAATGACATGAGTCCTATGACCGAGAGAACCTCGTCAACGATACTAGAAGAGGGAAATATTTGTTAAATAACCGAACAGTCAACAGCAAAATACAGAAGACAATTTCGAAATACATTATGTATAGGACAATACAATATGTCCACTGTAATAATCGACGCCGCTTTTATCGTAAAACAAACAGGTAGCGACGGTAATGGGCCCCGTAATTATCTGCACCGAACTGTCGTCGATTGAAAAACGTGCCACGACATGATAAACTACATTTCCTCCCTATCACCTTTTGGCAGTGTGGATATGATATAAATAGCATTAAGCGATGGACCCGTCCTGTATGTTATCAATATTCTAGCATTTAATATAATCGGCAACATTGATTTTGCTGTACTAAATGGCCGGCGAAGTCGCCAGTTGTAACCATCTACCACAACTGATCCTTTAGGATTTCGTGCTGACATAATAAAAACTGTATCCTCCAGCCTATTCTTCCCCCTTGCTCATATTTTTAATAATTCAATAGTTTACGGTACCTTTCCTAAATGTCTTCGTCAGGCCAAAATCGTCCCTGTCTTTAAAAAAGGTAGTCCATTAGACTTTGGTAATTATCGGCCAATCTCAATTGTACCTGTATTTTCTAAAGTTTTTGAAAAACTTTACTTTTGCCGATTATCTGACTATGTATTTAATAATAAGTTAATTTCTTCCGCGCAACATGGTTTCTCACCAAAACACGGTATTGAGACAGCTTGTTACGAATTGTTTGAATATATTACCTCAAATATGGTAGATAATAAATACGTAGTCTCTATATTTCTAGACTTTTCAAAGGCCTTTCATTCCATCCCACTGCACTCTTTAATACACAAACTCACTAATTTTTACAATGTACGTGGCCCACCTCTGAATTGGTTAATTGAATTTTTATCTGATCGACAATAAATCCTCCTCGACTTTAGTGCGTAATCATGGTGTCCCTCAAGGCTCCATATTATCCCTGCTTCTTTTTAACCTCTTCATAAATGACCTTTCGTACACACTTATGCCTTCTTTTGCAATCCTCTATGCGGACGATGTGACCCTTTCTTATGCTGATGCTTCCACTACAAGTATCCAAAAATCTATCAATCACTCGCTAACCATTTTAAATAAGTGGATCCAAATAAACCAGTTATCTCTAAATCTTAATAAGACCAAATACATGATTTTTGCCCAAAGAAATAAGCAATCTGTTCCTCACAAGTTGCTAATTTATTACAACTCAGTCCTTTTATCTCCTACGAATACTTTTAAATACTTAGGATTACATATATCACCTGACCTCTCCTGGAATAACCATATAAATGAACTATCCAAGACTCTCAGTAAAAGATTAGGCATAATATCTCAACATCAATATCTCCCTACTGAAATATTATTGTTACTATACAATACACTTATCCATTCATCTCTATGTTATGGTGTTCAATTTTGGGGTTCTACCTCTAATACTAACCTAACCAGAATCTTCCGCTTGCAAAAAAGGTTATTTAGAATATTATTAAAACTCCCAAATTTGTATTCGGTAACTCATTACTTTGGACATTTCCGAATACTAACAATCTAATCCACCAATAATACAGTTTCAATGCGATTTTCACCCTTACTCCACCAGATCTGCCTCCTCAATACGTTGCCCATTCGCCAAGCGTCACTACCAAAGTAAGTGCATCTCCCATGCAGGAACAAAATGGTGGGCTATCTTGCCTGAGAATTTAAGGCAAGCCCCAAACCCAGCTTCCTTTAAAAGAAATATAAAATCGTTCCTGAACTCAATTAACCCCAAATCCCCCTAACTTGACTAACATATTATTATATACTCTATTCAAACTCAAATACTAACATAAATTTTGCATATTAATTATTATTAAAAATACAGATAATTAATCTATCAATATTAATTATTATTAAAAATACAGATAATTTATAAACAACTATTTTATTTATGTTTTACCCTCCGGAGACCGCACTTGTCGGCCTAGAGGCCATACCGGCTCTGGATAGGGTCATTGTAATAGGTTTTTTTTTGTAAATAAATAAATAAATTACATCAAGCATTTTTGGAATGAATTGAATGACCTGGTGTAGATGTGACAATAAATATCCATCTATTTGCAGCAGTTGGAGTTCGCTATCCTTGAGGGATGGGAAGATATACCTGCACAACGGATTCCGAACACTGATAGACTTCAAACGAGCTGTTATAGGGACTAGCAGAGTATTAAACAGTTGTAACTAGCAAAATGGCTACTCAATGTATAAGACAACTAATACCTATGTAAAATATTTTAAGCTTCTGTCTTGGTGATAATTATAGGATGAAATAAAATTCTATAATAGCCTAGATCCATCTGATATCATCGACAGATAATAAGAACAGCAGATTCAGCTAAATAAAGTAAAATAATGAAGAGCAAAATCATTCAGCTAATAACTGTCAACAAATTTTGAAGCTTATTTCAATTGAAAATTTAAAAATTTCCAAAAATTTTCAAAGATTTTGTAACGTGGCTAGAAATTTTTTCAGAGAGCGTTGTTGCACACATAATCAAAACAATGTATATAACCCATATACTCTCGTTCTGCATATAAAAGGTGTCTTTAAAAAATTCGGTAAATTGTACCAGAAACTAAAGAAACAGAATATATGAAGACACTTTCTTTATTGACCTTCAAAGTAATCGCCATGGCCATAATACATTTTTAACAACGTTTGTAAAGCGCTAATAACTGTCAACAAAGGCTTCTTTTGGATTCGTTTGAAGCGTTGATGCCATACGGCACATCTGCTACATCTGTCGGTACGTCTTCGATGTCTAGTAAATGTGTGCTTTCAGGACTCCCTTTAGGTGGGGAGACAAAAAGAAATCTGCAGGCGCTAGATCCGGGGAGTAAGGTGGATGTTCGAGAAGAGTTCGCCGTGCTTAGTCAAGAAGTTATGCACACGAATCGCTCTGTGCGAGCGGGCGTTGTTGTACATCAAAGTCCAATACAATTCTGGACGAATATGTCGGATGCCGTTTTTACAATTTCAGTCATTGCTCCATTACACTATGATCACGTTCTACTCACCACTGCAGGCAAATCTGCTTCAGTTTACTGAGTTCGACGCAAGGTGGTGCTTTTCGATATGTCTCTCAATGCGCTTATTCACGCAAGTGCTCCTAGGCCATGTTGCCGTTTAGCTATCAGTCCATTCGCTGAACTTTTTAGACACAGCTTGTGTATAAAAAAACAATAATCACCATATTAAAAATCAAATCACTATATGTATTAATTCCATTGTATTTATATATACTATTAATATTTCCATTCGGCCAGGGTCGCTGCGTGCTGGTGTGCAGGTTGTGCATCGCACATCGGCATCTCATCAAGAG
>JAHWFO010039730.1:582582-597028 GCA_023313115.1 Rhysida immarginata | reverse complement strand
AATACACCAACACTATACAAGGATCAACAATATATGTCTCATGACCAACAATGCAAGGCAAAGTTTGTGCAGTATAGAATTCAATGCATAGAATTCATGTTATTCAGGCTTTTCTTAAAAAAGAGAATTCTTAGTACTTAACAATTTCTTGAAAATCTTTAAAAATGATCAGTAACTGGAGATAATGAGTTAGCAGACTATTGAGAAAGAGTGAAAGACGATAGAGGAAGCACTCCTTTAGCTTCGTGCTGTATTGAGCAAATGGTAAGCAAGTAAATAGAAGAATCGGCGACCGCTAGACAACACAAAGTGATGAATGGCCAATTTTTGCTTCAAGACATCGAAAGAAGAACGGAAATTGCAACAACATCAAGTGTACATTTAAAGTAAGATTACGTGAGTAAAAAATTATTTAGACTAGAAGGCATCCTTGGAGAGGTCCATCCATTGTGAGCCTTTAAAAAAATTTTTTTTCGGTAAATCAAGTCCCGGTATATCACCTAGAATGGATTTTTTCAGTGAAGAGGTAAATTCCTGTCTTTCGGATTTTTCTTAGAATGGATAGTCCCTTCGCTCTATATTGTAGTGATTGAGTTATTATTTAACCAATTTGGGTGTTTAATTTAGCTTTTTGAGGTTGTTCTGTTTACCTACAAGCGTAATTATCCCGGGCAACGCCGGGTCCTCTGCTAGTCCAAAATAAATATAAAAAAGGAATAAAATTAAAATAACATTAAAAAAGTTAAAGAAGTTATCTGAAGCTTAAAACATTGAGTGGAGACGTTCAACCAAAGGCGCCACTTACCCACGCAGCGACTCTGTATTTAGCCTTCTTAGATGAGCTCTCGTTTTTTTCTTATCTATTACGTCGCGCTAACTTTTTATTCTATCACTGACATAATTACTTCAGATATACGTCTTGCAAAGAAAAGCATTTACCTCAAAATGCATCCACACATCTTCATTGCCTTCAAAACCTGTCTTGACTAGATCGATATTTTTCAAATTTCATCTTTGTAAACCTGTTCCTCTGTACATTTCCCCTTGTTACTGATCATTTCTAATTTATGCACTCTTTATCCTTCTAGGGGCTATTATAACAGCTTATACCTAAAATGCAGATTAATCGATTTCTTTGTCTTATTACTGTTCTTCCGACTATGTATACTGAAGAATTTCATATGTTTATAATATTTCTTTTAAAACGCGCGGTCTCTGTCCCTGCAAAAAATCTTCTGCAAAGAGATCACCATCCCAGTATTCTTCACATACCTCTTCAAACCTTTCCAGAATTCCTCTTTTGCACAATCAGAAACTGATACTGATACACATACGCAACATACGCTTATTCTCAATCTACTCACTGAAAGTTAAAAGGTCTTTGTTCTCTCACTCAGACGGTTTTTTTAATATGCACTTTATATTCTCTCCCGCAGACAGGTTGAAAATATCCTTCCTCAGATTCTCAAAATACAGGGTTTACGAGAAAAAAATGACAAAATTTTGTGATGTTATAACTTTTTATTGGAAGGCACTAGGAACTTGATTTTTTTATTACAACGAACAGACGATATCAAATGTATGTTGGCAGTACTGATTTGAAGGTACAGCTAAAGGGGAAATCTCTACAGGTAGAAGAAGAATCAAACTGTTGGATTGTTTGAAATCAGATTCATACATCAAATTGAAGACACTTGCATAGGATAAGAATGGGTGGAGAAAGAGGTTTAAATCTGGATGATCATGATGCTGATTACACTGGCCTGATTTAACATTTTTCTTGTGACAAAATGAAAGTGGGTGATTTTTGGTAGCATTTTTTCTGCTGATTACGAATATAATTTTTAAATTTCTCTAGTACGCACAGCTTTCTTGTTTTACAATGAAACATTTTTAAATCTTTCAGTGTTTGGGGCCTGGTAAATTTCCTTGCGGCCCCAAAATATGGATACTTTAACAATGTAGTAACTTCTCTTCACTCCCATTACTTTAACATAGAAGTCTCGATGTGCATAACTTGGAAACGTGACGTGATAGAAAAAAATCTAAAAGCAGATTCGGATTCTACATACAAATTACTACTAAGAACACTACCTGTGGTGTTAGTCACAAAATGCGTGTTGACTAGTGTTATTACTCGTACATCACTGCGGCAAGTATTTTGTATCGCCCCAGACATGATTCACAGAACGTGGATTGGAATAGAATATCGCTTAGACATGTGCCGGGCTACAATGGTGCTCATATAAACTTATTAACAAAGGTAAAAAAAAACAAACTTGGGCCTTTTTTGAGAATTTATGTTAATAAATTAACATCCTAGTGCCATCCAATAAAAAGTTTTAACATCACAAAATACTATCATTCTTTTTCGGAAACCCTGTTTGGGGGCTGTTGAATAAACACTTAAAGTGACTTATTTATAATACAGCTGAAGAACCCATAGTCTATTACTCCATGGAAGAACCATCACCGCATACATGTACACTTAAAGTCTTCTTTAAAGTTAGTTTCAAATATTTCGCTTTTTAAGTATGTTACATACATAATAAAAGAATGAAATAAATTTATTTATTTATAAATGTTTAAAGTGAGAATGTACAAACGAAAATAAATGTTTATGAGCTACCTTAAACGGATTCTCATCATAACTAACACTATTAATTTCAAGTTTGTTTCTCTGCCGCAGGATGGCACCACGTGAACGAACAGTGAGGAATTTAATATCAGTGGCAAGACGATTATTCAAAGGTCTTGGAATTTTTATTTTTCCCGCTTTTTTCATTCTTTTGGAGGATTGGCGTAGAATTCTATCAAGAGTACATTAAGTAAACTCCTGGTTCTATTGTTTTTATTTTTAAAATTTCATTTGATTAAGAATGGTAAATTGTTATGCAGTGACCTTTAATTTTGTTTGATTTAAGCCTCATTTCCTCGAAAACAATAAAAAAAAATATTCGACAAATTCCCTTTAAGCATAAATTTACGGAAAAGTGTTTTAAATGGCACATACTATTATGCAAAAATATCCACATTAATTATCTCTGAAAATAAACTTATTAAAACTTACAAGGGGACCGCACGGACATGTAATCACGGATTTGGTTGAAATTTTAGGAGGTCAATCTACAACATTAGTATACCTTCTGTGTAAAAGGATTTGACTCAATGGCTATTTTTTACGGAGAAAAAATAAAATATTTTACGCTTATTTATTGTAGTGGCAGATAAGCCAAATGGGAAGAAAAGTATACAACTTAACAGTGGTACCGCAGTGGTTAACATCAGGCTCTGTGGATATACGGGTTCGATTCCTGTAATATTGAAATTTTTTTCATTTTTTTTTTCATTTTTTCCCCATTATTTTTCCATTTTTTTCTATTTTTTTTTGTATTTTTCGCCATTATTATTTGTTTTCACTTTGTATAATAACATTCACATATGTCACAGGTAAAAAAAAAAAAAAATGCAAAATGCGTTGTACAATATTTTCACGGACGGTCATTGCCGTAGCGTGTGAAATAAAAAAGAAACTATAAAGATCTCTTCGCGCTGTCGACGGTCTATGCGCAATGGTCACCACCAAATCACGGATCGCCAATGACCATCCGTGAAAATATTGTACAAAATTTTTCAATATTGACAATATTGTACAATATTGAAAAAATTTTGCTTATATATGTGAATGTTATTACGCAGAGTGCAAACAAATAATAATGGCGAAAAACAAAATGTGGCATTGTGATTACGTGTCCGTGCGATCCCCTTGCTAGCAGAAACTAGACGAGTATCCTCCATTGTATAAATTTAAGTAATTAATCTTGTCTTTTGTTAAGTATTTAATTTCTTAAATGTTAAGTATATTTTTTGATTCGGGAAGTAACACAAAATGAATTTCCTAATAACAAATAACCAGAGATCAAAATAACGGTGCGCTAAATTATATTAATAATGCTCTGCCATCCCTGGATTAACATTGATTAACTGTTTAAGAAAATTAAATTAAAGTTCTTGAGGCACAATACCGTATTTTCGTGCGTTTAGTCACTGAATGTAATTTTTGCTTTGAAATTTTACTTAAAACGGACTATACGTGGGATTTTACGGATTTTGTGCAAACTTAACGGCCATCATTTGGAAAAAGTTCGACAATTTAAAAAATTTCCTCTAGAATACAGTCGAACCTTCGAGCATAAAAATAGATTTTTATGCTCGAAGAGTCGAACCCATTTACAGGGTTACTCAAAACAATGGACACAATTTAATTCATCTTTTTTTTTTTTTTTAGATGTTTGCCGTGCAGCAGGAGAGACCCGCAGTGAGCATGTCTAACCTCTACTTATAAACTTTAGAACCCTCTCTCTCTATCGGTTATATAGATTATTCATATACAGTTTATATTTCAAGAAATTAATTAACTAAATTTTCAAATTTACTGTAAAGTGCGGATTACGTGAAAAAATTTTCGGAATCCATATTTTATTAAATTTGAACTAAGCGCACGAAGATACGGTACTTGCGATCTATTAAATTTATACAGAGTAGCCAAAAAACCTTTCCGACGTTACAAAAAATCTTTCCAACATTAGCCTACATTTACATCTATATGGTTGGTCGCAAGAGAAAGACTAAATCATGAGGAATTTTTTACAATGTCAATACAGTTCTACAATCTTTGTCGCTCGCTGTAACAGAATTAGTTGATATGGTGGCCAATTTCGGGGGGAGGGGGGGAGAGCAGCCCCCTCATTCCCCCCGGGTACGGCCATGATAGTATCAGAAGGGCTCGTGTACCATAAGCTTCTGAAACCAGGTGAAACAGTTAATACCGTTCGCTACCGTCAAACAAATGATTAAATAGTCAAAAAGTGATTAAATTGATCCACGCATTGACCGAAAAGCGACCGAAATGGGCTAAAAGACACGAAAGAGTGATTTTGCAGCACGCCAACACCCCATCACACAGCGAAAGCGGTAAGAGACACCATTTCTGCACTTGGCTGGGAACTCTTGCCCCATCCGCCGTACCTTACAGATTTGGCGCCTTTCGACTACCATTTGTTTTCATCGATGTCTCACGCACTTTCCATGAAACACTTCAACAATTACGGAGATGTCGAAAAATGCCTTGAAGACTGGAACACCTCAAAAGATCTACTGCTTTTCTGGGAGGGCATCTACAAATTACCAGAGAGATGGAAAAAATGTGTAGCTAACGATGGGGGAATAAACAATATTTTACTTTTCTCCCAAATTAAACGTGTTTTTTTAAGAGAAAAAAATAGAATTATTAACATTGACATATCCCACAGAATAAAGCCTAGAAGGGAAATGCCCGGTCATCATGAGGGTCGGGGTAACGGACCGTCGGGCTCACTATAACGGTAATAACTGTTATTAACTGTAATAAGGTGGTGAACGTCCATATTCTTTCCTACATCGTGTACCCTCTTAAAATTAAGCTATACGATAATTGGTGACTTAGTTTCACGGTACCATAAAACACAGTGCGCTTTCTCCTGAACTGATGCCATTTTCACGTTCTTGCGATTGCAGCGCTTCCTACACTAACTTAGCCACTACTTACAACAAAGGGAGAAAATCTTCATGGGTTGTAACTGTAATAGTTTCTTTGTAATAAAGTTTTGTAATGTTGGAACGACTTTTTGGCCACCCTGTTTATTAACATGTATCATTCTTGGTATTAAATTTATAAATTTAATTTAATAGAAGTTGCCCTTAATGTTTTAGTTTACCTTTATTTAAAACTTAAAAGTGAATTACTTCTTTTAAATATAATTAATATTTTTCTAAGTTCTATAGAAACGGAAAATAAATTCCCATTTACCTCTTTCTTCTGCTTCAGTTTTCCTTTATGACATGAAAGCAAAGAATCAACGTAAAATGATTATAAGAAATTCAACGTCAGTGAAAAATATTACAAATGCATTATTACTTTGAAAATATTTATTTTTCCTGCGGGGGTTTTTATACTCTTATTTTCTATCTCAATAAGAGCATTTCCTTAAGATTATTTTGCTGCGGCCTAGCTCTGAATTGAAAATTCTTGTTTTCTTTCTTCTGCTGTTTTGATAGTCGACGATCCATTTTCAAGACAATGCGGAACAAAGCGAAAAAATAACGGTGAAAAGAAGAGAAAAACGCTCTCTGAACGAAAAGAAAAATTGCTTGGAAGAGAAAATGTCAACATTTACTTGGAATTACTAAGGACTAACATTCCAGCCAAATTCGAATAAACATTGCTGCAGATGAAATTCGCTTTTAATAACGTAATCGTGTTATATTATCGTGGCATGTCTAAAGTAGCTTGTCTCGTTAAATTTATTTTGGCCAACGGTGTGTCAAAAGCTATTTTGTAAATTGGGCGTATGGTGATTGCGTTGAATATTTCATCTTTTTGGTGTAATTGTAAACCTCACACATAAACATACTTGTTGTTTCACACTGATGAAGGAGACAGAGAACTCCGAAATATACATATGAGTTTTTATTTTATATAATTCATTTATGTGGAATCGTGGTTTCTTTTCTTATTTACTTGTTAACCTAGTGTCCACGATTTTTGGCTGTTTATATATTTCATTGTCACACGCTCGTAAATTAAAACTCAGTAAAATTTAATTTCTATCGAGCAATTATTTCACTTTTTTTAATTGTGTCATTAAAATTTCTTAGTCTTTATGGACAAAATTGAATTTTAAAAATAACTGCCATGTATGAAGTACGAGGTTACAGCTAAGTATATCTAGAACATTTATAAGTTCTTATAAAGAAAGGAAGTTCTAATACAATAAACATTAAGACGGTCAAGGATAATAGAAGAATATGTCGACTTTTATTTCAATAACTATTAGCTTGTCCAGCTTTCTCATTTACAGTGAATTCTTTTCATGAATAATAGAACTGAAAAAGTACGGTGAATATTGCTCCTCAGAGCCATCTAGCGAAGACAGAGGGAAATGCAGCACATATCGTGGCACATCGGTCCTTCCCCTCCATTTGTGGCATGTTTCAATTTGTTCGGTGTATTCAGCCTGCTGCGAGCTGCAGAAGAATGAAAGTCTGTCTCGTAGTGCTGTCATAATCATGGATCACGAGCAATGAATCAACATGAAATTTTGTTTCAGACTGTAAGACACTTCTAAAGAGAAAGACGCAATGCTAACGGCAGTTTATGGTGATTCAACAATGACCCAAAAGAATGTTTACAAGTGGTTTGACCGATTCCGGAGTGAACTGAGAAAGTGTTGAAGATGAAGAGAGATCAAGACGCCAATCAACAACAAAAAACCGAAGAGAACGTCGAAAATGTGAATGAAATGATTCAATCAGATAGGCGATTGACGATGTTCGAAGAAAGCGACCCGAAAAATGGGCGAACGGTTTCATCATCCATCACGACAACGCTCCCTGCCACACATCGCTTCTGATTTGGCAGTTTATGTCAAACAAAAACATTACCAAATGTCCCCAACCTCTGTATTCTCCTGATCTGTCTCTTGCGACTTCTCGCTTTTCCCCAAAATAAAAAAGACTATGCAAGGAAAATATTTTGACACAATTGAGGACATCCAGAGTGCTATGACAGCACAACTAAAGTCACTCAAGAAAGAAGACTGCTTCAGAAAGTGGCAAGAACGTTGGGATAAGTGCATTCGTAGTAAGGGAGATTACTTTGAAGGAGACTAATGCCAATATATTTTTAAATAAAATATTCACCGTATTTTTTGATCACACTCCATTTGTCTTCTCCAGAATCAATACAACTTGTTATGCTTTATTTTAGACCAATATTCCGCAACTATTCCTATAGACAACTTATCTCTTGAAATCTACATTAAATATGCCCCCTATTCTTTTTTAAATATTACTATGATCAAAATATTATAGGATTTGTTAATTAGTATAATGTATGCATTGTTATTTAAATTAAGTATAAAAAGTATAAGTGATCTTTTTCCACACTTTGCGGAAGGTCGTGATCCTTAAAATGAGTACGATGGAGTATTGTTAAGTCTCTCGTTTGATGAAGAAAGCAAGGAGCAGGAGATTTCAAAATCCTTTTTATTTAAGATAGTCCTCTTGAGTTCAACGGATTTCTTGCTGCGATGTTCCAACTTTTTAAACTATTCAAATACTCGTCGGAGAGCTGAGCCTAAAAGAAGGCGTCTGCAGCAGAGATAGTAATCATCTAGCGTCAGAATTTTTGTACTGCTCATTTGGGAAGAAATGGTAAAAAGAGGAGCAATATCAGGGGTAAAAGGTGGATATTTCAGAGTTTCGAAGCGCAAGTCAGTCAATTTTAGCTGAGTGATGACAACGATGGGCAAGCAGGCGTTGTCAACACGCCTTTCGACAGCCTTTTTCGTGGCTTCGATTTAAATGTCTACCTCAATTTGTCCACGTGTAATGCCTAAGAAGTTGATGTTATCTTTGTCCCCCCCCCCCCCAAAAAAAAAAATAATAATAACACAACAAAAAACTTCATCACATTAGAGGCTCACTTTCGGGTCCAAAACTTTTGTGGTCGTGGGGAGCTTTTGCTTTTCTAATCCATAGAGCAATGGAGCTTTTGTCTCAGTAATCATAAGCTTGGATTCAAGTTTCCTCCATTATGACAAGAAGAGTCAACAAAATCGACGGCGCCACGTTGACATCGATCCAAAATTGCATTTGAAACTTTCTCGCGCTTCTAATCGGCATTCAAACATTTTGGCATCCATTTGGCTGAGAGCTTCCTCATGTCCAGCAATTTACGGATTATGTAATTTATACGTTCACGGAAATCCCCAGACTCTCTGCTAGCCGCTTGTCTGAGATTCGTCGCTTAAGCAAGATCTTGTCGTGAACGGTATCCATATGTTTGCGACCAGTGACCAAAACCGGCCGACCAAAATAAACTTCATCATCAGTTCTGAAATATCTATTGTAAATCGTGCTACAAGTTTTAACTGGGCGTAGCATTGGTCGCCTATTACATTTGTCATTTTTTGTTTGAATTTCTCGATCATTCATCTATTTCAAAAACAGGAATTTTACAACTGACTTCGACTTTTATTGTTAAATGCTGCCTTATTGTCTTTTGAACTTTATAAAGAGCACTGTATGTAAGGACACAGCTGCTTTTTTCTTCAAACATTATAACGATGATACTTTCAGAAAATCAAATTGCGCGTTTTCTAATTGCATTCAAATATGGAAAGAGAAAGATTTACAGCACTCCCTCATATTCTAAAATAAACAAAACAACCGCAGCATATATTATTTTATTTGTCTGTCGGTAGAAACTCCGTCGTAATTATACATTATATAGAGCTCATTAAAAGTGCAATTCCATTTTCTTTCAGATAATTTTTAACAATAATTTCAAATTAAAATTTTGCTTCCGCCTTTCATCAGAAGGCACAATTTTCCTTGGCAACCTAAGCTATTGTTTCTATGAGGAATCCACGTTTATTATTTGATTCTGATTTATATTTTTGGAAAAAGGAGTCAAGAATGGTGATATCCTAGAAAGTTCTGAAAATGTTAGCTAATAGAGCCTACTATCGAGTCTTTAGATTGCCAGCAATGGACAAGCCTATTTATAGCAATTATCGATTATGTAAGATAACGGAGGTGAAATCAGCAATAACAATTATATGATATCTAAACATAATCCAAGCTGAAGATCATACCATTAGCTTTCAGTGAGGCTGCGATTACGAGGAACGCAACCCACTACCTCTAAAAAACCGAGTTTTGAGGGCATTACGTAACTAAGATTTGTTTAGCGCTAGTAAACTCGACAAGCCAGGAGAGGGCGTTAAGTGCAAGACGGCCTACGAATTTCATCTTGCTGCAAGTGCTTATGTTCTGTTCTTATACTATTGAATGTTACAAGAAATTAAATGTTGTGCACTAGTGGGTAAAAGGCTCGCGTAAACCTTAAAATTGTTGTAGCCAGTACAGCGTGAAGCGCAAAATAGTACAAGAGATCTTGAGCGCCCTTAATGAGTGTTTCTAAAAGTGTTGATTGATGAGACAATAGGTAATATCCGAACAAAATTAGCATGCAATATATAATAACCAGCCTGATTTGGAGAAGAAAAATTCATCGTGGCAAAATGGCATCACATCGCACCCTTTAAGTAAATGACAAATTGCAACCTTGAGAAATCCTCCTTATTTTTACAGACTTCCCTTCAAAAAACTTCTATAGCCTATCTTTCCAAGGTAACACGAAACTTTGAAATAGCTTTGAGTTATTCAAATAGCTTTGAATCAAGGTAGGTAGAGTATAAGGTTATGCTCGATCACTCCTAAGGGGCTCTGGCTGACGTCATCCTGACGTCATCGATGCTCTACTCACAGCCCACTAGATAAAGGCCAGAGTGCTGTTTTCAAAATGGCGGCGCTCGCAGGCGGACTGTCTTCTGTGTGAAATAAGATGGAATAGAAGAATTATTTCACAAATTTGCTTTAATCTTCTAACGAAATCTAAGTTTTTGAACTTGTTATTTAAATGGCTTTATTTTTCAATCAAAACAATGGCAACATACGTGCAAATAAATATAGTTTCATTTTTTTCAAAATAGAGCCATCTATGGAGGAAGAGAAAAAGCATCTTTTCTCTAAAAAATTTCGAAACCATATACGATGGATTTAGAAATCTGCAAAAATTAGTTCCTGTAATAGATTATTTATTTTGGTTAGATTTTGTAAGAAAATTAAAGCAAATTTATGAAATAATTCTTTCATTTCAGCTTATTTCACACAGACGCCTACAGGTGCCGCCATTTTGAAAACAGCACTCAGGCCTTTATCTAGTGGGCTGCGCTCTACTTTGAATTAGAATGACGCATCAGCAGTTTTAGTCTCATTTCCAGAGAGAATAATGAAATTCAATAGCTATAATAATAAACCAAAAAACAAGTTGAGAATGCGCAATGATGATTAATAATTGAAAAAGGCTGTGTCGAATAAATTGAAAGTACTATTTCCGGTAGTCGACTAGCCGCTGTTTTTATACATGTAGCTTTTTTTTCGAATGCTGAAATGCATTTTCAAAACTAAAATATGCTATTTGTAGGATAACAAATGCATTTTCCAGAATTAAGAATATAGTTTGCATGATAAAAAAAAGTATTTTGCGAAATAGAAAAAACAGCTTGCGGAATTTTTAAATCCAAGTGAGGAGACATTCAGCAAGCTAAAATAGTGTTAAAATATGGGAGAATAAAGAAGTAAAATGTGAATAAGAAAATATAAAATGGAGGATAAAAAATAAATAAATAATTTTTATTTGCAAACTGAAAATAATTTGCCATCAGCAGTTAGGTTTTTTAAAGACTATGCCCTAATTTCATCATCCAAGTTTTTAAAATAAATTTGTGTCTGTCCCCAAAAACCTTTAGATTTTTGAAATTCTGATTTTTGGATTCTGAAAGGTCATCATAAGTTAGAAAAGAAATCTCTCAAAGACCAACCGAGTCATGATAAAATCGAGTTGAAAATCTAAAGATCATAAATTTGTAAAGTTTTGAGCTCAGTTTTATCGTTGAAGACAAAGAGATAGAGGGTCGGTCTTTGAAACATTTCTACTTTTTGATAATCTTTAAGAACCGAAATCAGAATTTCAAAAATTTTTAATTTTTGGCGATACACGCACAAACTCATTGATTTCAATAAGTTCGTTGAAAAAGACTTACATCTCAATAATATACGTAATTGAGAAAGAAGCAAATGGAGAGATCTCAGTCTTTTTTTAAATGGTTTGAGAATTTATCCTGAGTGAGTTCTCGTGTTCTGTTCGAGTTCGTTGACTGGTTTGCAATGACACCTTTTGAACGACGCGGGCGTCATTATCTTTCGAATGGACGTTTGACTCGGCGCTCGTACCGTTCTCCAGCCCTTTGCCTCCTCCTCTTTTCTTGCGTTCATTTGTCGAACACATCTCGCGGTTTATGACAGTCGAACGGAGGACGATTTGAGCGAACCAATCAGAAAACCAATAATCTGGATTAAACGATGGCAATCAAAGGGAAAGGAGGGATATTCCCAACGAATCGAATTTTCTTTAATCCTCCTTAGTTTTCGTGTAAAGTGAACCACAGAAGCTCTCTTTCGCTTCCTAATCAGTCATATTTGGGAGGAGGGATCGCAAGAAAAGAGTAACATGATCAGCCTACCCGTTTTATTTATTTAACGACACACCCTTCCAAGTTTATTTATAAAATATCTGCGTTTTAATGTTGGCTATTCTTGAAAATGTTGTACGTTTACAACTTAGCTTAAGAAAGAAATTTCACTACAGAGAAATAGAGGAATTGCTAAAAACTAAATATTTACTTTTTTTTTATGATAGTTGTAAAATAGTCGGTAGTTTTATCAACTCATATCTCAAGTCATTTACATTTCGAAATACGAATACTTCTTTATAAATTACCTTTGTTACATAAATTTCTGATTTTTTATTAGTCTATCATTATTGTCATTAACGTGTAGCCTTCCATGTAGAATAATTGCATCAAGTTGTCGAAAAATCAAATACATGTCCATAAATTTTCTTGACTTTTTGGGAACTAGAAGATACTCCTCTAAAGGTAGCATTTAAAACTGAAATTCTTATTAAAACCATTATTTACATGTTCCTTATTTTATGTTTTTTTTAAAAAAATTAAATGTGCCGTTGATCTAAATTAAAACAGTGACGTGTCTTCACATTCAAACTGATAGGTCCTCGATACCAAATTGGGATGTGAATTCATCATTTGCAATTTAGGATACAGATTTCTCTTTAAAATTTGACAGTATTTATTATCTCAATATCAGGAGTCTTCTGAAAGGTGATAAAACAGACCATTTTTGAAAGACACGGACTGCTTAAAATATATACCGGCGAGCATTAACTAATTCCTGATTACTACAAAATGTAGTATTACTTTGTGCCAAGAAGATGGATTGGGCGAGGTGGGCCTGTAGCCTGGCCAGCGCTCAACCCACTTATTTCTTTGTATAGGGCCATCTTCAGAGCCTAGTGTATGAAACACTTGTGGACATAGCGGATGATCTTGTAGCACGAATTGCTGTTGCCATTTAAGATACTCCAGACATGTTTCACCGGGTGCGAGAATCCTTACGTCGGCGGTGTTAGCTATGTCGCACCACTGGTGGCCGTCACTTCGAACATTTGCTTTGAGCTGGCGTCGTTATTGTATGTAATGTTTACATCTTTTATTGTCCCTCTTGGTTGGCCTCTAAACCAGAGGACACACATGATATACACGAAACCGTATTATTGTCATGAACATAAAGTGTCTTGCACATAAAAAGTGATAGCTCCTGAACAATGTACCCCACATTGTATTAAAAGAAAATTACATTCTGGTCCCTCTGTCATTGCTTACAGTTATACACATTTTTTCAGAATCACCCTGTACGTAAATACCGTAGGCACGTTTGCACCTATCGCCGATACTCTTTTTGCAACAAGTATTTGACTGGCTCAGACTAAATACATCCAAGTAAATTACGTATTTCTCTATCCCTATCAGGATGGAGCCCCCACCCTCCTCATGGTGGGGTTTGGACTTGAACAAAGTTTAAGAAGAGTTCCAAGACGGTGCATTGTTATCGTGTCCTGAAACTGGTTCCCACACCGGCTATGAACATTTATTATTTATCCAAATTATTGTCAATTATACTTGCAAGTTAATATTTCAACAAACATTATCAGCATCATTTATATATTCTGTGTACTTTGCATCAAGTTGATAGATTAAACTTGTTTATTAAAACTTATCAATATGTCCTCCCTTTTACTCTGCTGTCACTTACACAGAGAAAATAATCACGTGACAGTCATGTTTGATATTGATAAAAGGGTGCCCCCCCCCCCCCAATATACTACGCGCCATTAACTGCGTTTTCGCTCTGTAGTCTGTAGTCTGTTTATATGTTAAAAGTGTTAGTACATATGAATGTGGTGACTTTACCGGTTTTCAAAGAGGACACAATGTCTGGGCCCGTCTAGCCGGTGCACCCACGATACAAACCTCCAGTTTATAAGGTGAATCGAGAGCTGCGATATCAAACATGTCAGCATACATCTGTTAAGTGCAAGTGTCTGTAATTAAATATAGCAAATAGTAAAGAATATTCCACGGTGTCACGTACTTTTAATTAACTTTAATTAAGATCAACCAATTAAAACCCCAGAGGTACTTAAGTCGTGTCAGAGTAGTGGAGAGGAAGTTTGTTTCAAATGAATAATAGTTTAATTGCAATCTTTGAGTTTATATTCAATTTTTTTTTTCTTTAAATAGAATAACTATGTAAAATCTTGAACAACTGAAATGATAATTAATAATATTAATATTAATACAGAGTGCGCAGTGGATGTCGTCAGTGTAGATTTAGCGAAGCTCCATTAGTTGAACAATTT
>JAHWFO010039730.1:547781-582182 GCA_023313115.1 Rhysida immarginata | reverse complement strand
GTCAATCGTCCTCGTCCTTGATGGAGATGACTGTCATGAAATGAAGTAACAGGTTAATAACAATTAACGTAATTAGGCGCTTGCAAAAGTTCTGGAGTTTCCGCACTCGCACTTAAAGATGCTGTGGGATTTTCACCAGAATAAAATTTGCATGCCTTCGGCTGTCTTCATTTGTAATATTATCATACGCCCTTAAGCCAACACACATACCCGACTTCGACGCGCACGGTTTTCATCCGACTTGAAGCGACACCAGAGTGCATGCGAGTTGCAAAACACACATTTCCGACTTCCGCGCGCACGACTTTCAACCGACAAGCATTTTAACTCAAATTGTGTCCGTGATAGCGCTGCAGTCACACAGGAAACTGTATTCATTTCCGCCAAAATGGATTCGATTACGCGTCAAAAATACAATTTATTAAACTAATAAATTTATTTACACAGGGAGTTTCCATGGAAGCCTCCATTTTCCTTTTTTGTATCTAGAGCGGTCACTTCCCATGATGCTAATCGTGTATCCTCGCAACCTGATTGGTTATCGTGAACGACAAGTCGCGTGAAAGTCAGAGCTGAAGTCAGAAAAACTAGTCGCACGACTCCTGCGACTGACCATTTGAGACCGGAAGTAGTCGTTCCAGAGTCGCATGCGACAGCTAGTCGGATGTAAACCGTGCATGGGTGTCTCCACCTTTAGAGTTGTAACAGTCTTACTTTCCCTGATAATATATGATACGTGTGGAGGGCTTGAGAATTCGACTGAGAGACGACAGTGGAGCGGGTGAGCCTAATATTTGCAATGGAAGATACGCTAGGATTAAATTCTAAATTATAAAAGAATCTAGAATTATACTGTTTTGATTTTCTTTCGAAACGACGAGGGAATTTATCACAGGCCAGGCTACAATTATCATCATTAATTGAATTTAAATTCAACTTAATTTTTTCTCACCTGCCTTCATATTTCCATCGTCAGAAGTTCCTTTTCTATCCGAAGGTGCGTCATCCCGTCTCGCTGTTGGAGGTAAGGCTGATGTTATTGCCTCAGCAGGTGCCTCAACTTGGAATCTTCATGGCAGGCATCTCATGCAGTAAAAGATCGTACAGCCCTTAACGGGCTGTTACACTTTTAAAAACGTCTCAAAATGAGGTCCATTCGCAGTTCCGACGAACGATCAAAGCTCGGCCGGGATAGTGAAGAGGAAAGAACGGTCCCCTTCGACGACCGAGCATAAACCCTTAGATGTTGCAAATTTGCGCTTAAATACCAGAGGACCTAGCTGTAGCCACTCGATCTGTAAAAAGGACCTTAGATGGAAAACTACCCTTCTCCAGACTGCAGAAGGTGCCGATAATGATGATGATGATGATACCATGTGCCTCATGGATCTCTCCACGCGAGCACACCACCTTCTCTATTCAAAAAATAATAGGCACGGCGACGTCCAATTTATATGTTCGCCGGTAGGACCGCCAAGCAGGGAGCGCACAGAATACGAACCATAATACAGCTTGAAGCGATCCCAGATGGACTGAACGAATGGACACTCATAGAACAGGTGTTGGACGGATTCCTCAACACCACACACCAAACATCTAGAGCAGATCTCATCAATTTCCATAGATGTAAACGTTGAAGAGTGATGAACCCGTGGTGCAGCAATCTCCATTGGAAGCTAAATACAGTTCGTCCGAAAGCAACCGTTTTGATTGCTTTCAAAATGCTCGACCACGGATAATCTGAATGTAAACGAAAGATATCAGTGGTCACACTCAGACTGGTCTGCTGGAAAAACCAAGAGAGTTTCAAGTGACCCCGCTCTTGGGGGTCCAATTGTCGTAATCGGGGAATGAATGTTGTTGAAAGTTCTTAAGAAAATCCGGTTGAAAGAAAGTCGTAACCACTGGCAATGTAGTAGATAACGGTAGCCTATTCACCTTAAAAAAGAAACGCAGATGAAGAAACATAAAATTCGCCCAAATGGGTCGAGGAAAAAGAAACACCCGAACCATAGCTGCCATTTTTTTAGGGGCCCCCTAGCTGCTAAAAAATAAGATCGTAGATCGGGCAATCCAAGTCTCCCTCTCTCAAATGGGGTAAAAAGGTACACTGAGCGAAGTGGGTGACAACGGATGTGGGTGAAAAAGGCACTTTTTCGAGACGCCGATGGTATGGCACTTAGCAGTAAGAAGAGACAACACATGCCTCATCTTGATAAGCATTGAAGTAGAGAAACGAAAATTCTTGCCAAGGCGGGTGACACATTTATCTATCACATGTTGCCAGTGGCTCGAGTCACTATTCGGTAAAAAGGAAAAAAACGTACCCAACACTGTCACTTGGCCAAACCATGTTTTTGGGAAGGTCTTCAGATCGTCAGCCGACCATTTCACAAAAACTATACCTTTGGACTTGGCGAGGTTGATGGAACTCCCCGTCGAAGCACTAAAAGGTGATATTAAAAATGTTCAAGGAATATGCACCCGATGCGAAGAGGACCACATCGTCGGCGTAAGCGAGCATCCGGATGTTGATCGAGGCAACAGGTAATTCATATGCTCGAACACCTTTATGGCGATTTAAATGCTGAAGTAATGGCTCCAAATAAAATATGTACAAGAGGGGGGGCAAAGGACATCCTTGCCTAACCCCTTTTGATAGTTCGAAGAAAGACGAAATGGAGCCATTAATCGCCACACATGATGCGGCCAAAGCATACAATGCGGAGATAGTCGTAGCAAATTTCTGAAGATGAAGCTGGTGAAACATATTGTCATGAAAAGAAATTCATGGTTCACTTTGTCGAAAGCCTTTTCTTGGTCGGGGCTTAACACTGCAGTAGTTTGATGATGAGCTTGCGCTTCTTCCATGACACATCGGATAGTAATAAGATTGTCCGTCATCCTGCGTGATGGTAACGAGCAGGATTGTCCTGGGTCGAAGAACTCGTTCGCATACAGTTTTAACCGTTATTGGAAGACCCAAGTGAAGACCTTATAGTCCGTATTGTGCAGAGTTATTGGCCTCCACTGCAACAAACCAATTCAGGGTTTGTACTTTGGGGAGTAGGATGGTTTTCCCCATAACGAAATGCGATGTGAGAGAAGAAGGATCGCAGATAATCAAGTTAATCACTCGCACCAGAATAGGCCCAATAAGTTCCCAGGTTACGATGTAAAAGGAATACGGGATGCCGTCCAAGTCCGGACTGGACCCATGACGACCATCCTTTGCTAGAACTTCGTTACTTCATCTTCAGTGAAAGGACGGGTAATAAACAGGTCAGTTTCCTCAGATAAAGATTTCAGTGTCTCTATCCATTGCTTCGTATCCTCCGAAGGAACAAATGGGTTGGCAAAAAAGGTTAAGAAATGGGAATGGAAGGCTGACAAGATATCGGAATCAGACTCCAACACTCTACCTTCTACCACCAAACGATGACAGCGTTTCTTGTTAGCCCGTCGCCTCTCCTCGGAAAAAAATGCAGATGACATATGCCTGACGTCAGCAGCCCAGATAAGGTTGGAGGATCTCCTGTTAACACGATTAGGTGGCGATGTCGGGGCTTCGCAGCATCCAATCGATTTTTCCGGAAGAATCGTTTTATTTCGGACTTAAATTCTAACCATGAGGCTAACGTTGGAGGCAAGTTACAGAGAAGTTTTTCCACGAACTGAACGAACATACCCTTGTATTCTTCTTCGTCGAGTAGAGAGACGTTCAAGAACCAGTTACGATGCGAAGCAATACCTGCAGCTGATGCTAGAATTGGAGGATCGCATGACCACCTGATGGCACTGTGGTCAGAGAAAGAACTGGAATGACCTCCATCGTTCCAAGTGCCCCAGCAAATGCATTATCTACGAGAAATAAGTCCAGCCTTGATGACACATTGGGCCCTCGATGGAATGTAGGCTCACGCTGATTATTATTTGAACTCTTTTTCCATAAATCGAACAATGCATCTTGCTGGCACAGTTGAAACACATATCCAGACGAGAAGATGTTATGCTCGTCTGGATGGCAATTAAAGTCCCCAGCAATCACCACAGGTAATGATGTACACAAAAAACCGCCCACGTCATTGAAAAAAGTTCGTTTTTCTACTACGAAACATTGTGCATACACATTAAGCAATCGGAATTCAAAAACGGAAGATGAAATGTCCGTTGAAATCACCCTGTACTCGCAGTCATACGAACAATTCATCACCACAAGAGAAGGGTTAAAAACTATGGTAACAACCCCCCCTACCATGTGGCGATGAAGAATTGATGAAAAATTGTCCATCGGGATATTGACTGCGAAAGGCCAGGAAGATTGTAGGAACGTTGCGAAGCTTCTGATTTCACTTCTTGCAATAGAAGAATATCTAACCTGTATAGGGCAATAAAGGTTGTCACTACCGATTGCTTAAAAGAAGAACCAAGGGACCGAACTTTCAGAGATATAACCTTCATTGAGGAATAAGATGTTTACGGCTGACCTGTATCTGATGGTGACTTCAGCGTTTCAGATGTGGAGATAGGCTCTGTTGTCTTCCTCCTCGGCGATCGTGCTCGGCCTGAGGAAGAAGAATGGCTGCGCCGACTGTCTGCGCAGCTGTCACGCTTAGTAGAAGAGGAAGCAGTAAAAACCCGTCCTCTCTGCTACGATGTCGTCTAGATTTCTTGCGTGGGCTCTTCACCGATGCAAGGTGATCCCGCTGGCTCTGCGCTGATGGCTTCGACGTCCCAGCTGATGATAATCTAGCCGAAGAAGATGAACAAGCGATTCGCAATGGTTGTGACATCGATGCTTGCGGTGGCAGGGCTGGAAATTCTTCCGCTGCAAACACCGATCCAAAACCGAATGACACGTTGACATCTTCTTCTGCAGAGCTTTCCTTTCTCACCATCGAAATGTCGCTCGATGGCTGAGGAAGAGGGGGGGGAACAATTTCCCGAAACTCTGGAGGCGGTGGAGGAGGTGGCATTTCCTTCCTTGGTCCTGCAGGGAGAGGCGGCGGAGATGCAGTCGCTTGCAGCCTTCGAGATGTAGGTGAAGGCGGCATAGCTCTGCGTGGCTTAGCTGACTTGGCAAATGATGTCATCAACGATGTCTTCTGGGATGGCACATCCCTAGGCAGTGACGATGGAATTGCTGGTGCTGCATAAATCATCTCCGGGCAACGATGAAATTTGCCTATGATACACTTCTTAAGGAGAGGACAATCCTTCCTGACGTGGGATGTTTTCTTGCATTACCAGCAGCATTGCCTTTGTCCCTTGCAAGATATGGAGACACGTTCTCCGTACACCACAAAGCGTTCCGGGATGTCCTTATGAAGGATCATGTCCACTACGATGTCGCCGGTTTCCTGCAGGGGAGAATCCAGATGCTGTGGATACGAGACTTTCCGAACCTCCCCATATTCGGACATGTATCCCTTCGTGTATTTTTCTGCCATCAGCGGCGAAGCTCCCCGGATAAGAATGGGAAGACATCCGGGTTCCGCATAAACCAGATGGACGGTGGTTTGTCCAACCTTGATGAATTCGGCAGACACGATCCAGTCTGCCACGTTACGCTGTCGGCAGAACAACCTCGTCTCGATAGGGATAATCTTTGGACGACTTTAACAGCGGGATCACCAGATGGTAGTAAAATGTTTGTAAGGGGGGGGGGGGGGGCGAGTGAAGCCTCCCCCGGAGGTCACTGGGCGGAGGGTCACTCACTTACACAAAGTCACTCACACACGCCCTGGTCTTAAGCTGTGTGAAAAAAATTCGAAGTCCAAAGTCACTGTTTCACACAATCAAGAACACTGTTCGTCTAAACTATTATTCCTCACTCCGTCTCCAATTGTTAATCAGGTCAGTCTATGAATTTCGTCTGTTTTTGTCCCAATGCCGTGCTTTTTTATGTCGCTTCTTAATTAGCTCATTATGCACGCATTTTTTTCTTGCTAGCGATTGGCCGCGCCCTATGTTCGCGCTCTTCTTGGCTATTCCATTTTCTCTTGGCGGTAAAGGGCTTAGTCTTCGCTCGCGTGTGCACCTCTCTTGGCTATCTGCCAGACGTGCTTTGCATGTTATGTAACCAGATGTTCTTTTGCTTGTTAACCCCGTCTGTTGACGCTGCATAATAACTTTACCCGTCTTGAGCTTATTATCTATCCTGAGTTTTTCCGTTATGTCATCAGATGTATTTTTATCTACTGGCTCCATCTGTTGACATGACACACGGCCTCGGCTCGAACGAGGGACCTTCGGGTTACCGCTTCCATGCTTTAACGTTAATTCATATATTTTGCAATCTTCAGTTGAGAATGAAAAAGTGTGCGAAGAATTTATTATACAATACAAGTCTGGTCTATGCAAATAATTCTCTTTTTTCTTATCAGTTTGAATCAAACACACATCCAAGTGCACAGTCCTAAGCTACCGCAAACTGCACAAAATATATCTAGAGCCTTCTTTCAATATACTATATGGCCAGGGCCGGACTAGTACCTTTAGGGGCCCTAAGCACTGCACACCTTCCTCAGTATAAATCCTGTTTTTCTGAGAATTCGGGGGCCCCTATTCACATGCTTAGTCTAACGGGGCCCTAAGTACGTGCTTAGTCTGCTTATGTATAAGCCCGGCGCTGTATATGGTCAAAAGTATCCGGAATGCTATCCACAAAGTGCATCTGGTTAATCACGAGGTCTGCTACATCAACGAACGGTATAAAAGCGTTGGTGGAGAACAGAGAGCTCTAATACGAGCGTTAGACAGACAATGAGTAAGTCGGCAGAGCTGCGACGTGGCAAGATCATCGGATGCCACTGATGTTTAAAATCGGTTTGTGAGAAGTAGCCTCCTTGCTACAGGTACCGCAATCAACTGCAATTGTGAGGTTATTGTAAAATGGAAACGCCGAGGAAGTGAAAATTCAATAGGACGAAGTGGTAGGCCACAAATACTTACTGACCACAGTCGTCGAACTTTGAAGAGAGTAATGAAGATACATAGTAGCAGCCGTCGCTCTTAAGTTTCAAAATGCGACGGGCATCAGCGAACATCAACGACGTCAATGCAAAGCGAGGGTTGCAATGGTGCAAAGCTCATTTGAACTTTGGTACAATGGAGACTTGTGTTTTTGAGTGATGAATTCCAAACGCTTCATTTCCGAAAATATTGTGCCAACTGTGAAATTCGTTGGCGAAGGCATAATGGTGTAGGGGTGATTTTCTTGGTTCGGCCTGGATCCCTTAGTTCCTGTAGCTGAAAAAATGAACTCTGCAATATGACTTGACATTCTAGATAACGCTGCATTCCCATATCTCTAGCAACAAATCGGTGAAGGCCCGTTTCTGTTTCAACAGGATAACTGCATAGTCCACACGTCGAAGTTGGTTTTCAAAGGTTTAACGACGTAGGTATTAAAAATGGACTGGTTTTCACAGAGTCCTATATAAATCCTATTGGACAACTCAGCCAAATCGCCCATCTTCCGTAGCCGGACTCACTCCAGCTCTCATGGACGCCAGAAAGGCAATTTTATTGACCATCCTTGAAAAGATGTTCCTTGAGATAAATCTTCGAAAATATTTTAATTGGAATTCAATCATGTCAGTTATATGTCGTAATGAGAACTGTGTAGTGTACTAGTTTTTTGGTAGATGTAGTTATTAAGAAGATTCCTGATAACTAAACCATTTCCAAAGAAAACAAAGACTAATTGAAAGGGATGAATCTAAAAGAAGATTTGAGATTTTTTGGTGCACTTCTTTCTACTCTTTTTGACTAATAACTGCCTAGTTTTATTATCACAGCACATATTTCTGGCGCGAGTTTTATTATCTCAGCTTGGTGCCGAGAGCGACGTGTGAGGCGCAAGTCCTGTTGATCTCAAGATCACCGGGTTGCTGGTTCGAACCCCGCTGAAGACACGAATATTGGTGTTTGTCTCTCCTACCAAGAGTTTGAAGACAAACAAAGGAAGCCATGACAGGACTAACAAGCCGATGGTGGATTTACAATAGGAATGTCAACTCGGATGATAACTGGAACGGACCTAGATTAATAAAAATGCAATGAATGTCAGATGAAACAAATATTTCAGATATAGGGATACAGTATGATGCCAAGTTTTTATAAAATTATTAACGAAATATATTACAAAATAAATGGATGGATTTTAATTATGCTAGTTGAGTTATTCTAAGTTGTAAGTAGTTTCGTTATCGCTAGAACTTTAATAATAAACTTGGATTAAAAATTTGGAGTTTTTATTCAAGTACATATTAACTTTTAATTAAATCCAAACCCATTTTTGTATTTTATGCATTCGCTTAAAATATTTTACTCCTAAATTTTTTAAAGCTCTCCATTCCTCGAATTTCTCATCAATTTCTTAAAAACGTCTCGAAATTCTGAGAAGGGCTATTTCGATCTCGTCTAATTAATTAGAAAAGACTTCGTTGTTTTCGTTGATGATTGCAGCCTGCCGTTGAGCACGTGAAACTACTTTATTAATTTTTAAATTTCCTCTGAGATGACTTCAATTTACTAATCGATAACATCGATCAGAATCTTAAAACAAATATAAACTTAATTAATAGTTAAGTGCATGGCGGTTATGTTTAAAATAGAGATATGGGTTGAAACTCTATGGAAGCTATCCGTATAAATAATTCTTAATTGAAACTATCGAAGTACAAATATATAGTTCTCATTACACGAAGTAACTTTTCTGTTATATCTTCAACAATTTCGGCAAATAAACGTAAGACAAATTCTTTAATACACGATCTTATAATTACAGTGAGCGATGCCATCTTGCGCATTGAGAAGTCAACAGCGATATCGTTGCTCAACACGCAACCTTATACGGATGAGATTGATGAGGGTTGTCGTTTTTTCTGATGCCTTTTATTAATCGCCACGAATCGTTAGGTAGCACCATCGTCACGCAACGTTTGATTTAATAGGGAGGCTCCCGTTTCCAATTCTTTAGTGCAACTAATCGAAATGTATATACTCTTCGAACGCTCAATCGAGGCACTCTTTTTCGAGACATTTAAGGGAGTTCTTCTGGAATATCTCATACAAAAGAAATGAATGAAACAAAGCGTAGACAAATAATAGACAATGATATCTCTGTTTTCTGGTAGAGAAATTTTTAACGATAGACAACTCCAGAAATTAGTCTAAGGAGTTTTCGTCTTTCTCTTTAAGAATCTTTTTTCTGCTATTTTAAAACATTAGTTTTTAATAACAATTGAACAACGACGCTTTTAAAATAGATCCCCAAATGTATCTGCAATGATATTCGCTGTCATTTTTCCTACTCTTCATTCCTTATAAACCAATGGGCTGCATATGACATCAGTCAAATATACAAGTACCGTTTAAGCCACAAATAAGAAGAAGCAACAAAATTAGTATGCTGAGCCATAAACAGCATGATTACATACAAGCATTCTGCTAATTAGCAAGGATAAAGACTTTTGGCGATACTGCAAACCCGTTGCAATCTCTAATAGTGTAATAGTTCTTTCCTGGAATATTTTTAGCCAACTCGCAATACTTTAACAAGGTAATATAAAAATAGGACAATATCTATATCTTAACCCACCTTGAAAAGATAGTGATGTAATAAAACGACCTTACTATTAAAATATCATCTTTTAAAACTGGTTAATCTTTCTTTTCGAATAAACTTAATGGCGAATATACTCAATCACAAAAATAGAGAGCTCCACACTCCCTTATGTATTTTTCGTTAGACTTTTCTAACTCCCACCCTCGTAACTCAGATCCCAATGGATCAATCGAAACCAAAGTATTGAAGTACGTCATTAAGTTTCCGAATTTCAACCTTCTACGTCCAAAATATAGAAAATATTTGATGGACAGACGAACTTTGTAAAACACATATGTAGCTCCGTTCTTCTGCTACTCAATTTGTACTTATTTCTGCTACTCAATTTCGAAGATCTGATTTTCTATTTGATGTATTGAATCTTAGATTTTAGTTTTCCTAGGATTATATTTCTTAAACTAAACAGGTGGTGGCCTTACAGTATAACAGAGGGACATCAGGAGTTCCAACTAGTTTCGCCATTTATTCCCGGCTTTGTCAAGGATATACAGCAAGATCGACAATCGACAATCGAACAGTGTAGTGTATCGGTATTCAAGTGGAACTTGAAGCATAGCTTCCATAATCTCACCCTTCATAATCATATTCCAAGGGAAATACACTGAGCTAGAAAAGAAGCCTGATGTACCCACAAGGGTCATCCAAAATATGAAAGAAAATTGCCTCCTCTTGGTGGAGGAAAATTTGATTGACGACTGTCTAGACTAGAAGCAGACCACTAGTATTAGATAAAACACGACCTATGAAGTCCAGTAATCTGGAAATAAGACATTATCAATGTCTTCAAAATTAATATCAAGTATATGCCTTGGATCACGATATCTCTTTCTATGTATAGGATGCTTTAAAATGCCCGAGACTAGCTCGTTGCTATGATTTTCTATATTGGGCAACATGGATTCCATGAGCCCTTGAACGTATTTGCCAATATGAGTCATGTTGAAGTCATTATAAATGGAGGAATTGCGAACAATTCTCCGATCTTTTTGCGCAATAGTCCTAAGGGTAACGTTTTGGAACGTTTGCAGTTCTTTCCATCTAGTTTTACATATTGTGGCCCAGACGGGCATACCATAGGTCAAGATAGTCCGAACAATGACCTTATAGAGTAGGAGTTTATTATCAATGTTTAGAGCACTATTCCGGCCCAGCAGAGCAATCAAGCTAAACTTGGCTCTCCTGGCCTTATTCAACGCATAAGTTGCGTGGGGAGTCCAGGTAAGTTTAGAGTCAATAACAACACCAAGATATTTATAAGTTTCAACCCAGTCCAGTTTTTTGCCATATAGTGTTAGAGAATCTAATGATCTCTTTCTCTTCTTGGAGACAAACATCGCCTTGCATTTGTCTACATTCAATTTTAGCCTCCACTTGCTAAACCAGCTTTCACACTCCTTTAGAGCCTTCTGCAGCCGCGAGACTACTACGGCTGGTTGACGAGCACAGGTCAGTATAGCAGCGTCATCTGCGTAAAAAAAGAGCTTACATTTAGAAGGACGTGGGAAGTCTCGCATAAAATAATTGAATAATACTGGCCCCAGGACTGAACCCTGTGGGACACCAGCTTTTACTTCATACATAGGAGATAGACTATCTCCAACTCTGGCCTGAAAGAACCGGTTGGAGAGAAACGAGTGTATCAGAGTAATTATGTCTTGAGGAAATCCATCCATAATCATTTTAAAAATAAGACCATCGTGCCAGACTTGGTCGAAGGCTTTGTGTACATCGAGGAAAACGACCCCACAATACATAGAGAGATTAAGGGGCTCATTGATATCCGCTGCGAGCCTCCATGTTTGGAGTTGGCAGGAATGGTTTGAGCTAAAGCCAAATTGTTCATCGCGGATGAGATCGTTGGCATCACAGTGCTCAATGAATCTCTTGAGAATTGTTTTTTCCAGGATTTTGGAAATTGATGGTAACAAGCTGATGGGCCTGTAGCTAACAGGATTTGCAGGATTTTGTCCTGGCTTAGGAATGCTTAAGACTACTGATTGCTTCCAAGCATCCGGGAAGTAAGTGTTCTTCCAGCAGTCGTTAATCACTTTTGCAATATCTTGAATTGTATTTGGAGGTAAATTTTTCAAAGCAGTGTTCTTAATAGAGTCTTTACCTGGAGCTTTTCTCGTTTTTAAATTTTTAATGATGCTTAGGACTTCATTTACATCAATGCTATGTTTTGGGAATTCATTGCCGTGAATATTATAGAAGCCAGTTATGCAGGATTTTACTTTCTCGGACATATCAAGTCCTATTTGCCGACCATCAGTAGGCGTGACAAACTGTTCTGAAAGTGAGCTTGCAATAAGCTGCGCTTTATCATCATCATTCGTGATGAATTTGCCATTTTGGGCTAACAGAGGTGGGATATTAATGGCTTTCTTGTTTTGCAAGGCTCGAACCATGCACCACATAGAGTTATCGTGGGTCGACAGACTCTTAACTTTATCATTCCATCTGGCATTACGAAGTGCTTTTACCTCCTCGTGAACTCTTCTTGTGAGCCTATTATACTTGGTCTTAAGCCATGAATCACGAGTTCGGTACCACTGCCTTCTAACCTTATTCCTTTGCTCAATTAATTGTTTGATTTCTGGGGTGAGATCAAGGTGATCAGCTCGCTTCGACTCTAAGGGCGAAGCACTAGAGTCAATAGCTGCATTTATACTTTCAGTAAGCCTTTTCACATTGGTATCTATGTCGCTCGTACTATGTACGTTATTTAGTGGATCGTCATCATTTTTGAGAATTTCTCTAAAAAATTTCCAGTCTTGTTTGAGCCTCAGTTCTTCTTTGAGGTCAATGTTTACGTTATCAAAATTTAGTGCAACTGGTTTATGGTCTGAGGATAGATCATTGACAGTATAGATACTGAATGATTTGTAGAAGCCCTTCAACAACACAATATCAAGTACATCGCTTGAAGGAGAATGATCACAATAATATGTATCATCCACAGGGCCTACTGCAATAATATCAGATTGCTTTTGCACGTAGCCATACAAAAGGACACCGTTTTGGTTATGGCATTTTGAATTCCAGTGCGAGTGCTTAGCGTTCAGGTCTCCCGCCATAATAACGGGAATATTCCCGGAAAACAGCTCGTCAAGCTCATTGGCATCGAATTTATGCTTGGGCGCATTATATAGAGCCACTAGTTTCACTTCTCCCAGTGTGGCATCAGTAATGATAGCAGAGGCAGCTTCCATTCCCATATAGTCTCGGGTTGGTTCCTCCCGATGATGAATGCCTTTCTTAATAATAATTGCTGACCCACCTGACGGGGACTTTACTGTAGTGGGAAGAATTCTGTCTTTACGATAGACACAGTAACCAGGTAGCCTGAAGTCGCGGTCTGGCCTTAAGTGTGTCTCACATAGAAATGCTATGTCTATATCCCATTGGGTTAGGAAGTTGTAAAACTCAATACGCCTCCGGGGGACCCCCCTGGCGTTCCATATTACGCAACGAAGTTTACCTTGATTTGTAATAGAATAACATCGATCAGCCATACTGTCAGTGTTTATTCGTAAATATTCCACTCATCAGTGGCATTTTCTTGCCCAGTTCGTTTAACAAATTGCATACACTGCCAATTTGTTTATACATTTCTTGAAAATCATTCACGTTAATGCTCTTATCTTGTTTGGAGACCATTGAGGCATAGGAAATCTCCGGGGACACTTTAGCACTTTGCACTCTCCTGACTTGCGGATATTTAGGACATTTTGTGTAACTGGAGGTGTGTTGTCCATTACATCGAATACATTTTGGGGGATCTTGTCCTTTTACATTTGGGCAGTCTTTTGACTGATGATCTTTAGCGCATTTGTTACAACGGGGGGATTCCGTGCAACCCATAGATACATGGCCAAATCGCAAACAATTATAGCATTGTAAAGGTTTCTTATTACCTCGAAACATTTCAACACTGACAGCTAAAGGCCCTATGCGGGTCACATTTTTAAGTGTCTTATTGTGTTCAGTGTTTGATAACAGAACCAGAATCATGGGCATATCAATTGATCCTTTGGCTTTTTTAAGCCTAATCACTTTCTCAGGGAAGTAGTTGGCCTTTTTCAGGTCTTCATTAAAATCGTTAAGGTCATAGGTCACGTCTACATTTCGTATAACGTATTTGAGGACTTTTTCCGATTTAAGTTGATGATGCTGAATTTTTAGCACGTTATCAGCCTTAATGCCAGACACCAATTTACTATGAGTTTCCTCATCATGACACCTTATTTTGATCGTCTCTGCTCTGCCTGTGTGTACAGTAATTAGGTTAATCGCCACATGCTTTTGAATCTCGCCCAGGATTTGCTTGATTGGCTGACCGTGAGTACGTATTATGATTGGCGGAATATAGGAGCTGCTCTTGGTATTTGGCTTTTCAACATTTTTTCGCTGTTCGGACTTGCTTTCTCGAAAAGCAACAGCGATTGTATCATTTAAATCAACAACATCCTTAATGTTGTCAATTTTCAACCCTTTTTTAGCCTTTTTAGATTTTGCAGGTATCCATTTATCCGTATCATTGTGTAGCCGTTTGCGATTTGTACTAATCAGGTCTTTGCCATCGTTATCATTACTCCCTGAGCCGGAGGGGATAATTTCCATAGGCTGAGGATTCACACTCTCTGTTTCACAAGAGTCTCTTAGATAGTCAGAAGTTACACCAGTAGGCTGATTACCTTTCATTGACAGAGCAGAGAATTGATCTTTGAGGAACTGCTCCAACTTATTAAAGTTCTTGTTGGCTTCATTACGTGCTGCAGATATTTCAGCATTCATATTAGCAATTTTATCGTGGATTTCAGTTATGTTCTCTTTTAGTGACTCGACTTTTCCTTGTAAAATATCATACTTAGTGCACATTTCTTGGCGCAAAACCTCTAGCTTATCCTTAATTATAGCATCAAAAGCTTCGAATCTGTAGTCTTTACAGGCATCTTTATATATCTCGCCATATGTATATTTACCGTCACTTGTTTTTTGGCTTGCAATGCCACTTAACGCTTTGCCTGAGTCTGGCATTATGATAAAATTTAAAATAATAGTCAGTTAAGAATAGTCAGACTGCTAGCCCTGAAAAGGGCTTTTCCAGAATAAGATCTGTACAAAAAACAGCCTTAAAGAATAGGATATAAAAAAACCGCTGACCTTAAGAGAGTGTGCCTTCAATTACATTCCTTCTCCAGTCTATACCATCTATGAGTAGCTCGAACCCGTGAAGTGTGCTCTGCTCTCTGTCTCTCTCTGTCTGATATGCAGACCCCACATCTACTCTGTCAATACAGAGGCATGCAAGCCTTTATATATACAGAACAGTGGTACAAGCAATGAGCGTAAATACATACAAGAACCAATAGGATAAAAAGCAAGGGGGCCAATGAGAAAAAGGACGTAATGGCCAGTAGAATAAAATAGAATAAATGCAAAACTTTTTAAGATACACAAAAGAGAAGTTATACAGAGATGGTGCATTTAACGCGGACCGAAAAGAGAACATATCCGGTTGTCCGAAGACAAGAGAATTAACATTAAAAAAAAAACATAATAAAATAAAGGGGTAAGAAACTTACAAATTGCAGAAGAAACATAAAATAAAGAAAACGAGAGAAAATCATAGTAGATCAGATAAAGAACTAAGTATAGAAAACACGTTAAAGTCCGTCTGGCAATTGAGAAGCAAGTGTGGGGTGGACTTCTTGGCCTTAAATATTTCGATCGCTTCGAGGGTAGCAGTTTTTTCAGGTTTATTACAGATGTGCAAGACAGACATAACCTCTTCTTTTGTCTTAAAAGTGTGTCCGGAATCTGCGAGATGGTTTGCATAGTGGGAGACACGGTCCCGTTTTCTATACGAGTCAAGGTGTTCCTTGAATCGCAATGCAAGATTGCGGGTCGATAATCCCACATAGAACTTATCGCAAAACGCACAATTCAGGCGGTAAACTCCGGATTGGGAATATTTGTCGGCGGTGACGGAGATGGGCGGGTTCAGGGTGCGAGCAGCTGGGGTTGGAGTACGAAATGATATACGGAGGCCAAGGGACGATAAGAAATCGGAAAGCTGGGAGAAATTAGGTCCCAGATATTTATATTTCTTGCTGTGTTCTCTTTAGTTTTCCTCTTCTATTTACACATACCGGCCATTGAATTAGAAATCTTCGTTCAATATGGTACTGACCCTCCTTTGGCTGTAATTACAGAACATACGCGGCTTGGCATGGACTCTACAAGGTGTTGCAATGCAGGTAAGGTAATCGCAGACCATGCATTCGTCAGAGAGACCTTCAGGTCCTGCAGAGTAGACGGAAGCGGATGCCTTCGACGAATGTCTCTTTCCAACATGTCCCAAACATTCTCGATCGGATTCAAATCCGGACTTTGCGCTGGCCACGGCAGATGTTGCAACTCGGTGTCATGTACAGAAAACCACTCCTGAACAATTCTTGCTCGATGGACAGTAGCATTGTCGTCCATGAAGAACCCGTCACCATTTGGGTACAAATGCACCATTGCAGGATGGACTTGATCTGCAACAGTGTTCAGGTAGTCTTTGGCTTTCACCCGACTGTCAAGGAATATCAGGGGACCCTTGCCATACCAACAAAACATGGTCCATGCCATGACACCTCCTGCTGCAGCTTGAACTGTGTTCACTACACATAAGAGGTCCATCGCTTCATGGGGCTACCGCCAAATTCTCTGCCGGTCATCGGTGCAAAACAATGTGTAACGTGACTCGTCCAACCACATCATCTTTTTCCAGTCGTCTACTGTCCAGTCACACCGTTCTTTACACCACTGCAAGCGCAATTTCAGGTTTGTTGCTGACACCAGGGGCTTCCTCACTGGCATGCGATTTCCCATCCCTATTCGCTTCAGCTCTCGGCGCACTGTTATGGAGGAGATGGGTTGCGATGATCCTTCATTGAAGTCTGCCGTCAGTTGCTCCACAGTAGACCTTCGGTTTTGCCGCACAATCCGTCTCAGACGACGTCGGTCCCTATCTGTGTTGATTGTTTTTGATCCACAATTCTGCCGTTTCGACAACTCTTGTGGATTCCGTTTCCACGCATTGAACACCTTGGAGACCTGACCTTTTGAGATACCGGTCAGTTGTACTGTTCTGGAAATCGTAGCTCCAGCTAGACGGGCTCCCACAATAGCTCCTTTTTGGAACTCAGACGGGTCTGCTGTTTCCCCCGTTTTGCTCAACTTGAGCAGCTGCAGCTTGTTCCTACTCTGTACCTGCAGCTTGGGATGAGCATGTATCTCGCATGATTGCATTCATTTGCATATCACAATCGTTTCTGATCTGTGATCCCGTTTTACATATCAGTACAGTAATTCATCACGGGTTTATAATTCCTTGACCAGTGTGGGTACTAGGATTATCTTTTGTGTTCTTTGCATATCATCTCTGATTACCTTCCTTTGAGCTCAAACAATGAGAGCAATCCTAGCCATTCATCTTGACCTTCCATTATCTTAGTTTTGTTATAGGTACACTGACCTGGGAGTGTCCAATTAAATTTCCAATTTCAATTGTTAAACGTTGATAATTTTGATTTGCAACAACATCTAGTAACTGAAATCGGAAAGGACATGCCCAATCCATCTTTCGTTGGAAAGAGTAAATAATAATGATTATAAACTGGAGATGCTCTCCAAGCATAGTTAATGATTTTTCGATTGAAAAATGCAAGGAAAAAAAATGGGTGTCTGCGATAGCCCAATTGGTAGAGGCGTCGGCCATGATAGTCGAGGTTCCTGGTTCGAATCCAGGTCGCAGAATTTTTCCTTCCATTTTTCAATCGAAAAATCATTGAAAAATCATCGAAAAATCATTATATTTGATGAAAATCATATAATTTTAATATATGATTTAAATTTTTGCATACATTTTATTGTCAATCTGAATCTCTCGGTAAAGGTCGTGGCCTGATGGGTTTTTACTGAATATACCATTGCTGTGAAGTTAATCAACATCAGGCACGGCTAGTTACTGGATGGGCGACAATCAGTAACACACGATCTTCACTCACCGGCTTTTGCAACTATCTTACAGCAGTCGTCAATCCATATTCATCCAAGAACCCAACTCGTCGGCCTTTGGCCATACAGTTCCTGGATGGATACATTGGATTTCATCAAATAAATAAAATATCCTTTGAAATATTTATCCCACAGTATAGTTAGACAGTAGGCGCACTCCAAGGCGGAACCTTTGATGTTGTGTCAGACCGTGCTTGGCAGGAAAGGCTCGACAATCGCCATATTGTCTGACTGTACTGCATCGAAGTGCAAATTTTAGATGTGCTCTATGTTATTATAGAGTTGCAAATTTTTTCGACATGATTATAAAAAATGTTTTCTGTGATTCCTAATTCCTTAGGAAAAAAATATTTTGTTGTTTAGCATTTTTATTTAATTTTTTAAAATATTTTACTTTGTTATAAATATTAGTAATGTACAATATTTTAATTAATCTCAAGTCAGAAAACAAGAAATAAAATTTAATTGCATTTTACATTATATTCAAGAACATCATCTGATGGCTCAAAAAAATTCAATTAAAATTAAGAATAAAAAAAAAAGAATCATATGGGCCAAATGAAATTTTTTAATGCCTGTAATTTGTTTTTGTTAAAAATTTCAATGTAAAGTAAATTCTTACTCTAACAAACAATTTTTAAGAAGTTTTTTGGTGAAACATGGTAAGGGAAATAGCATTTTAATCATTTGTGTATATAAGTAAAGCCCTATGTTCTTTTTGGGTGCATTTTGTGGGAAGTGCTCCATGAAACACTATTCTAGCTGTCTTACAGATTAAAACACAAGCAAAAACAACTAAAAAAAAAAACAAACAAAAAAAAAAGCACACACGTATACGACACTGATATAGAAGCTTCTATCATGCCTGCCCGCCTCGACAGCTAGGAGAGGAGACCGCTGGGTACAGTCACACATTATGGCAAACTTATCGGAACAAATCAGGGCAAGTGCGCCTACTGTCTAACTATACTGTGCGCCTACTGTCTAACTATACTGTGCGCCCCCATTTCATATCTTGTTTTGTTTGTTGTTGTTTTTTTGGATAGAGGTTGTTCCCTTTATACAAGCAATTCCACGCCTCAGTTACTTCTTATATTTTTTAAAAATAATAAGAGATTAATACATTTTATAGTAAAGTTAAGAAATGCAAAAGCCTGATATTATCAAACAAGGAATCGCTCATAAAAAGAGCAAGAACAAAAAAAATATTTGTACCTATTAATATTGTTAATAGGATCTCAGAATTCTATTTTTATTATGGTTGAAGTATCCCAGTCCTAGAAAGACTGAGGCTGAATTTTTACTGATGTACATATACGTAAAGGTAAGGATTACAAACCAGCAGCAAAGATATTTGAAATCGACGACTTTTTAGCTATAAGGCCACACGCTGGCAGAAAAATTCACGCATTCCGATGGTTACAGCGTTTAAACTCGTCAATGGCAGTTGCATTTCGTCTCCAGTTTAAAATAGACGTAACACGTGAAGAGCAATATGCATGAATGAAATTTTATTTTTCTACTGAATAACTCAGCATCAGAGACATATGAAATGTTGAAGCAAGCATACAGGGCTGAACCATTTCCATGCTTAACATATCTCAGTGATTTAGAACTTTCAGAGAGGGACTGCAATCAACATCAGAAGAAAGTAGGCCTAGTACAGTTGCATCGGTGGTGATAGAGACCAATTTCATTACAGCAGCAATATTTTGGGTGAAGACCGTTGCATTTCTGGGAGTCAACTTGCTTGCACTCTGCAGATGTCTACAGGCTCCGTTAATGCCATTTTGAACGAGCCCATCGTTAAATAACGACCATACTTCTTGTAAGTCTGGCGCTTACATCATGATAACGAGCGTCCACATGTGGAATATGCTATTACGGAATATTTGGTTAAAAACGATATCGCCTGCATTCTCTACACTCCATAAAGCCAAGACCTCACACCATGTGAGTCTTTCTATTTCTAGCCTCATGGGTTCATTTTCTGATCCCAAATGAAAGCATCAAAAGATGGACTGCGCCACATCTTCGAGGGGTGGAAAACAACGTTTACAGAAGTGCATGCAGGTAGCCTAGATGGGGGGTTACCTTGAAAAAGATCATTTTAACATAACTCAAGAACAATAAAAGTTTGTGGAAAAAATTAAGTCTCAGTCTTTCTTGGATAACCTTTGTAAATGAATTTATCACAATTATTTCCGAATAAACTGCCCAATTTTTTAAATAAATGTTTTGAATTTCACAACGAAAAATAACAGGACTGCAGCGAGTCATTAATTCCAGTTACTTTTGGGGTCACTTCTTTCTTCAGGACTCAGTCCTATTGAGTATTATGAGTTGATGTCGAACAGGTGCTCAAGGACTGGGACTATCACTAAATATTCCAGATGAACAGCTATCCAACTCAGTCGAATGTGTGATCTGTCGAATCGCTGTTGTTTGTTTCATGCTGGTATTATGTAGTCTATTTATGAATTTTATTTTAAGAAATTTCATGTTTAGAGGAACAGTGCAAGTTTTAATATTATAATTATTAGATACATTTATTTACAATATATAGCTCGGTCCTAAACTAATGCCTCCAATTTTTATGTTGGCTCGCGACGTCAAAGGAGGGTGTTTACGGTATAATAGTATAGGTTAAACCATCTCGATAACATTCCCATTAAATTTTGTTGCCGTGCGCAGCTGACAGCAGAAGGGCAGTCTGAAACCAGTTAAGATTGTGTGGCACTGCACGTCAGAACGATGTTAAAAGCGCAAGCCAGCTAAATAACATCAATACGGTATTTGCAAAGTCGGTCGTTTTGTTGCCAATTTTGTTCAAATTTTTTATCTTGGCTTTAGATTCTGATAGAGCATCGAAAATTAAGTAAAAGTTATAGTGGGCATACATGTCCTATCTATTCAGTAACATGGCTAAAATGCTGGTCAAAGAACAGATAACCAAACAGATATTTTAGGCATGTTCCCGAATGAGAGACTCTTTGTTTTAGTTTCTGAAATTTATCACCAGAGTGCGCGATGTGTCATCGAGGGTTGTTTTTATTTCCGGCTTCTCGCGTCGCCTGCTTTTTGAACAGGCAAAACTTGAGTAGTAACCTAGCAGCATTGATAAGTTATTAAAAACAACAACAAAATGAAAACCATGAATTCAAAAATTTGAAAAGGAAAACTTGAGCTTGTCCATGATTAAGCAAAAGTTGAAAGAAAAAGGAGCTAAAGTGTCAGGAAAGAAAAGTGAATTAAAAGAAACGTTAGTAAAAGAATTTCTTTGTTATGATGTATGCATACTTTAACTTTGTAAAAATAATTACACTTTAGAAGATGCGATTTGATTAAATTAAATAATTTTCAACTAAATTTTTAATCAAATTCTAATCAATGATATTAGAATTTTAATTTATAACTTTTAAAAAATTTTATAACAATAGTCTAAAATGCAATTACTCTAATACAGGTTACAACTATAGGTGGACCATGATTTAGATGACATCAAATGCAAGTTTGAAAATTTTTAAAAATTTTTTGAGAAATAATTCTCGACCATTTTTCAAACTTGCATGTGAAAATCTTTCATCAAACCATGAATTAATTATATCTAATGAAAAATTCATAATGATATTTTTATCCATTTTGTTGATAGGTAGAAATCCAGAATTTGGAAACATGAAGTGTCGTTTGAGGGGTATCAACATTTGGTATAAGGATGCATCTAAATCATGGTCCACCCATATTAGAGTAATTGCATTTTAGACTACTGTTATAAAATTTAAAAAAATTATAAATTAAAATTCAAATATCATTGATTAAAAATTTAGTTTAAAGTTATTTAATTTAATCAAATTGCATCCTTCTAAAATATAATTATTTTTACAAAGTTAAAGTATGCTTACATCATAACAAAGAATTTTCCGAATTATCCGTCGCTAAAAAGTTGGTTATCCGGACCACTACACAGTAAGCTGACATCTTAAGCCCGCAACTCTACGTATAAAACTTGAGCTTAAGATGTCAGTTTACAGTATAGCGGTCCGGATAACCAACTTTTAAGTGATGGATAACTCGGAATTTGCATAAGAAATTATACTGAAAGTATATGCTGCTAGTGCGTTAACATTTCGTTAGTTTTATCTTTATTTTCGAAGTATTAACGAATCCTGAATTAGCTTGAGCCTTGGTATACTAAAATACACAAAAACCAATTCTTTGGCTGGTTTACTAACCTTTCTTTTAATTCATTTTTGTTTCCTGATACTTTAGCTCCTTTTTCTTTACAACTTTTTCTTAAACACGAACTTTTCATCTTGTTGTTGTTTTAATAACTTATCGATAATGCTACGTTACTACTCAAGTTTTGCCTGTTCAAAAAGCAGGCAACGCGAGAAACCGGAAGTAAAAACAACTCTCGATGACACATCGTTTACTCTGGTGGTAGATTTCAGAAACTAAAACAAAAGTCTCCCATAGATGGCTCGTGTGCGCCATTATAACTTTTATTTACTTTTTGATGCTCTATCCGAATCTGAAGTCAAAATCCAAAAATTTGAAAAAACTTGGCAACAGAACGAGCGATTCACAAATTCAGTAATGACATTTTTAACATTGTTGAAAGTGAAGTCTGACACGGAAGTCTGACATTGTTATTCATTGATGTTTGCTGAATACTGTATTTACGGAGACCAGATTATTAACACAGTGAGAAGAGATGGTTGGCGCGTTTTCAGCAAGGTTTCTTCTGTTTGTCGCTGGAGAAAATGCAAAGCAATTTTTGGTGACTATGTTTTATACCTGAAATTTTGCTATAGTGCTCTTTGTATCTGTTGTAGTTTGAAAATATATTCTCTTATATTCACATACTTGAAAACTTTGTTAGTGGCCTATACTGATTTAACTATTTGGTAAACAGAAATAACATGAGAGCAGAAAGCCACGAGATTCATTCCTTAAGCATGATCAAACTCATCATTAGTGGTTCTCGTTTCGAGGACTATCAAATAAAAATGAAGACAGCATCAATACCATAAACGTCAATCTAAGAAATACAACAATTTAAGTAGCAGATATTAAGAATGGGGTTTTATCAAGACTGTTCGTGAGGCATTCGTTCAATCAGTTTGTTATAATTTCATATAATTAACTCTTATTATAAAAATCGTTCATGAACTGAACTTTCTCATCAAAGATGATTAAAGGAACATCAAATCAGATAATGAATTATGGGAAATACTATATTATCAGTTCTTTATTCTCATCTAAATTGGGGAGAGGGGAGGGCCCTAAATTATCGCAAAGACGCCCCGCAATTTTTTACTCCCCCAAGCAGATGGTCAATTGCCTTGTGATATCTTGAGTAAGAAAATTAAATTACTGGGAGCCAGACTAATCTCGGAAATCAGAATTTATGACAGCAATCCAAGTGACAGTAACGTCAAGTGATGTTTCTGTCGCATCACTCGTCGTTCGTCGTTGTGTTGTTTATATGATGCTTAGGGAAAGAAGAGGGGGGGGGGGGGAGAGCCAGAAAAGTAAGATAACGAGAATAATTTCAGCGCCAAGCATTTGATAGTTTTAATTGCAGTAAATAGCGCTTGCAAGAACGGAAATCTTATCAGAAATAATACAAAAAAAAATAAAAGAAAAACCGCATCAAGAATAGATGGGGATGAAAAAAAAAGAGACACCTTATTTCCCTGTTAAAATAAGATTTCTAAAACGCTGAAAGGTTTTTGTGGAGAAATAAACGCAAGAAATTTGATCTTTTTATTTAATCAAAGAAAAATATTTTGCGGGTTGAAAGAACAACGACATTTCTTCAGTTTTTAATATCCTCTTCTTCTTTCCTACTGAAACTAACCGACAATAAATTTAAGATGGAGTAATTATGACTATAATACAGGGTAGTTATAATTAAACAGGAGGTGTTTAGAGCTGTGTCCAAAAAACTATTAGTCAAAATGCAACCAAATTTGGCATGCATACATTCCTGATCGTGGGGTTTCGATTTCTTAAATAAAACAATTCAGTTCCAAAAGTCCCACTAGGGGACATTTGGCGCTTATGTAGCATAGTGCACTATCCGTTTTTGAACAACCCTGTTTACCCTTTTTATAAATAAACTACAGAAAAAAGAGCAAAATTAAAAAAAATGAGGAAATCCGTGCAAATCAATGGTTGATTCTTCAAATTTAAGGACTTATTTAAAGATGAAAACATACAATAGTGCTAAAAATTAAAATACATTAAAAAATTACTTAAAGTAATTTGGTAAATTTACATAATTGGATAGAAAATAATACACAAAATAAAGAACATGGAAAAGTACAGTCATCAAAGGGAAATAATCCACACTTGAATTTTACTCTAAGTTTTACCGTTTCAATATTAACTTATTTTTAATAATTTAATATTACATTTAGAGTTAACATTATTAAGATTATTAAATTTAAATAATTATAATTTAAAAAGCTATTTAAATAACACATTAGCATGAAATGTAATATTAAGCATTAAACTCGTGTGGATTATTTCCTTTGGTTGACTGTACAATAAGAAATAAATTTGGGAAAAAATAAAAGAAATGCGTGATGTAAATGGAAAATTGTGCAATTCCTTCTACATCACATATCTCTAATATTTTACAATGAAAGTAACGCCGTTTATTTTTTTCAATGAAAATTACAAAACATACAGGCTAGGTTAGGTTAGGTAGGTTAGGTTAGATTAGGTTAGGTGCAGCTGAAACTACACGTTATCTACTTTTCCACATAGGAACCTTGACGATTTAGGCATTTCTCCTAACGCTGCACCAGTTTCAGAATATCCCGCTCATAGAACTCCATCGGCTGTGAATACAGCCAATAGCGCACAGCAAATTTGAGTTCCTCGTCAATCTCAAACCTCTGACTATTCAGAAATCTCTTCATGGGACCAAACAAGTGGCAATCCGAGGGCGCTAATTCCGGAGTGTAGGCTGGTTGGTCCAGAACCTCCCAATCGAAACGGACCAGGCATATGCGGGCGTGCGTTGTCATGAAGAAGTCTAACTTCGTTTAATCTTTCTGGTCGCTTATCCCGAATAGCACGCCGCAGTCTAGTCAACGTTTCACAATATGTAGAGGCATTGACGGTTGACCCACTGATGGCTGACGAGGCAGCAACTCTGCGAGCAGGATGCTTTGTATATCCCAAAAAACTTTAAGCATAATCTTCCGAGCTGAAGGAGAAACTTTGAATTTTTTTGCGAACCGGAGAATTTGGGTGTTTCCACGCCATGCTTGCAGATTTAGGCTCAGGAACAGATTTAGCTCATGTGTGAAGTGCAAGATCCAGGACTCATCTTCTGTGACAATGCCATTTAGAAACGCAATTTCCTCCTGGTTTTAACGCTGCAGGTGTTACAGACTGCACGCCATTCTGTTACCGGTCTGTTCTGGTGTTAAACTTTTTGGAGTCCAACGCGAACAGACTTTACTGTATCCAAGCTTCTCAATGCACCATATCCCATGCAGATCCATAGAATGTGTGAAACGTTTCCCTCACTTCTTTCAAGAAAATGCGACGGTTTTCTCTGATTGTGTTGTTATGTCCTCGATAATGACTGGTATCGTCGCTGACGCAGCCCGCTAAGAACGCTGTTTATCGGCAAGGCTAAGGCCCTTCGCACACTAAGCGACTAAAAAGTAACCAAATTAATTAGAAAATCAAATCGCCAACCAGTTACCAACTGTGAATCGCACACGACGCTACTGAAAATTTATCAAACTCAGTGACTATCGTGCTCGCGTTTTCCCTCGGAACACATGCAAAATCACTTGTCGATTATCGCGGCTTTGTTATAACATCGTGTTTAAATTATAATTTCATTATTGAGAATAAAGCTATTGTTATTATCGTGTTAAAGATGTCTAGTGATTCAAGTGATGAAGATATTATCCTTTATTATTAAAATAGAAAAAGGAAAAACTGGCAGAAGTAGAGGATGTATCGGGTTCACCCCTACATTGAAATAAATATAAAATGCAGCATTTGTTGCTGCAAGAGTTGTCTATTCTAAATTCAAGGATTCTAGATTAAATGCAAGGATTGTTCTACCATATTCGCCGTTTCACGTGGCCGTTTACAAAGCAACTCTAGAAATAAATCGCCGAGCAAATCTGCATGTCGAGTTGCGGATGACTGATCACCGACGCGTTACAAACTGGTTACCAACTAGTAGCGCTGTGTGCGGCTGCTAATTGAAATCAACGGGCGGCAACTATTTAGCAACTGATTGGCGATTTAAGTTTGTAACTGGTTTTTTAGTCGTTTAGTGTGCGGAGGGCCTTCTTCTTTCTTCCCGAAACATTTTACCATTTGCACAAACTGGAATAGTCCAGACAGTCGGCACTGTAAACTTCTACCATTTCCCATGAATTTGAGCATGTTTCTCCGTCAAAAAATAAATGGCGTTACTTTCTCTTATAATTTTGTTATTTATTTTGTATTTTCATTGTTTTAAAGATGATATCTGTCTTCTAATTGGTATCTACTGTAGGCGAGCTTTGTTGCATGTGCCGATCATATAGCGATTCTTTGTACCCAGAAGCAAATCAAAAGCGACTGCACTCCATATATACATTACTATGCCAGCAGTCATTGCGCAGTGGGACCTTCCTCGATCCTGGAAGCCATATCCTGGAGATGCGATTTTTCACCAAATAGTTTGTTTTGACCGCTCATCAGATGATAACTTAGATCTTCCAGCATGTAACCAGAACCAGCCTTCCTTCTTGTAAATGTCGAGATGGACTATTTCCTTTTCGATGTCGTTTCTTCTTGAAATATGTGGACCGAACATTTCCTGTCTGTGTTCCAAGTCAGATCAAACTCTTCTCAATTCGTGATGAGAATAAGGGACTTGCTTTTGCTATCTTTCTTTTATGCCTGTAATTCTAACGTATTACAATATGTGGCTTGACTTTTATTAATTCGGCAAAGGCTTCTTAATTTCGTTATCGTCTATTTAAAAATGCAACATTTAAATTTTATATTTAGTAAAAATCATTTCTAATTTTCCTTTTTGAATATTTGTAATTTGAAATTATTCTTTTTATGTTTACAAAACATTCTAGGGGGTTTTATTAAATTGTTTTAGGTCAATATGTTCGAGGAAGAAATGTCGCGAAATGTCATTCTGGCAATGACTGATTTTGTAGTCAGTATTTTTTTTTTTGATAATAATTAAATTTTATCGTTTTGTCAGAGAAGATTTATACTAAACTCTGCGGAATAAATTAATATTTTATTAATTGCACAGAAAGTAATCAAACTTACGTTAAAACATTTTATAGGGAATATTTCTAGTAATTTTTACAGGATGTCTCACAAAGGACACCCCGATTTTTGAGAGTAAATATCTCGGGAACATAGATCTATAGAAGAATGAAACAAGTGGTATGTTTATTTCAACAGTCGTAAAAATCTGATACGGAAGTTACAATTTTGGTAATATCTATGATGATATCAGTGTTCGTTTTCCGATCAACCAGGATAGTTACATGTGATGTAATGAAGAATTTATTCTTTGTATTAACTCGTGTAAAAATCACAATAAGAATTACTGAAAATCAATTTTATATTTTAAGTTTTCTCGATAAAAATAATTACACAATAGTAACAAATATTGCCGACAAATGGCGCTGTACGTAGCATACTGAAGGAAGTGGCACTGTACGTAGTGGGAAATGTTGGCCCCAGGCAATCTGCAGTTACTCCTAAAAATTCAGCTTAACCGAGGAAACCATCTGAAAAGTTGCAACGAAATCCAGGTTAAAGCTATCCAGGGCCACCTGTTGGCAACATTTCTAAGTAATTTGAAACTTAGGGTATTTAGTATACAGTAGAAGTTTAATATTTAGGGTAGGAGAACAAAAATGTGCAGTTAAACATGATACTAATAACGTTCTGGCAAAACAAAGCTGAATTTCCAATACTATTATTAAACTTCATATAAATAAGAATATTTAAAGGAGCATATTTTTGTAACCTTTTGCCCCTGTCGATCTTGTTCCACGTTGGGCCGACAATGTGGCCTATTGCCCAACTGATTGTCACCCTCCCCCCTTTCTTATTACACTTCTCGACCAGCGAGGTTCAACAAGAATGAATTAGTAAGAGATTCATTTATAGCTAGCTCAAAATTTATCATTTAAATCACCAATCAAAGGCAAAAGGTTGGGTTCTTTAAAGAAAAAGGCTGTATGTGTCTTATTTATTCAATAAGGTAGGCAAGATTGAGAACTGAAACAAGTAAAAATTTTATTCAAAGTTAAAACTTGACCAAAGAGATACAAAAGAAATATTTCAAACCTTAACCTAAGGAAAAAAGAAAGGGTAGTTCTTAACACGAAAGAAGAAAGTAAAACTTACATGAATCCAATTACTTACATCTATTAATCCAAGGAAAATGTTAATTAAAAAATTGTATATCAATAAATATCTTATTCTCTTCCACCACACAGAGAATTATTTAACTCATCTAGAACACTTCTCTCTAACAGTTCACCCAGATTTTATGTCACTAAATAATCTGATTTTCACTTTTCTATGTACACTACATGATCAAAGGAGTTGGGACACCTGTTGCTCTACCGTAATGCCTCAAAAAGCTTCCATCAGTTGTGTGTAGGACCACTCCGAGCTGCTATCACTGCCTCCACCCTACATGGCATACTATCCACAAGTTTACGGTCGGTGTCCACAGGTATTGACCTCTATTCCTTGAGGAGTGTCGTGGTCAGTTCCTGGACAGATGTAGGGCGAACCATCCTGGATCTCACACGCCGTTCCAATTCGTCCCAAAGATGTTCGATAGGGTTGAGATCAGGACTCTGGGCGTGCCAATCCAGTTCTTCAACCCGCATCTCGTCAAACCAGTCGGATATGGATCTTGCTTTGTGGTGACATCCAATAATCTGTCCTCGTACGAACTTCGAGAGATCCTTCTGTCGTGTCATTTGTTCTACAATTCAACTGTGCTTGAAATGGATCATTCCATTAAAAAAAATTATTTAAATTTTGTTGTTAACTTAAATGAGTTTTTTCATGAAATGATCCATTTCCAGGTGTTCACAGGGGTGTCCCAACTCCTTTGATCATGTAGTGTAGAATGGATAATTCAAATAAATATCTTACTTACAATTTCATGTTGTACTGCTAAATCCACAAATCATAATTTCGTTGAGCACCACTTCCAGACTAGAACACACAAATTTTAAAAACAGGCCCTAACACTTTCACTAATCACTATTCATTATTAGGAGTAATCACAGCACACTCTCGAAGAACAATCATATACTTTCGGAGAAAGCGGATCTATTGACGAGTGAGTCCAATGCCTGGCTCAAACTGTCCCCATCAAGTTCCACAGAATTATTGAAATTATTTGTATCATTGAAATTACGAATAAGATTTATGTATCAAGATTTGGATATACAAAAAAAAACGGAGATTTACAGGATATGTCAAAAGTCATCCCCTGTTTCTATCTTGGATATAGATGTAGTCATGCAAATTCCAATAAAGGGAGTGAATAGGAAGTTGAGGGTGCTCTTTCTCAATGCGGCACTTACAGTGTTGTCAATATGCAAATTAAGACATATGCAAATCATGCCTACTAAATCGTAGGAAATACACAAAAAAAAACAATTACAAACTTGTTCAGCATCAAATAAGCAACAAAACAAAAAAAAATCAAAATCCGATGAACGGATCACCCAAAAACCTTATTGCAATCTCTGCAATTGGACAATCGGCTCTTGTATTGTTTGTTGCTTACAAACAGCCAAATCCAGTCAAAGTTTTCACAGTCAATCCAGAAGGTGTTCAATGTGACGTCTACCTCCACCATAACATAATTCTGCACGGCATTTCAACGAAGCCATTCCAACGAAGCCATTCATGTGACTGGTGTTATTGTCATTGTTGCAGAGATTGCAATAAGGTTCATGGGTGATCCGTACATTGGAGTTTGGAAATTTTTTTGTTTTCTTGTTTATTTGATGCTGAACAAGTTTTGTAATTGTTTTTTTTGTGTGTATCTCCTAAGGTTTAGTAGATACGGTTTGCATATGTCCTAATTTGCATATTGACAACACTGTAAGTGCCACCATGAGAAAGAGCACCCTCAACTTCCTATTCACTTCCTTTATTGATATTTGCTTAACTACATTTGTATCCAAAATAGAAGGGGGGGAGAGTACAAACTGTTGACTCGCCCTGTATAATATATGAAATAATTTTAGATTCCGTTTAAATTATTTTTTCAAAAAAATATTATAAATATTAACTTTTAAAATCGTTTTATTTTATTAATGTAAAGCTCAATTAAAATTTTAAATTATTTACTCTTTATTTGAATTTTGTATTTTTTAAGCTTCCACAACAATGGATTAGCTAGAAAATGTTAAAAAAATTTTAATGCCAGGTTTGCGTTTCCGCTTGATCCGTGCTGTGTAATTAATTTTCTTGAAATCATAATTCCAGTGATCCTTTTTCATCCTATCAAGCTAACTGTTTTACTGCTAAGATTCTCTCAGTGAGTCATTAAATCTGAAGCGAGGCCAGCGAGAGACAGGCCAGGGCACTCAAAAATCACATGATCATCGGGGTCCGGGTAACAATCCATCCTTCATTGTTTCCAACAAACGAAAAAATACTTATTGTTAAAATCCAAGATGGAGATAATGAAGAATGAATTGTTGGCCGGACCCCGATGAACATGTGACTTTTGAGTGCCCTGGCCTGTCTCTCGTTGGCCTCGATCTGAAGCATCCAATCAAAGTGTCTGGTATCAAAGTTATGCGTTTGTTATTAGTGGATTTAATTGGTCTCCTAAATTAATTGCATGTTCCATTGCCGTGAGTAAAAACTTTGTTTGTGTGACAAAATGAAATCGCAATAAAAAAAGGTTAAAAAAACTCTTCCTTGGCCAGCAAGATCCCCTAACCTTTCGTCAATCAAGTATATGCTATATGCTGGGTCGTCAAGTTCGGACATCATAAAATATCAGACAACTAGATTAGAACTTGTAGAATGTCTGACAAATTTAACAGCCAAATAATGGTTTAGAGTTACCTGCACACTTGGACAATATGCATCATATCGGAGTATTCTATTCCTTTTACATGTAGTTGGGAATAGCTTTATGAGAGAGTGCAAATGTTACAACTCCCCTGGTTTGTCAGTTAATTTTTAAGAATATTGTTTAGCATTGGGTTAAGAGTTAAGAGTTATGTTTCTCATCTTATGCTTTTATTCGTTTATGTTTATCCCAAAGTGTGTATAGTTATAAAAATACAGGGTGTTTCAAAATTATGTACAATAAATTTAGTGACATATTCTTCAGGTCAAAAGAAGACGAAAATGTTCTATAGCACTTTGTCTGGAAACGATTTATTTAAGCGAAACAGCCAACTAAACCCGTGGCTCCAAATTACAGGAATTGCTCAAAGTGCCCGCCACCAGCTCGCACGCACGCTTCGGCTCGTTGCATGAGCGACCGTCTGATGCCATGGAAGAGTTCGTCGCCAACATTATGAACGGTTTGGCATGCATTTTCAATTCGTTGTCGCAGATCCATAATATTAGGAACTTCTGTGCTGTAGACGATCGTTTTCACATGACCCCACAGAAAAAAGTCCAAGGGATTAAGGTCGGGTGATCTTGCAGGCCAGGCTACCGATCCACCTCGACCTATCCACCGATTCGTGTATGCAGCATTAAGGTGTGCTCGCACAACATGGCTGAAATGTGCTGGAGCGCCATCATGCATGAACCACATGTTAGATCTTATCAAAAGAGGAACATCTTCCAGTAATTCTGGCAATGCATTCTGCAGAAACAAAAGATACGTTCGCCCAGTCAATCGTGGCGGCAACACATAAGGGCCAATTAAGTTATTTCCGACAATTCCACACCAAATGTTCACGGAGAAACGCTCTTGATGCGCTCGAGCTCTGGTAACATGCGGGTTAGCATCTGCCCAATGGTGCTGGTTGTGAGAATTTACGATTCCTGTCCGGGTGAAGGTTGCTTCGTCCGTGAAAAGTATCTGGCTGAGACAACTAGGGTCTGCAGCATGACGACGTTGTATCATTGGAAAAATCGTTGTCGGTGTGGATAGTCCGTTGGGTTCAGTGCCTGAACCAGTTGCAGGTGGTATGGATGCAAAAGCTGACGGTGAAGAATGCACCAAACAGATGAGTGCGGAATGTGTACCATGGAAGAAATACGACGGGTGCTTGTCTGTGGTTCATCATGTATGATGTCAATTATCACATCCTCCTCATCCGGAGAATGTGCTACAGGCCGCCCTTGTCCTGTTTGACGGCCAAAGGAACCACGCTCCCTCAAATGTCTGTCGACAGATACAAATGTTCGGTTATTAGGCAAACGTCTATTCGGAAAGCGTTCTTGGTAGAGTCTTCTTGCTTCCACAGCATTTCCGTCCGCAAGACCATACATTAGGAGCATGTCAGTGTATTCTGCACTGGAATACGTGTACATGACTTTTTTTACGTAAATCGTAATGCGTATGTCAAAGCACGCAAACGTTCTGAAATTGATATTCCTAGTGGATGTACAGTAGTGAAACTACAGTAATGGAAACAACCGTACACAACTTATGGAACAACCCTAAAGTAGGTTTAAATGGAACAAACCACTCAACCTAGTGTTGGGTCGAAACGCTGGAACTGTTAAAATATCGTCCGCTAATTACCGTGCTTCCCTACTGTATGATATTGGATTGCTCGCAAACAAATCGTTTCCAGACAAAGTGCTATAGAACATTTTCGTCTTCTTTTGATCTGAAGAATATGTCACTAAATTTATTGTACATAATTTTGAAACACCCTGTATAAGGGGTACATACAGTACGTATATGTCATTAAATTGTGACACCCCCCCCCCTCTAGATATTTATTTATCAATAAGTATCTGACAGACCGCGAGTGGAGGGCTTGTCAGGGTTCGGGAGTATCCAAGGGTGCAACACAATGATAACAACCAGCATAAACTTAAATAAAAAAAACCTCTTTACTTCCCAAACTTATTAACCAAACCAAAATACATAAATTACAACACTCAAAAAAAGACCGCATAAACGATGACGGCGCTGTTCGTCAATGTGAGGGGCCCCTCGAGTACTTCAAGAACCACTATAACAAACTCTTATTAAGCATAGTTTATCACACTACCCATCAAGAAACTATTTAATCACTTATGACACGCGGGTCATGTCCTATAAAGAGGGAGGAGGATGCACCGAGTCCACCGACTCGAAATCCAAACTTATCTAGAAATGGACCTTAGGCTATCGCTGCTTCGAGCAGACTGGTCCACGCGGTGTTTGCTACTGCAGACTTATTGAGCGAATGGCGCCACCCCTCAGAAACTAGATCAACGTCCCCAAATGACGTCGTGTGATTCCTTTAATACAGCACATATGCATGAGAGGGGGATTCACCGAAACCCTCTAGGGTGACGCACACTGGCCTCGGTTTGCACCTTCGCACTACTGGTGTCCTGCTCGCTGGCCTCGGCGTGAGTCCTTAACGGAACCAACGATAAAAGCAAGGATACCATCACCACACGCCAGCCTATGCGGCTCTGCAGCGCTTACCAGCCTCTACGCAACACTCCCATAAAACGTATGTCCCTCCTTATAGGAAACCCAACCAAGCAATTATTACTAAGCTTAACGTTTATAAAAAAAACTACAACAAATCTTCTTAGGGCACAAAACATTAAAAGTACACTAAATATTCTAAAGTCTGCTCTTAGGCAACCCCACACGCGCTCGGAACTAGACCAGTTCTCAACGGCGCAGCACAAACGAGAAACGAGTTCTCCAGGCCATCAGTCGCTATGCTCCAAAATTCACCTGTCTATCGTAGACACTCCCTTTCGTCGCGTCAAAAAATACAAGACAATTAACCATCTGATGTCATCTGTTTGCTTTGGCATCTTACCGTCCGACCGCCTCGAACGGGCTTATCAGGCATTCGGCGGCCCAACCGCGGCAGCGTTCGAAATCCACGAAGGCACAGAGGCGTAAAACACGAAAACAAACGAAGATTAAAACCAGCAGAACACACTAATTCATACACTTCAAATAAACAACATGGTTCTGGAGGAATCTACCATGCAACAAATTAACTGGAACTATACATCTCGGCCTTAGCGTGAAAAACTAAACCCGCTCAGGCCGACTGTTCTTTTTTTAACACAAGCTCAAAAGAGCTCTCGCTCCGACTTAACTCGGCGCGGAATCGCATACACAACAACAGCATAACAAAAAATATTATTCCTCCGTAATCAAGTAGTGAAAATTAAACAATGCTACAGCGGGAGACTGACACTGACTTCTCGGAAAAGAAAATCTCCGAGAAAACAATGACACTCTGTTGCAAAGAATAGCAATCGTATAAAACAAAAGAACAACAATATCCAATCATTACATCGCTTTAAACGGGAAGTCGTTTTTTACAATAAACAACAACAAGCATTATAATTAAAATTTATGCCCAAAACAAAACTAATAAACAAACTTAACCTAAATAAATAGCAAGGAGGCTACACAAGCCTTCCGCCGGGCTATAAGCTAATAACTGACATAGAATGTCACAAAATCCATCCATATTTACATA
>JAHWFO010039730.1:514831-542781 GCA_023313115.1 Rhysida immarginata | reverse complement strand
TTAATTTTGATTTTGATTTTATCTATTATTTTTTAATTATTTTTGTTTATTATATCTTATTTTTTATTCATTTTGTATTTTTAATTAATAACTATTATTTATTGTATTCCAGGGTTCTTGTGTCTTGTTATTCTCTAAATATGATTTTGATTCTATCTATTATTCCAGGGTTCTTGTGTCTCGTTCTTGATTTTGATTTTATCTATTATTTTTTATTATTTTTGTTTATTATAACTTATTTTTTATTCCTTTTCTAAATATATATCCGTTCATTATAGAATTGTAAATATGGAAACCATTTCAGCATTAGATTTATAAATTAAATATTTTATTATTTTTAAATTGTTATTCTCATTTTTAACGTGGGGTTTTTCAAAATGTATTGAAATTTTAATTGGGAGAATTAAATTAAATTGAAAATTATGCTATCGGTTCAGTTGCTAACAACATGACTTCGTCTGTCAAGAATGCCGTATTTTTAGGAACGATAGATACTTATGTTTTCACAATGTGTGTTCGTCCGTCCATCTGTCTGCCTGTCTGTTGGTGCTCGAACGTTTCCGAATTTTTGACTTCCGTTTTCGCCATTCAACAACTTAGGCAAAACGACAGCTTGAGTTGGGAATTTGGAAAAAAACTGGTGAAATACTTCCGGTTCAAAAGGTCACAAATAAAAGTGGGGACCACGTTGTTTCATTATACTCCATGTATAAATAGCCTATGCATTGATACGTGCATTTCTCTTTTCATCATTCGATAGCTAAGGCAGAGAGACGACTTTGGAATTAAGTGAGGATATGTGATGGTCTTTCTTGATAGTCAAAATCAGCCGAAATTGATTCAATAGCTGTTAAAGCACGCTTCACCGATCTGCTGGATTATCCGCTTCACTGGTCCGCTTCACCCGTACTATGGGTCTGAAAGCAGTACATTGAATGTGGCATACATTTCATGTGATGTGCCTTGTCGATTAGAATGGACAATTCTAGCAAGACGCTAATGGTCACGGTCGGAGAACAGTCATGGTTTCCACTGCGTTGTCCTTGGTACGTGTTAAATTTATAATGTAAAATTTATTGCAAATTTTGCCTTATAAATATGCAATTACATATATATATATAAGTAATTACATATATGAGGCTTTTGTTAAAAGTTTGACTCTGGCTTTAGTTATGGTTGTGAAGTGGAAGCCATTATTTTGAAAAACCCCACTAAGTAATTCCTATGGATGATGTGAGATAGGTATGTTGAATTCTTGACAACCTTGTAAATGGGATGCTCCATGCGTCAAGCACCCACTAACATGGTACTTTTGAATTTAGATAATTTTTGTCGACTTGCCAATGACAGGATTACAAGTAGATAAAGTGTACACCGGCGCAACTACTATATACTGCTTTGCATTGTACTTTGAGTATATGTATAATCATAAAAATATAAAACATTTCTAAGCTTGGTCTCTTAAACTTAAGAAACTTGAGAGAAATATTCATTACAGCGTACCAAATAAGGAGTTCCAGAACTATTATCTCAACATGAAAGCACGTATCCACAATTTTATCTGTGCGTTGACCAACTTCACTCTTGGTGCAGTCTATATTATAAGCGGAAGAGGAGTGAAATACCTTGGTGACGTTATTTTGTACAACAGAGAATATATATAGATTAATTATTTATTTGTATTTTTAATAAATCACCACCTTCATTTATTCGATGTTTTAATTGCCATTAAAAATATCTTGTAATTGCGTTTTCTCCTTTCGTGATGTTGGCTGTCTGCCTTTAAAAATTTTTCCATTGCGCTTGCTTCTTTCCTCTTTAGTCTTTTTAAAAACCCTTGTTGACGTTAAGTTTCTTAAGAAATTAAAAAATGCTCCATTCCTATAAAATTATTTGGGGTTTGGGTTCTTGGAGAAAAACCAACAATTTTTTTTCTGTTTACTATCGGAAGATACCCGTTATCTTTAGTCTGAATTACTTATCATGCTTATTATTTTATGAATCTTAAAATATAGACAGGTCGAAATTCTTAAGATAAAATTAGTTTACCTAAACAAATTATAACTTAGATAATATAAAAGTTGAATATGAAGCATTGTGTTTCTAAATACATTTATTTCCTACTTCGTGAAAGCTTACTTCATTTAATTAAAACAATTATTAAGTATTTTAAAACAATTTACCTATATTGAGCTTGCCCCACCCTTCTTACCTACTGTATTGGAATATTAGCCGACCCCGAATCTATGCCGATCCTTAAAATTTTCATGATGTTTTGAAGGAAATAATAATTTACGTTAAAAACAAATTTAGAAATAAAAAATAACCAGATAGAATTCTTGTTTGAGGCTTCCAAATCCGGAGTCAATTTCATTCCAAATCCTAGGGAGTATATTTCTGAGGAAGCAATGTACTTTGTGATAAATCCACTGGTTCTCGTGTGAACTGTATGAACGCTTTCTTTATTCTTTAACACAGAAGATCATCACTACAAAGATGTTTGATGCCATCTACTGGCGTTTTACATTAAAACCCAATTGAAACTGAAACTTAGTTTGGAATTGAACATTAAAACAGTCCAATTCTTCACACTCTCCCCACCCTGAGATGGGACTCTCAGTCAAATTATCTCTAAGGGGCAAAGCAATTGAATTGGTCGTCTCACTTGTTGACCACCTGGAAGTTTCAGAACGCAAGATCTACATTTTCCGTCTCTTCCAATTTTCAACTCTGTGATACGTCCCTTTTTCCATTTCTGTTTAGGTCCGGTATTTTCCACGATCAACGCGATGTCTCCCTCTTTTACACTAGATCCTTGTTTCTTTGTTCGGGCTTCGTGGAATGATCGTAGCTCCAACAAGTACTCAGACTTCCATCGCTTATTAAAATCTTCTAAAATCTTTTTCCTTTTTCTCCACATTTTCCCCAAATCCGTTTCACTCTCTTCTGGTTGTTTCTCAGGCAAGTCTGTGAGTCTTTTCCCCAGCAAAAAATGACTAGGAGTCAGAGCCTCTTGTTCTCCATCATCGTAGGTTAGTGGTCGAGAATTGAGAGTTGCTTCTATTTCCGTTAAAATTGTCGCTAATTCTTCCACATTAAGTTTTGTTTTGCCAATAGTTTATAGCAAACATCTCTTAGTTGTTTGTACAAGCCTTTCCCACCATCCTCCCCACCATGCAGCACGTTCAACAATAAATTGCCAAGCGATCTGTTTAGCTGCAAGGCAGGAGGATAGTGCTGCATCCACATCAGTAGTCCAAAGCTTGGCCAGCTCGTAATTAGTGCACTGAAAAGTTTTTGCATTATCTGTGTAGATCTTCCGTGGGAGACCTCGTCTAGCAAAGAATCGACGTAAGGCTAATATAAAGGTGTCAGCTCGCATGTTGGAGATCAATTCTAAGTATAAAGCACGTGTGGTTGCATAGGTGAACAATGCGATATAAGTCTTTTGTGGCAACGATGTCAAGGGGCAGCTGACAAGTAAAGGACCGGCAAAGTCGATTCCCGTGACGTTGAATGGTGTCTCTAAGTGAATTCTGTCCAGAGGCATCGGTGCCTCTATTTCTGAGCTTCGTCGAGCACGTCGTTTACGACAAATAACGCAGTCATGTACTACTTTCTTGACAACTTGTCTTGCTCTTAGGATACAGTAAGTGCTTCGTAGGGAAGCCAAGAGATGTCTCGTACCCATATGATGTAATCGTTGATGCTCATGACGTATGAGAAGGCGTACAAATTGGTGTGTACCATCTAGTACAAGGGGATATTTCTCTTGTGAGGAAATGTTGGCAAATTGAAGACGTCCTCCAATGCGTATAAGGCCTTCTTTATCCAAGAAAGGGACATATTTGTGTAGTAAAGATTTGTGTGGTAACGGGGAAGCTTTATGCAAGGCCTGCAGCTCTTCAGCAAAGGAGAGATATTGTACTATACGTATCCAAACTGTTTTGCTTCGTTGAAGTTCAAATGCGGTTAACAGGAGTGAATCTGGTCGATGTTCACGATGGACGAAGCGTAGTACCCATGCAGTAATGCGTAGGATTTTCTGGTAGTTGTTGATACGTTACACAGTAAACAAGGCAGATCTGCTCTGCTATGTCAGTGTCCAATTGTGTTGTAAGGGTTGGAGTGGTTGTGTGTGGTGGGTGATCCTGAAGGAGCCAAGATGGTCCGTGCCACCACAAAGAACAATGGGTGAGTTGCTTAACAGATAAGCCTCTCGTTAAGTGGTCAGCAGGGTTGTCCTTGCCAGGACAATGTCGCCACTGATCCGGTGTGCTATGTAAATGGATTTCTGCATCCCTGTTACGAATAAACTGTTTCCACTTGCTTGGGGATCCAGTGATCCAGTGTAAAGTGACCGCGGAGTCAGTCCAGTAGGTGACCTGTGGTACAGACAACTCCATTTCTTTTGACACATAGGTGTATAAACGAATGCCTACTAATGCTGCTAATAATTCCAAGCGTGGCAGAGTGATGGTTTTCGAAGGTGCAAGTCTGGACTTCGCCATGAGAAGGTGACAATAACGTTGGTTTGATTGTGTGATTTGGACATAGATTGCAGCACCATATACACGCTCGCTAGCATCGCAGAAGATGTGGTATTGTAAATTCGATGTAGTGTGTGAAAGTTGCACCCAGCGTGGTATCTTTACGTCTTGTAAGTGTAACAGATGTTGAAACCATATGTGACTTCGTTGTGCGAGATCATCTGGTAAAATGGAGTGCCAATCAAGATTTCTTTTTCAGGTGTCCTGGAATAAAATTTTTCCTATGACGACAATAGGAGCCAATAGACCTAATGGGTCGAATACTCTGGCTGTAAGACTCAGTAATAAGTGCTTAGTAACGGGTTGTGTGAATACATCGTTCATGGACACATTCTGATATAACTGATCAGTGTGCTGATCCCAGCAAAACCCCAAAACACTGCCGTTGTCATCTGTAGACACAAGGGTGTCTTGCCATTGTTGTTTGAGGAGTGTCGAGTTTGTTTTCCATTTCGTCATGACTAAATGAATCTTTGCGAGGAGTGTGGTTACGGTATTAAACAACTGTGAAGCAGCATCTTCACTATGCTGTCCTGCTGCATACATGTTGGTGGCAATAAGGTGGGCCAAATCAGGATTGGGTTGTGAAGTCTCAACATAAACTCTTAGAGAAAGAGCCAGTAAAAATGGACTGCAGTTCAGGCCAAATGGTAAACGTTTGAAGCGGTAGCAGGTAATGTCCTCTGTTTGTAGCGTTTGTTGATCTTGTGAAATGAGATCATACCACAAGAAGCGTGTGACATCTCTATCTTCGGGATGTAGCAACAATTGTAAAAAAGCTTGTTTACCATCTCCTGCTATTGCGAATTTGAAGTTGCGAAATCGTAGAAGCACAGCTGTAGTATCTGGATTGATATTTGGACCCGTTTTTAAAACATCATTAAGGACAATTAGCCTGTTGCGTGTGAGGATCCGTCAAAGACGATTCGAACTTTTGTGATGTTTCGACTGTCATCAGTGACGGCTCGATGTGGCAAGTAATAACTGAAGTTAGTGGAATGTTCATTTTCTACCTTTTCGATGTGGTCTTCTTGAAGATGAGAAATCATGGTGTCAGTGTAACGTTGTTTAAGATGTGGCTGACGATGAAATCGTTGTTGGAGGGATTGGAAACGTTTGTATGCCACTTCCCTGTTGCTTTCCAGTAGGTGTTTGTTAGGCTTCCAAGGCAGCTTGACAACAATTCTGTGGTCCTCCATGCAAAAGTCCCTTTTAAAGTTTTCAATGACATGTTGGTCTGGAGTGGTAAAGGGAGTTTCTTCTTCGTGCTCCTTAATTCCTAAAGTGTCGAGATCCCAGAACTGTTTTATCAGTGTATCACCTACAGTGTCCTTTCGATGAATTGAAATTAACATGGTGTGTGATGTCAAGCATCTACTAGCAGATTGATGTCCTTGTAAGATCCAACCAAAGATACTTTTACGAACAGTCATGGTTGGTGTGAGTCGTATAATCTCATCTTGTAGGATTTTCTCATAGTAATCAACACCTATAAGGATTTCAATTGGTGGGACTGGGCGACCATCATCCACATCAGCCAGGTTCACGTGTCCGCAAGTTTTGGCAATCTCCGTAGGTACTGACGGAAGTGCGTCAAAGGTGTTGGTAGTTTCCAGTGCCTCAAGTGAGAAAAATTTCTACTCATGACAGCTTCGTAAATGTACTCTGAAGCGTTGGCGTGTTGTCGTGAGAGTATGGAGTTGTATGTTGTTGACACAAATTGTAAGCATGACATAAGTCTTGTGGAGTTGGGTCTGTTTTGACACAGAGGTTAGTAAGGGCAGAGATATGCGTTTGAATCAAAGTTTGTCTGTCACCAAATCGTTCTTGTAACGTTTGTTTGGCTTTTCCATAATTTCGTGCTGTTAATTCAAGGCCAGCAATAGAGTCCAGGGCAGCGCCCGTTATCAAGGAATGCAAATAAACGAACTTATCGATTGTGGTCACTGCAGCATTTTGATCGACAGATGCCTTAAACTGTTCCCAAAAGTGGCTCCATTGTGTTAAATCACCCTCAAAGGTTGGAATTTGTAGTTGTGGGAGTTTCGGTTTTTGCAGCTGTGGTTGTTGAATAGGAGCAGGAGGCGTCAACGTTGTGGAAGTGGCGCCTTCTATTGACGAGGTGGCTCGTTGTTGTACATCGGATAGATATTTTCTCACCTTGATGTTCCAGCGTCTTGCGTCATCTTTATATTGTTCCTTAACTTCAAGCGCTTCGTCCGTCTCAATAAATGAATGTTCGTCTTCTAGTTTTAAGACGATGTGTGTTAAACGGTGTAATTCTTCGAGAAGACGTTCATTAGTGGATTCTAACTCAATAGGATCACGAACTTCCGATTCAAATAACACACTTAAACGGTTCATAAGTCTAGTAACTGCTTTACGAGCTGTTGTTCGAAGTTTCTATATATCATCTAGTGTAGCCATTACTCACAGTCAGAGATGTCGATGTGATGGTAGTTCGCTTAGGCCTATGGTGTGTCGTGAGCACTGTTCGTTGAGCACAAACCTATCGTTGAAACGCGAAGTTTTGTGTTACTTGGTGAGACAGCATGATTGTCCAATAGTTGCGTAAACACTGTTCTTGTTGATGAGTACATCAACTGGTTTTCGGCACCAAAATTTGTGTGATAAATCCAAATTGAAACTGAAACATAGATTGGAATTGAACATTATACAAGTATACTAATAATTAAAACAGTCCAATTCTTCACATACTTCTTTGGAAAATCTGAATGAAAATAATAATTTCGTTTTTATCTAATTTTAATAATTTTTATTTAAATGAGATAAAAATAATAGTTCTTTAGTTCTTGATCTGCATGCCTTATATCCTTATTGTATTTAAGAAAATACTCTGATTACGATCTAGCAGTAATCTATCAGCCACTGGATAATATCACTGCTGCATTGTCGCTATATTTTGATAGAAATGTTCTTGAAAATGATTTCGGTAATTTCTAGGAAAGGGTACATCTTAATCATACCAGAAAATCCGTACCAACAAAAAAGAAGAAATTTCTCTATTTCTCGTAAGAACCACGGACCTCTGCTCACCATTTGTTGTGGATCGCTCTTTCAATGTAAATGGGTGACTAAAAAATATACTTGCAATAAGCAGAAAAACTGAAAAATATTTAATTAATTCGGAGTCAAACCACTATAAACAACAATACTATTGAGTTAACTACATTCCTATTGACATAACACAAGGCCTCCGAAGGGCTCCTTGCTTTCATTAGAACACATAACTTATAATGCTTCTATTTTTAACAACAATGGGGAAGGGGGACTTTAAAAAACTCTTACATACACAAGTAGCGCCATCTCTTAACACTACAAAACTTAATACCATAACAAAATAAACTTAACAATACTGCTATAACGAACTATCCCAAGAAATTCCCCTTTTTTCGTTCTTGTGTCACGGTCCCTTTCTAGGCGTTACAAGACGAGATACGTCTACCCGACCGAAACGGCCGTGACGTGAAACAAGAATGCCCGCGCTCTTGAGAGAGAAGTGAGCGAGAGAGAGAGGAACGATCAACCCGGCAAAACAAAATGGGAACGTCCGCACAAGGAAGCGGAAAGACGTATCGGAAGGAACATGGAAGAAGGAAGGGAGGAGGCGAAACTCGAGTCCAAATTTCGTTCTTCCGGTTTGGCGCGCCCTCACAGCAACGGTCCGAGAGTTATTCGATGCGAAAATGAAACGCTAAAATAGGAATGTTCGAAACACTTAAGCGAAATAACGGAAAAGAGAATCCAGTCTTTCCTACATGTCACGGGCTTCATATGCCTTCAGAGATCAAAGACAGAAAACTGCATTCGAATAGAATCAATTTTAACTTAAATTATTATTTTAATGAAATATTAGAAAGAAAATTAAGAATTGGAGTAACATGTGTGAGGCTTCGTCTAAAATAAGGTAAATAATGCTTTTAAAATTTATATTTTTTATGTTAAATTTTCGGAGTTTAATTTACGCAAAATTAGAACTTCAAAATCTGTTTAGTTTGTTTCGTGCTTAATATTTAAGGAACTATAAATAAACTGGCATTATAAAGTTGCATGGCGAATAAATGTTTACTTGATAAGTTTGAATTTGTTTTCATAAACAGTTAAGGGAATGCGCGCTTCGCCTATTTTCAAAAAATAATGATGCTTGCAAAACATACTTTTTAGCCTGCTTGCGATTTTGGTCAGATAGTAGAAATTAACCGCCTTTTAAAGAAGTTTTATCGCAATTTCGAACTTCGCTTATAAATATAACGCGAATTTAATTTTTAGAAACGATAAAGTTTTTGGTGAAGGACATTAGGGAAGAATGAGGATCATAAAGTCCTTGCATTTGTCAACTTAACTCTGATATGTTTATTTCACTTACTCGCGCACATTAACTATTGATAAAATAAAATAGCAAGGGGGGAAAAAATCAGCACTTCCGTAATTAAAATCCTATCGGAAGGAGGGTGGAGATAAAATAAAATGTTCCCTAAACAGACAATCGCTTTATATAGGGATGAATACCTGTTAAAATTTAAAAACATGAATTTGAATAAAAACGAAGTGATTATTATTAAGCGATGATTAAACTCAAATGATTTAACATTTCCTTTATTATATTTTTCCTATATAAAAAACAATTTTAAATATTTTTTACAAATTAAATTAATATCTATAAAAAATTCACAGGACCTTTTAATGATAATTTTGAAGAGCTGCATTTAAACAAGAACCCAGAAACCATGTGTAATACTAATTTTCAAGGTAAATGCTATTCCATATTGCATGCCTTTATTATTTTTAGAGTTGTCTATCTATAAATAGTAGATATTAGGTAAAGAAATAATTCATATCACTCCAGATAAAATATAACAACTGAATAATATTAAATTCTTATTCTCTAGAACAGCATGAAGAGCCAGTGCCTGCCTCAGCTCCATTGATGCCACAGAAACTCAGCTGTCCAACATCCAGTGTACAAAAGAAGAAAATATCTGATATTTATTCATTAAAATCGACAAGGAAGAGGTTGCATAGATCAAACTTTGATTTGAAAAAACTAAAATCAATTTTGAAAACTCCCACTTCAGAGATGATCTGTGTTGTAGAGATCACTCATGTTTCTAAATTTATATGCTGTAAGTTTAGAATTAATTTGAAGAAACAGGAAATACAACATTCACTTGACCACAGAAAGTTGATTTTTTATTGGCACATGTAGTCAACTGGAACTTGACTCCTGTTTCTTCATACTGTAAGTAACCATAGCCCCAGAGGTGTATTTCTATTTATTTACAATTAGTTATCACTCAATTTAAAATGGCATAAAAATTAAGAAACAAGGGATATGTTGGCAAATTGTAGAAAAGAGCTTTGCTCTTTGACTCTATTTACATGCTTACATTTATAGAGAAGAAAGATAAACTCTAACCTGAGCCAGTGTTTGGTATCTGCAATCATGGGTACATAACATGCACTTAATTAATAAAAAGGTTATTTAAAATTTACAAATTAATGCTAGCCAAATGGAAAAGAGTGAAAAGCTGATCTGTATTGTATATGATTAAACGAAATTGACTATCAATTTAAGTTACATAAGAATAAAAGACTTAATAATTGGTTTAGAAGATTTTGATTATAATGAAAGAACTAGTGAACTTGCTGAGGCCTTACAAAGGATTGGAAGCAATCAGTTGGTTACTTTTTTGCAAGTGGAGATGCATCCTTAGACACAGTTGTTGAAAACAATAGAACTGGATTAAATGTAAAAATTCAATCAAGATGTTTTAGAAAATACTATATCCACAATTTACCAAAAAGGAGGAGGCAGTTTATATCTGTCAGTTTCCCAATTAAATAGTTCCTTGAAACACTTCTTGTGAACAAAACCAAATTATCACCATTCACAAATTCTGAAGATGATTAGGAATATTTAATATAAGAGATTTCATTATGGGCAAAGAACATCCCATAGCTGTTACATCAACTAAGGATACCGCTGAGGTGAGGGGGGGATGAAATTAATTTAGAAAAAGCCAGTGTATTTTACTATATCTCTGGCTACATGGCTAAGAAATTCTTAGTTCATCACAACTCATTCTTAGTTTTGACAAGTCAGGAAGATAATATGGACTTCCACAAGAAATCTTAACTCATTTTAAAGCAATTAGTGAATCTGCAGATTCAGATTTTTGGCAAATTAACATGGCCATTATTACCAATGTTTGAATTCATATATGTGTGTGAAATCTTCAATATCAAATTTTTTCACTATTTCCTATAAGCAATGGGTAAAGAAAAATTGAATTATTTTTAATATCCAGTGTAAATTATTTTAATCTATGCTCAGATTATGCTAAATTAGAACTTCATTTGTTTATGACTTTAAGGACATACTGGAAAGTAAAGTCTTAATATGGAGTTTAGGAAATTTGGAAAGAATGTTAATGAGAATTTTATTCAGAAATGTTAAAAAGTTAATTTTTTTAGTGTTTCTATCCAGACCACCAATTAATAAAATAACATTGATTCCATTTGTTTTTATAATTCAATAAATGCAAAATATATTAAACACAAAACATACATAGGAACATAATTTGCTTGAAACCATTGTCAAAATATAGTCCAAGCATGTTCGATGTATTTGTCTGTAACACAGAATTATTTACCTTAATTATTAAACTTTTTTGCATATATATTTTGTATTAATGTTTAGCAACTTATTTTCATTAATGCCTAATTGTCTTAATTAATTATTGTGAATTGTCTACTATTTCATTAATGGTTTATCAAGGAATAGTGAAAAAAATGCTATTGAATACAAATGGAAATTTAATATTAATTCATGCTTGTCATATAGGTTAAGTACAGGGTGATTCAAAAGTTGCTGTGCAGTGGCTGGTGGTAGGAGGCATCCGCTCACAATAACTATTGGATCATCCTGTATTAAATAAGAGGACAAGGGAGACATTCTAGTCTGGACGTGTAACTACCAATTCAGAATATTTAGAGAAAAAATAAATGATGCGAGAGAACTTTTAACAATTTATGAAGAATTGAAGTGAAAGAAATGCATTACTGCACAGTAACTTTTGAATCACCCTGTATAATAATAAATAATTACATGAATTCATTATATAAAATAATTGAAATTGTTGAGATGTTACCACTGAAGTCATTATCAACACACTTGTAGTGGAACATGCACACATTTTAAATTTTTACTGTATATTTAATGTATAACTTCATTATTGTATTTACATTTGTTACATCTAATCCAAGCATGTTCTGATGTATTATTGATGTTTATCAAATACTTATATTAATTTTATATATGACCTTATTATTATTCTTTACTAATTTACTTATAGTAATACCTTGAACAATACAAATATTTACCATTATGATATAATTACTATATGTCATACGAATTTTTTATATTCTAGTATTATATGGAAGGTGAATATTACTTCATGTATTAAATATCTTGTAACAAAATGTACTTAAAATGTACACTAAAATTGAAATTGTAGACTAGAATATTGTACTTAACCTTGTTTTTCTTTTTTCGTTTTTTTACCATTAAGACTTATATTTTTAGCACTGTTCTTGTAATAGTAATATGTAAATTTTTTATGTCCTTCCTTTAATAAATTAGATTTGTTTGACGTGGAATTGTTTTTTTTTTTATTTACACATACATTCTTTTTAATTAATTTTTTCAATTAAATAACTTCTTTTTAATAATTTCTATTTTCGCGTTAAGAAACTGAACTAATGAAACCTCTTTTAATATTGAAGGGAAAAATTAAGGATAATATGTTTAAAATTAAAAATAAAATTTTCCCTCGCAATTACTGAAAAGCAATCGGAGAAAGAAAACATGAAATGAATAGTCAACTGTTTAACGGGTAGTTTAGTTCACGGACTGTTGGGCAGATGTCGCCACATAAACGGAAGTCCAATATACGTAATACAGAAATAGAGTTTCACCTCCTTACTTCCTTTCTTCATGGAAGCGAAGGTGAAGATTACGTTTCCGGCTTCCAAAGAATCAACACAAATTATCTGCTCTACAAAATATGCACAGGTTTTCGAACTTGCTAACGGAAAAATTGAGAACGATAATCCAGCGATACTAAACGACAGGCTTGGGCGAGGAAGGAGAATTACAGATGCATATTTCTCAGTTTCCGCTTACCGAAGCGTATCTTTAGGCTACGAACATTTAGTGTTCTTTAATATTTCTCGAAATGGAAACAGCGTTCAACGAACGACTGAAGAGGGGATTTCGATGGTTATTACGCCTTGTCATGGGATATTTCCTTTTGGATTCCGAGGCCTTCTAAACGACGACTTGGGCTGTATCGAAGTAAGCTTAATGTATTCGACGTGAGTTGCGTGGATTATCGTCAGTATCTAGGAACTTTCAGGGTAAGCCAAATAAGCTGCATTGAACTAAACTGTGTTCTTCTATGGCACGCCATTGGTGTCAATTCTACTACGGATTCCTGACTTCCGTCATTGAGGCATAAGCCTGTATTTCTTTCTTCTACTAGCAGTATCGTGAAGCTAGCTAGTGACTTTAAGTGACCTATCAGTATAAGCTGCTCTATTATTTTTTCTTGTGGGTCATCTCAATGTCTACTACTGTGCAACACAGTTCAATTGGCAATTATTTTCGCCGCCATTTTATGTGCCTATACTCTGTCTCTACCTGTGTATTCAAGCTTTAGCGTGTGGCTCGCATTTATAACAGTGATATAAGTGTGTACAGCTTATAGTAACCTTAGTGCGTACTGTAAATTTGGTCCCATAACCGACGTTTCAAATCTAAACGAGATTCTGGTGTATTTGTTAAATTTTAGTCGCTTCAAGACGAAGTGTGTATTTACTCTAATAATTTTGAATAAATTACGCTATTCTTAATAAATTTTATTCCCTTCTGTATGCTTAACCCTCATTTCCACTGCTACGTGACATCTTGCAGTATAACGAAATCAAATAAATGTTAATTTAATATTATTTAAGTGTTTATTCAATAGTTCACTAGAAACATCTTTTGTTAAAATGTCTGCTTCAAGATCTTTCGAAGCCACATGCTTTATCTCAGTGTCCCTCTTGAATCTCGTCTCGCACGAAATAATATCGACGGTCAAAGTGCCGATTTTTACGAGATGTCTTCAGGCTATTAATCCAGTCAATGGCTGACTTGCTGTCACCCATATTGATAGAGGTTGTACAATCAAAGTGTTGAAACCTAGCTCACTCAAGAAATTCTTGAACCATATGCCTTCACTTATAGAATCCGAAGCACTGATCAATTCCGCTTCCATTGTCGACATAGCCACAAGTTTTTGTTTGCTGGATCGCCAACTGACTATCGATTCCCCTAACTTCACGAAGATACAATTAAACGAACGAGCTTCCTTGGATGTACCCCAACTAGCATTACAAAATATTTGTAAATTTTCTGGGACGTTATTGAAGATGGGTTTCCTTTCTTTCGTTCCATTAAGATATCTCAGTACCCTTCTAGCTGCCACCAAGTGAATATCTCTTGAATCTTTTAGGTATTGTGACAGTTTTCTGACAGTAAAGGAAATATCGGGTCTAGTGGCTACAGCTAGATATCCGAAGCTTCCAATCAATTATTGATAATACGATGGATCTATTTTTCCAGAATTTTCAAATTCATCCAAGTTTTGTCCCACGGTTCCAGGGGTTTTAACTGGTTTACTTTCCGTCATTCCAAATTTCAATAAAATTTCATTATAATAATCAGTTTGATCAATAGAGTAGACCCAATCATGTTGCTTTACCTTTATTCCAAGAAACTTATCGCCATCCACAGACATTATTATTTTTTTTCTTTGCTGTTTAAGCTTATCAATCAATTGATCTATTTCATTTGACGAGGCACCAACTACTACACAATCATCCACATACACTCCTATATAAATTCGTTGATGGTTGATCTCTCCATAATATACACATGGATCCGTCTTTGTAGGTCTGAGTCCAATCGATTCCAAGACAGTTTTGAACTTTAGGAACCAATGTCTGCCTACATATGGTAATCCGTATAAGCTGCCTGTGACTTTTAGTACCATATCTTGCTTGACGTCTAAAATTTTGGGTGTTAACATGTATACATCTCTGTTCAATTTCACATGGAGGTATGCCGTTTCCACATCAAAATATTTGATTTTCTAATCGTATATTGAAGGTAGTGCGAGTAAAGTTCTAAGTGATTCAAGTCTCATTACTGGACTCCTTATAATCTATTCCGCATCTTTATCATGAGCCATCCGCTACCAGTCTCGCTTTATATACAGGTTTACCATCTTTCTTCTTGATAGAAAATATCCATTTGCTACTTATGACTTTCATATCATCTTCTTCTTTAACCTCTTTCCAGACTTTATGCTGCCTAAGAGAATTTAGTTCCTTTTCCATTGCCATTTTCCAATTGTCTGCTTCCTTGGACTCTATAGCCTCTTTATAGCTTTTCGGAATTAATTCCGTGACTGCACTTGCACTACATTTTGGATTTTCCTTCCTTTCTCTCGAAGACCTACGTGCCCCTCTTTCAATTATTAATTGTTCGTTTTCTTCTCTTTCTTTCTTTCGGCTTCATTGTATAATTTGTTTCGATGAACCCTTTTCTTCCTCTCCTCTTTTCCATGTTTCCTATTTCTATATCATCTTTGATTTCTTGACTATAATCATGACTTTCTACACCTTCTTCAAGGTTAGTTTTAAGGTCAGTTGATTCCTTCATATGATTACTTGCATCTTCTTTTCCCATTGTCATTAAGTCATCACGATAACAATCACATGTTGTTTTTAACTCTATTCCTGTATCTAGCTCATCATTTCCCATTTCATTACCAAGTTCATTCTCGTTAACCGAAAAACAATTCATCAGTATTTATATATTCTTTTTCGTTTAATTTATCTAATTCTCTCACGTATCCTCTTTTGTCTTCGATAAATATCACGTCACGTGATTCAATTATCTTTCGCTTTACCCGATCATATAATCTATATGCTCTTCTCTTCCAAAAAACACGGCGGGTATGCTACGATCATCCAATTTCTTTACATTGTCCTTAAGAATCTTGTAATATTTGCAGATTCTTCATACAGGGTTTTTTTTCCATACCATATTTCTGATGGTGTTTTATTCCTTACTTTTGTAGGAGTTATATTATGCAAATATGACGCTGTTGCTACTGCCTCGGCCCAAAAAGATAATGGCAGTTCACCATCTTTTAACAAACTTCTTGTTATTGTTACAACTGTTACCTTTTTCTGCTATTCCGTTTGATTGAGGGGAATATGGAGTAGTCAATTCATGTTTAATCCCTTTTGTCAAAAGGTAGTTTTTCAAAATTTCGTTGCAAAATTCTCCTCCATTATCCGTTCTAATGGATTTCAATTTCCTTCCTGTTTCATTTTCTCGTAGTTCTATAACCTCTTTTAATTTTTCAACGGTTTCATCTTTGGATTTCAGCAACTCGACGAAGATTCGTCCACTATACTCATCAATTATTATCATGAAATACTTGCTTTCTCCTATTGAAGATATTTGTAATGGGCCACATAAATCTACATATATTCGTTCTAATATTCCCGAATGCTGTCTTTATCACACGTCTTGAATGGTTTCCTAACCGGCTTAGTAACTTTGCATATTTCACAATTTTCAATTTCCCACATTATTTTGGTGTAGTTTTTATTGACTAATTGTTTAAGGTATTTTTCATTAATATGTCCCAACCTTCGAAGCCATATCTGGTGGTCAACACAGTTTGTGGACATAGGCCGTTCCTCATACTTCGAACTATTATTTAGCATGAACTCATTTCTTTTTATTAAACTTGATGCTATCATTTGGCCGGTTGTTTGGTTATTATGGTTACTACATTTTCATTAAAGGTAACTTTATTTCCTTTCACTATCAGCTGTGAAACCGACATTAAGTTTTCTCTTAGGTCGGGTACCACTAAACCGTCGTCCATTTTAATTGATATTCTTGTATTATACTTTGTTTCAGTAAATCCCTTTAGTGATCCTCTCTCCTTCGATTCAATTTGTCGATTTTCTTCAGCGGTTGCTATTAGTATAAATTCTGGAACAGCATTAATCAATTTACAATCATTTATCATATGAGAAGACTTGCTGAATCCACTATCCATGTCATCATAAACTTTCATTCATATTTTCTTTATCCCCAATAAGGGTATTTGCACGAAATGCATTTTCTCGCATAAAAAATTGATAGTTTCTTCTCTTTTTTTATTATTATACTTTGTGATTCTCGGATGTGTTTGAGTAACTATTTAATGTTTTATTATTCCCTATCTTTTCTGAATCACTAGCCTTAAATTGTCGAAATGACCCTTCCGTAGACGATCTTTTTTCTATGCCAACAATTACGAGATTTATGTCCGATTTTTCCGCAATCGCCATGAAGCATTTTATTTTCTTTTTATATTCGTGCGCATTAAACGCTTTTGTGTTGTCTGATTGGAGTATATATTTTTCAAAATGAATTAAAGCATCTCTGGCCATTTCAAACTTTACATCTGATTTGGAGTACAGTGAGTTAACCACCTGAGCATATTTTCTCGGTAAACCTTCTATTATATAACTTATTAACTCTTGATCTTCAACGTGTTCTCCACATTCATTTAACTCATTAACTAGTTTCTGGCATGTCAGCAGATAATCATCCATTGTTTCATCGCTTAACTTGCTAAGCCGTGCAATCTCTCTCCTGAGTTTATTTTTTTTTTCTGGAATTCCAACTCTGCATATCTTTTCTTTAAACAATCCCATATATCCTTTGCTCGATTTTTCCCCAAATGGCTAAGGCTTGATCTGGAGAGATTGAAAGAATAATGGCGGCATAGACCTCTTCATCTTCCTTCGACTAGAGTTCCCATTTTTTCAATTTTGCTCCGTCTTTAGAATCTTTGTCTGTCTCATCTTCCTCCAGTATATGATATAAAATATATCATAAGTAATGCTGACAATCTCAAAGGATTGGATAATTTTGCGTATTTAGTGTCTCTATTCTGCTTAAGTTTTGTGTATCCATTTTTTTATATAGATGCGGATCCTTATATTTTCTACTTTGGCAACTTTCTTCTAAAAATCCGTCTCACCAAAAAAGAATAAATTTCTCTATTTCTCTTAGAACCACGGACCTCTGCTGCCATTTGTTGTGGATCGCTCTTTCAATGTAAACGGACGACTAAAAAGATACTTGCAATAAGCAGAAAAACTGAAAAATATTTAATTAATTCAGAGTCAAAACACTATAAACAAGAATACTATTGAGTTAAGTACATTCCTGTTGACATAACACAAGGCCTCCGAAGAGCTCCTTGCTTTCATTAGAACACAACTTATAATGCTTCTATTTTTAACAACAATGGGGGGGGGGGTACTTTAAAAAACTCTTACATACGCAAGAACCGCCATCTCTTTACTACAAAATTTAATACCATAACAAAATAAACTTAACGAACTATCCCAACTAATAATTTAACTATCCCAACTATAACAAAGAGTTATAATTTAATTTTCAATTGCTGATGTCATGCATGAACATTTTATCAGAAACTATCCGATTCTGCGTGTTTTTTCTTTAATTATAAAAAGTTGACCTGATTATAATAAGGAATTATCAAAAGTATTAATCTAAAGCTAAATTATTTGATATTTAACTTGAATATTACAACTTAAAAAACGAATTTATTACTTATAATGCCAACTATATTTAAATGTTTTAACTATGTCCAATAGTCATTAATATCCTTTCCGCTTATTCAATGGGAGATATTCTTGGCAGTTTGACCACCCCCCTCCATGTGTATATATTCTCTAGCATTAAGGCTTTAGTTTCTTTTTTACTTTAGTCTCTCACCGCTGAAGATGGCTACTTGGTAGTCGAAATACGTGTCTGGTATTTCATTTCTCCTTGTGGATTGGATGTTCCCAAATATTGCTTGTTCCATTCCACAGTTTTTGCTTAAATTTTGTTCGGAATTGTATCAATGATTTTCCCCATTGTGACCTAGCTCACATTTGGCGCTAAATTAATTCCAAAAATGTTCACTGGGGTGGATATTCAAAATTAGAGTATAAACATGTTTTGCAGGCCCATCATTGAACATTCTTCTGGGCCCATGAACACATCGACTGGACACTTGACAACTGGAAACGTGTGACCTGGTCTGATGAGTCTCGATTGCAGCTGATACGAACTGATGGTAGGGCTCGAGTGTAGCTAAGACCCTATGAAGGCCATGGATCCAAGTTGTCAAGCATGCATTGTGCAAGCCGGTGGTGGCTCCGTAATGGGCAATTGTGGGAAGCCCTCCAATGGGAATGGTTGGCAATGTCCTCAGATGTCTTCCACGTCGAACTGTGGCACTTTGCCGGCTTAGAGAAGGTCCCACACGTTGTTAGGTGCTATCCCATGACTTTTGGCATGTGAGTGTAAGACGTGGCATTGAACCAATTTCGACAATCTGCGAACTACATTTATCGATTGGCGAAAACTTACTTAATAACTTTGGATTTTCTCCTTGTTCGTCGTTACGATTTGTTTGTTGTATTACTTGGTATATCTTAGCACTGAAATTTTAGGGAATATCATAATGGTACCATTAGAGCACGCGCCATTATATCGATTTCGACCATCTTCGAACTGATTCGTGCGCCTAACAATATTTATCGATTGGCAAAGACAATCTTATCTTGTACAGAGGGTAGATTATCGCAGAGCGCCATCCCAGTAACTAACGACTGCTACGAGATGACAGTAGCAGCCGGGACCGACGGCTTAACGTGCCCTCCGAAGCACGGGGGATTCATGATGGAAGAGCTGTTGGCGGACGAACAAACCAGTGACTATCACCAGCTGCTGGACATCCAGCACTGGTCACTCAGCAAATGGGTCAGACTAAATTCCCCCAACAGCTGTGCCCCAAATAGCCGTCCCACCCAGCAGTGGTCCTCAAGCCACTGGCTGTGACCCAGCCAGCAGCTGGCCGCGCCTGAAGTTGCTTAACTCCATCGATCAGCGAACCAACCGACGAGACAACCAGGCCATGGCCACCCCCTGGCAAAGACAATACTTAATAATGTTATATTTGCTCACAGCTCGTCGTTGTTTGATATATTACTTAATTGTGTAGGTGGTTAAAATTTGATCGAATTCCAACGAGTAGTTTCCGAGTTACGTAGTCAACATCGTAACACATGGTGATTAGTACTCACATGTGAGCACGTGTTACAATGTTAACTGTATTTTAACCGTATACACAATTCTATGTACCCTATTATTCCCCCAAACTTCATTATGCTATGTGTTATAGAACCTGAGTTATTAACTTGTTGATCTTAGTGGACGCATTTTTATTTGTGTTCATATCTCTGTTATCGTTCAAATTCGAACACATGTTCATATGAACTTTTTTGCTTAGAATCATCCATACTACCTCCTCTAAAAACCTCAAAAGATCAGGTCTCCAAGGTGTTCAATGCGTGGAAACGGAATCCACAAGAATTGTCGAAACGGCAGAATTGTGGATCAAAAACAATCAACACAGACAGGGACCAACGTCGTCTGAGACGGATTGTGCGGCAAAACCGAAGGTCTTCTGTGGAGCAACTGACGGCAGATTCAATGAAGGATCATCGCAACCCATCTCCTCCAGAACAATGCGCCGAGAGTTGAAGCGAATAGAGATGGGAAGTCGCATGCCAGTGAGGAAGCCCCTGGTGTTAGCAATAAACCGGAAAGTTCGCCTGCAGTGCTGTAAAGAACGGTGTAACAGGGACAGTAGACGACTGGAAAAAGGTGATGTGGTCGGACGAGTCACGTTACACATTGTTTTGCACCGATGGCCGGCAGAGAATTTGGCGGCAGCCCCATGAAGCGATGGACCCCTCATGTGTTGTGAACACAGTTCAAGCTGCAGGAGGAGGTGTCATGTTTTGTTGGTATGGCAAAGGTCCCCTGATATTCCTTGACAGTCGGGTGAAAGCCAAAGACTACCTGAATATTGTTGCAGATCAAGTCTATCCTGCAATGGTGCTTTTGTACCCAAATGGTGACTGGTTCTTCATAAACGACAATGCTACTGTCCATCGAGCAAGAAATGTTCAGGAGTGGTTTTCTGAACATGACACCGAGTTGCAACATCTGCCGTGGCCAGCGTAAAGTCCGGATTTGAGTCCGATCGAGAATGTTTGGGACATGTTGGAAAGAGACATTCGTCGAAGGCATCCGCTTCCGTCTATTCTGCAGGACCTGAAGGTCTCTCTGAGGAATGCATGGTCTGCGATTACCTTACCTGCATTGCAACACCTTTTAGAGTCCATGCCAAACCGCGTATGTTCTGTAATTACAGCCAAAGGAGGATCAATATCATATTGAACGAAGGTTTCAAATTCAATGGTCCGTGTGTGTAATAGTACCGTTAGAACACGTGTGGTTGTACCGATTTCAACCATCTTCGAAACTGTTCGTGCGATGAACCTTAATAATCGAATGGCGAAAAAAGATTTTGAAAATTTTTCATAGAATTCGAGAAGATCGAGTTGCAAACGGACGGACGAACAGACAGACAGAAGAACAGACAGACACATTCTTCCCAGTAATACCATAAAGCACTTTTCGGTATTTAATGATTCACATATGAGGAGATGCCGTTAAAAAATCAAAATCTTGCAATTATATAGGAAATAAAAATATGCAAACATTCCAAGAAGGAGATTTAGCTGAGACGCAGAAATGATTTAAAACTTGAGAATTTAAATATAGCCTTTTTAAATTTTAATAAGCAACTACTCCATTTAATTCATTTCCGTAGCCAACGAGAAAGACAGGCCCGGCCAACGCTTCCTCTAAAGAAAGCCTCATGTTTAAGTCGACAAAATTTACAGCTTATTATTGGTAGAAATGCGGTTAACAAAGGACGAAGCATGATGATGTAACAATGTATGACGTTTCAGTGAGGAGGCTTTCTTTGGAGAAGGCGTTGCCCCGGCGCGGAAAAGTCACATGATCATAGTAGTCCGGCCAACAATCCAATCTTCAATGTTTCCAACAAAGGGAAAATATTGATTGTTAAAATCTAAGATGGAAACAATGAATATTACATTGTTACTCGGACTAGTATGGTCAGGTAACTTTTCCGCGCCAGGGCCTGTCTTTCTCGTTGGCTAAGATTTCTTTCAAATTTACGTCTATATTATTTCTCAACGTTCACGTTAAAATACAAAGCAATTCCAATTTACCAAGTAATATTACTGTTTTATGGCAACTATAATCGTACATCACGTATAACTCTAGACCAACGAGAAAGACAGGCCTGGGCATTCAAAAGTCCCTTGACCATTAGGGTCTGAGTAACAATCCAACCTTCATTGTTTCGAACAAACGAAAAACACTGATTTTTAAAATCCAAGATGGAAACAATGAAGATTGGATTTTTGCTCAGACCCCGATAGTCAGATGACTTTTGAGTGTCCAGGCCTATCTTTTTTGTCGGCTACGCGTACAACCAACACCTTCTAAAGAGAAGACATGCGAAGGGAAAAGTCACTGTTAATCGTATTCATAAAATGTCATTGTTAATCGTATTTCTACAAGGCCACTTTAAAAACAAAGCCTGCTGACTAGCGTCATTAAATTTGGGCCGACAATCCAATCTTCATTGTTTACATCAAACGAAAAAACGTTAACTTGGGCTTTTTTTCAGGTGGCATTGATTTCTATCAATATTAGTGAGGTTAAGCATCATGTAAACGCGAACGCGAGGCCAACGAGTTAACAAGGTCTGGAAGCGAAAAAGCCACCTGACCAAGTGGGTGCTAGCAACAATCCAACCTTGAACACATTAACCAAACTCAAGAAGCGCTTCCATCAATGAGTATGACGCCATCTCAATCCCAAAACACAGTGATCATGACCTTACCAGCAGAAGCAGTTGCTTTGAATTTTTTCTTCTGTGAAGAGTGCGGATGACGATATTCCATCGTTTTGTTTCGGGCTCAAAATGGTGCACCCTGGTTTCATCATCTGTTACAATCCGGGAAAAGAAGGCTTCCCCCTCAGCTTCACAACATTGCAGCAACTCAGAAGAAACGTTTTTTCTCAGAACTTTGTGTTCCGCCGTAAGACAACGCGGAACCAATCTTGAACAAGTTTTTATGTAATCAAGAGCACGGATGAGAGCACTTCCTATGCTGATTGACAGCTCCAGCGCCAACTGCTGAGTCGTTCTGCGTCGTTCCTAACGAATGAGCGCATCAGCACACTGCATTTTGTCAGGTGTGACAGCCGAGGATGGCCGTCCCGACCGCGGCAAATCTTGGAGCTCCGCCGAATCGCTTTCTGATGGTCTCACTCTCTGCGTCCAGCGACTAACCGTACTTCTGTCGACTGCCTGCTGCTAATGCTCCATAAACTGCACATAAACGTTTGTGAATGTTTCCAACCGTTTCTTGCTCCGCAGTGAGAAATTCAATGACGAAACGCTACTTGTAACGACATCACTTACAGATGCCATGTTGTTCCATTGCTGCACGTACGCTATCTGTCGGAAGAAACTAAAACTTTGCGCGCGTACTCCGAAACTTCAAAGAATGCATATCTCAGGTTTCGCATTCATACCATTGTTGGGGACGGAGAAAAAAATTTTTGTGCATTACTTTCTGGACTACCCTCGTACATTATAAATTATACAATTTTCTTAAACAACTAGAAATCCATTAAACGGATGCTAATCGTACAGGTTGAAGGGTAAAGAAATGAAAGTGGAGCATCGGTAGTTTTCAAACTTAATATTCTGCAACAATATACTGTTCATTTTTCAACACTAAAAATCTTTCAATTTATTTATTTAATTCACAACAATGACTTAGTATTATATTACCACAACAATTCCTGGCTTTTGACGGACTGTTGTAACTTTCTTTGTTGGCCTCGGAGAGACAGACGGATAAGAGAATTATAGTACATGTATTAGATATCAAATCAAGAGTTAAACGCAACTGAGAGGGCGTTAGCGTCGTTCAAATTTCCTTTGATGCGTTGAGTGGAACGTCTGAATAAACGTAATCTGTGTTAATATCAGGGCCTTAGTGAGGGGGGGGGGGCGCCTAGGCACCTACCCGGGGCCTCCTGTAGATAGGGCTCGCCATTCAATGTATGGTCCCAGTCTAAAATGTCACAATTATTTTCAGTGAAGGTCTATGTTAAATTTGTTGGCACATATGTTAAATTGATTGGCACATATGATCAATAAGTGGATTTTGGATAGGTCTATGTTAAATTTGTTTTTGGGTAAACTTTGTTTAGGGCCCCATAAAAGCTGATTTGCCAAGGGCCCAAACTTTTTTCTCACTACGGCGCTGGTTATTATCAAAGCCAACTAAAAAGACAGGCCGAGGCACTAAAAGTCACATGACCAAAGTAGATCCAGCAACAATTTTATCTTCATTGTTTCCAACAAACGAAAAAACACTGATTGTTGAAATCCAAGATGGAACCAATGAATATTGGATTGTTGCTAGATCTACTTTGGTCATGTGACTTTTTAGTGCCTCGGCCTGTCTTTCTCGTAGGCTACGTGCTATTATTGGTAGAAATAAGAATAACAATGTATTACGTTTCATTGCGGAGGCCTTCTCTCTCGGTGGTTACGCGTTGGTCAACACCTTCTAGAAAAAATCCTCACAACTATAGCTACAATATTATACCGAGCAGACTCGACCGCCATTACGGAGCCCACTTGTAATAGTATTGCATGCTACTAGAACGAGAATTTTTATCGTGCTGATTAAAATCTTCGCGAAAACGGCTAAAATTGGAAGAAATGGAATGAACAGTGCTAGATTAGTATATGCAAGTGCGATGGAAGGCTATTATTACCAATATTTCGAAGAGCAAAATGTTGCTTTTTCCCGTCAAAAGAGGGCGATATAAATGAAGATAGAGCTTTTTCAGTTGTGAATAGAGCTGCTATATTTATCCTTGCCGATGCCAACAATGCTTAAAAGATAAACAGAAAGTAGCAATCTACTCATTAGACGAATCGATTGTTATATGACATCCATTATATTCGTATTCTATCAACACCTCCTAGAAAGAAAGCCAAACAACTGAACCGTCATACATTGTGACATCATCATAAGTCGATCAAATTTAGGGCTTACTATTGGTAGAAATACGACCAACAATGGTCGAATTATGATGATGCAACAATGTATGACGTTTCAGTTGTTTGGCTTTCTTTCTAGGAGGTGTTGATTCTATACGGTCAATGTTTTAGCACGTGGAATCGACTTTAAAGGGTCCACTAAAAATCCTAAAAAGTTGATACGTCGAGCTAAACTTTGGTGGTTAGTTTTCTGAAAACATAATTTGAAAATTAGCTTTTATTCCATTCTGATAAGTAGCTTTTAGTTAAAGCCCCTAATAAACGCACCTCTACTGTATTCTTTAGTGTACATAAACAAAATATAAAAAATTAAAATTTGCATGTTATGTGAAAATAAACCTGTTTTCCATACAAAATATGTCACTCACTGTCAGTACTGAAAATTTACACGAAAACACTTTTTCTTCCATTTCTCAAAAGAGATGCTACGATGGCTTTTCACCTATGCAGACTGCAATTCACCCAGTTGTGACAAGTTAATGGCAATACCACCACTTGTTTTAAAGAGAAATAATATAAGTTAAAAATTTGGAATAAACCAGTTTCACAGTTCTAATAATATGGCTTTCTTTTCTATTTAGGAACGTTGTGCTCAAACAAAAAAATTGAAAACGAAGAAGCAACATGGGAGAAAAAAGCGGAGCAAATAAACGAAGGCGCCGCCGCGGAGAGTGTTTTCGAGTGCGAGTCCTGCCGCTCCAGTGGTTAACGACTCTATAACTCAACCACTTTCATTCCTCTTTCTAAAGTTGGCATAGAGACAATAGAGGCCAAGCTTTTACCGTGTAATAAAACCATTTTGTACTAGAAATACGTTGAAAACAACGCATCCCAAGCAAACACTTTTTAAATCGTATTTTTTCTATTCTAGCAAAAAGTGAGAAATTTTAGGTTTGACAAAAAGTACGGCACAATGCTTTTTTCTTACTTCTTCGAAAAATGAAAACTGCATAGCACTAAAAAATATTCTTTTGAGTGAAAATAGGAGTGCCTAATGAGAAGAGATAGATTTCATGAAAGAAAAAGGTAATTTCATTTGCGTTGAGGAGCTTCTTTAGCTGTGAGCAAGAAAATGGAGAAATTATGTTTACGGTCATTGGCACCTGCGTAGGCGAGTTCAAAATCCTCAGTAGGAGTCACTTTTTAGAAAATGAAATGACTGAGGATGTATTGGTCTTCAGAGACGCAGAATTCTACCATTTAAAGATAAAGTAGAGAATAATGAAGGGTTAATGGAAATAATATGGTTCTACAATATATCTATGTTTACTCAATGGAACATTCCTGATCTCACTGTAGGCGAATATTCACTAATTAAGCCGACAGATATTATTCCATTAACATAAGGATAGTTGATTAAGACATAGAAAATCTTTTTATATATTATTTTATATATATTTTCGATACGAGGTGCTGCCCAAAATTTTCCGAAATGTACTTCTATAAAATACGAAATTTCCCCGATCTTTTAATTGCCACCGTCAACTTCAAAATAGTCTCCTTGGGCATCTATACATTGCTTCCAGTGAAGTTCTCACTTCTGGAAGCACTCCTGGAAGTTCCCACGTTGAAGCATGTTTAACACCTACTGCGATTCCGCTTGGATCACTTCAATGGAGTCAATTCACTGCCCTTTTAAACGCAATTTCAATTTTCGGAAGCGGTAGAAATCGCAGAGTGTCAGGGGACAGCGGTCATGTTGCTTTTGTTGAGGAAGTCCCTCACAGCGAGCGATGTGTACTGCGGAGCATTGTCGTGATGGAGCAGCCAGTCTTTATTCTTCCACATCTCTGGCCTTTTGCGCCTCACGTTTTCCTTCAATCGTCTCAAAACATCCCCTGTGACAGTCCAAGACGATCACAAACATCGTGGTTGGTCTGATTTCGGTCCTCACGGATCACATCACGCACTTTCGTGATCATTTCCAGAGTTGTGCTTGTTGACGGTCGACCAGAATACTTGTCGTCTTCCACAGACTCCCGACCATCTTTGAAACGCTTAACCACTCAAAAGTTAAGATTTCAGTCACAGATTTCGGGTGCTCCGCTCCTGCGCGCTATCGACGCTCCAACACATCCTAATGAATTTCGATGGGGTTTGAGATCGGGGCTCTGTGCAGGCCAGTTAAGTTAATCAACTGTCTGCAACCCTTGCTTTGTGGCAAGGTACATTATCGTGTCGAAAGAGAAAAGGGCCTTTTCCAAAGTGCTGCCAGAGAGCAGGGAGTGCGGTGTAGTCTAGGATGTCTTGATAACGCTCCGCGTTCAGATGACCAGTCCAGAAACGATTGGATCCAGACCAAACCCACACTTTCTCTCCCCACACCACCACTGACCCTCCGCCAAACTTCACTGTGGGCACTACCCAGCTTGCCAGATGATGTTTTATATACATTCGCCTTACTCAAATCCTTCTATTTGATTAGCAGATAGTGTATTGTGACTCGTCACTCCATTCAACGACCCACCATTGCTCCAGAGTCCAGTAACATCTCTCTTTGCACCATTGCAGTAACATCTTAAGGATGTTTAGCAGAGTTGTCGTCTCTCCAGCATTTTTGTCTGCAAGGTGGCACCAACAATTGTATCTTTCTAGAAGTCCGAAAGTTGCTTTCTTTGAGCCATTCCTATTATGATGAACGACAACATTTAAATTTCATGGGAATGCCTCATTTTTATGTAAAATAGGGGTATCCCATAACTTTTGACAATGTAATGTACAGTCCTGGAAAAAATGATAGGAACTTTTGTGTTTTCAACATAACATTTTTAATAATGAATTTATTTCAACGAAACTTTACACACCTGTGCCCACACTGCATTGACATCACTGATTTCAATTCAGTCAAAATATTTAAAAAATTAGTTGAGCCACAACCAATTTTTGAAAAAAGGGTGGAAAAAATGATAGGAACTAAATGAAAAATCTGTCCCCCCCCCCCCAAACTGGGAATGTGAGACCTTCTCACCATTGCATATTAATAAAATTCTGAACAAGAAGACATATCTCTGATAAAATAAAACTTGTTTACTAAGTATCTTCAAAATGGGACGTGGTAAACAACTTACCCATTATGAGAGAGGAAAAATCATGGCATATAAAGAACAAGGCATGTCAAAAGCAGAAATTTCTCGTTTGATTGGAA
>JAHWFO010039730.1:486714-514821 GCA_023313115.1 Rhysida immarginata | reverse complement strand
AACCAAAGCACTTTTCGAAGCGCATCCAGGGTGGCGGTTCAGTTATGGTTTGGGGGGCATTCAGTGCCAGTGGAAAGGTGGAATTACTGTTTGTAGATGGCCGCATGAACAGCGTCAAGTACCAAGAAATGCTTCAGAAGTATCTTATCCCATTTGGACCAATCATCGGAGGCCAAGATTGGATATTTCAGCAGGACAACGCCCCATGTCACGTTTCCAAATCGACTATGGAGTGGTTCAAGACCAAAAACATCAGGGTTAGCGAGAAGTTCAGACCTTAACCCCATCGAAAATCTCTGGGGAATCATGGTTCGGGCCGTTTATAAGAACGGGCGGCAGTTTGAAAATGTCCAGAGTCTCAAACAGGTTGTTCTTGAGGCTTGGGAAGAAATTTCGCGCAGAACTCTTGAAAAACTAATAGAATCTATGAAGGACCGTGTGTTTCATGTGATCAACAAAAATGGTGGATTTACAAAGTATTAAATACGAGCAATCTCATGATAACTGAAGGAGTTCCTAGCATTTTTTCCACCCTTTTTTCAAAAATTGGTTGTGGCTCAACTAATTTTTTAAATATTTTGACTGAATTGAAACCAGTGGTGTCATTACAGTGTGGGCACAGGTGTGTAAAGTTTCGTTGAATTAAATTCATTATTAAAAATGTTATGTTGAAAACACAAAAGTTCCTATCATTTTTTTCAGGACTGTATTTGAGAAGTAAAGAAAGGTTGTGATTTTTTATTTTTGATTTTCTTCTAAGACTCTATTGGTATATTACTCTATAAAATGTGGTGGAATCACCTAGTGTCCAACCCAATAAACTGAAGCAGGGATGTTTATTGGTTGCTGCAGCCAGTAGAATGTAATGAGTATGAAGACTCTTAAATAGTACAATGAAGCAACACGTGGAAAGCAAGTTTTATTATAAATTGGAGAAACAACGATGGAGACTCATGGAATGTTGGTGCAAGTGTATGGAAAAGGAGCCATGAGAAGAAAATGTGTTTATGACTGGCTTAAGCGCTTCCTCGTTGATGATGCGCCGCATTCGGTTTGGCCGTTAACCCCAGACAACATCACTGGGGTTCTTCACCATTTACTCTGTTGCAGCAGTGCGCTGACAAAATCCAAACAGCTGCCGCCTTTCCACTGTTTCTCAATAGTCTGGTAACTCTCCATTATCTCCAGTTACTACTCATTTTTAAAAATTATCTTCTAAGAACTATCAATGCCAAGAAAAGCCCGAACAATATTAACCTAACACGATATTACGACAAATATTGTAAAAAATCCATTTTTGAAAGTTTAAATATATTGATCAAAAATATTATCTAAAAGGAATAATAAGTTAAATTAATTACAGCATATTTTATACTTTTTCAAAAAACGTTCCCGAAATGATTACTATTTATCCCCACTTCTATTATCTATGTCATAACTAAAAAATAAACCGTTATTTTTTTGCATGCCCCTTTTCACAACCATTTTAAAACATAAGGCACTATCTATGAAAAATATAAACTAACTTTTTAATGCAAGTTATTTTTTCGAAAACAGAAAACTGAAAATACTCACCTCTTTGATTTTAACCCTTACACTGCCGTAAATAGAAGCTGTTGTTCAAGCTTAAATTTTATAGGCACCAAAACTACCCTATAAACTTTAAAATTTAAAGATGAAAATTTTTTTCTCTAGTCTTGCTGTATCTCTTTGTCTCATTTAAAGAAATCCACCAATGTAATTTCGCAGTCTGAACTCACGATGAAGTGATATTGGTCATCTTAACTCTTGGGCAGTCAATTTTTACCTATGTGTCAGGTATAAATTTGTATAATAAAGTACCTTATGCGAAAAATGTCACGCAACGAACTAAAATACATGTACAATTGGCAATCTAGCGCATTGAAATAGCAGCTGCCTAGAAACAGCTCCTAATAGGTAATGACAGCGCATCAATTTAAATCACACGTGTATTATCCACTGTATAATATCTCCGCAAGGGAATATCAGGGTTTAGCATAAATGATCGACATGGGTTTTACTTATGACATAAATTAATTAGCAACTAGGAACGCAATGAAAACTAATATTTGATAGCTTTCACATGTTAACAGAACGTTAAAGTCGATCGTTGACTTTGTCGTTTATTCTTTACCCATTGCTTTCAGTATTTATTTATATTTAAACAATTCCTTCTCCTTTTTCACTTGTATCATCATAAGATACGGCGCACAGGAAGGGTTTCAACGTTTCAGGTTCAAGGGGTAAGAAATGAAAGTACATGTAGCGTATTATTTTTTTTAACCTAACGTGAATTACTATGTACAAAATTTCTCGAATGACAACGCCTTTCGTGAATACTCTTTACTTAAATTTGTGTTCTGTATATGTTCGTAATAATATTGAACTCTGATCTCTTCATATTTGAAATCTCCTGCGTTGCTCAATCAACTATAACTTTATCAAATGTAGTTATGGGTGTATTTAATTGCTTTCAATACGCCGAAACCATAGTTGATTTTTAGATTGCTGGCTTCAGCGCAGAAGATATTAAATCTATTATACAGGGTGATTCAGAAATTTTGTTATAGAAGAATATGGTAGTTGAAGGGTACTAAAGCAAACATTTTTATTAAGCAATGTGTGTGTCCTATTTCGCACTGATTTGGCCCTACACTTTCTTTAGTTTGCAGCAACCATTCATGCAAGGGCCAATGGCTTGACTCTCTGACGACTGAGCTTTCACTGAAAAACAACAAACAATGACGTTTGACAACGTGTGCATTACAGAAGTGCTTCGAACTGACGCCCTCTTTCAATAGACCTTCGATCTTTGTATCAGTCTTGAATTAATAAAGCGCTAATTATACCAGACCTTAACCCCATCATGAAAATTATGACGAGTATGAAAATTAATTTAATTTTTCACCAAATAGTAGACGCCATGCAAATTTTCAGGTCATTCAGGTAATATTGATTCTTATAGAACTTTCTGAAATGCAAATTTTCATTATCGGTAGTCTGTATAATGAATGATCCCTTATAAGTAGTGAATTCTTTTTGACTGACGCTGAAGAAAAGGGAAGAAAAATTGAAAAAAAAGACAGTGAATTACAAGTTCCATGATAAATAACATTTTATAAACAAACGGGATCTGACTTAAGTAATTCTTGGATACAATAGAAATTAATTAGAATAAGCTTAAAATAACAAGTTTTATGGTGAGTTTTCTTGTTTCCAAGCAATAATCGAGTGGGTTTATTAAGTTCTTCAGTTTAAATTTATCTTTAATTATACAAATGGCTTCCGTGATAGGAATGAAAAAAAAGGAGGGAGGGGAAACGTTATCAAAGGTCCCAAATTTAAAACCTGTTTAAAAGTCATTTGCAACCTCAGCTCAATTCCTAAATTAAACTTCACAGTCCCACCCCCGAACTCTCTTGCGTTTTGTGCGTGTATGCGTTGTTTATCCTTTGGATGTAAGCCAGAATGACGACTCGAAGTTGTGCCCATTGGTCTATTTATTTTCCCATGTAATTTATTTATTGATAGTTTCGTTTTATGAGTTTCATTTTAATTGGATTGCAGAGTAGTGCGAGGTTTTCTTGACATTTTTATGACGTGCGAATATTTAGATTCTAAGAGGAAATAGTTTCAACTTCATTTGTGTAAGTTACGCAATATATATTTAGGACTAAGATTTGATATTTATAGGATAATATTTTTAATATTTGATTAAATAAATGTTAATAGACGATTCAATATAGTAATGGTTAAAGAAAACCATGTACGATTGTTATAAATCGATTTTGCATGAGGTGAAGTTCAAATGGATAAAACTTGAAGAATAACAGGCGTCGCCATCTAGTAACGATATTGTAAACTATTTTCTTCAAACTTTAACTTGAAATATTAAAATAGATTACTAAAGCAAACAAATATGTCATACGATGTTAGAAATTTCAAGTAAATTAAATACACTAAATTAAATTACAGATTTCTAACATACTGAGTATTTTCGGGTTTGTCTTGCTCAAAATTAAGTTTAACATCCACTGTATTGGTGAAAATAATTATACAGGGTGTATCAGGTTCGATGGTCATAAAGTACCTAGCGTTGTTCTCCGCAAAATTCTAAGCATAATTTTCCTTATACATTTTTCAAAGTTCTCAAAACAAAAATGCTTTAAAATCGTTATCCAAAGTTTGGCTATTATGACGTCAGAAGGCTAGTATGACTATTCTCATAGACTATTATGACGTCAGAAGGCTATCCAAAGAATTATTGTATTTTTACTGTATGTGAGGAGTTATTATGTGTGGTCCAGGAATGTACTATAGCTTACTAAGGGCAAGTACACCTTCACTATTTAGTTTGGTTTTGATTTGTCACTGGGATCGGAATTACGGGGGTGGGAGTCAGGGGGGGGGGGGGGCCAAAATGTCTATGTGGTATTTAGGTACGAAAAAGGATGAAATTCAATATGCAGAAACCTCTAGGCAAGTTCTACATTACTATGAAGTTTAGGTCAAATTGTTCCATTGGGGGTCGGAGTTGTAGGGGTGGCACTTACTTGATCTTTAGAACTATGGCAACATATGGCAAATGATTTGTCATTTGATCGGAAATGATGAAAAAGGAAAGATGATTGAGTTCTTTTACATTTTCTAAATATTAGGTCCGAAAAAATCAATTTTCTGATTAAAAAACTTGAGGTGGGAGGGATTAAAAAATGCAGATAAAAGGGTAAAAATAGATGACCACAGCGCTTCCGCTGGTTTCCTATACGCTCCTCGGGAGATTTAAATCTTGTTTATTTATTTTGAATGGATGATAATACCAAAAATAATATCGGCAGCATTGCATAAATAATACCTGTTTGGTAAATTAAATAAAGGAATCATAAATTTTCCAAGAATTACTGTATTTAATTTTCAAGTATTCTCAATATTTGAATACACAGTTTTATTGGAGTAATAATTTCATAGCTGGTGGGTTAATTCAAATAAACAAGGATTTAGTTTTTAAGCAGCGTATGACGAAAAGAGCAGAATTTGCAAATAAACACCTTAATGAACTAGATGACTATTGGAAGCATGTATTGTGGTCAGATGAAATGAAAATTGAGTTAATTGTCATAATTCTACGAGGTAAGTTTGGTAACAAAAGAACGAGGCTCATCTAGAAATAAAAACACCAGTGGTGGCTCCATTCTCTTATGGGGATATTTTGCTGCTACTGGACCTGGAGAACTAATGGAAGTTTTAAATAACTGATACCGAATTTTATTCAAATAGTTACAAACTAGCCAGATCTTAAAAAACAGGATAAATATACTTTCTAGTTTCCATTCGAAATGTCAAAGTTGTTGAATGTAGTGTAAAACCTAAAAATCAATTTAAAAGATATAAATTAACCTTAGAACGACAAGGTGGTGTCGTGGGACAAATTTAGCAAGTGTCATACACGACACCTACTTCTATTTTTTCATTTTTGCTACTCATTACCACATCTGAAGTTTGAAATCAACATTTAAGTAAGTTTAGAAGTATGTCTCCAGTGAGTAGATAAATAACAATCAAAGATTTGCATGAAATAGAATTTATTTTCCAAAAGTATACAAAAACATTTAGGCATTAAAAAAAGTATCCTAGTTTGAATGAAAGAATTGAAACGCTTGTATGAGGAAAATCATCAAATCATCCATAAAATCATGAAACTGTAACAAGCTATTCATTGGATGATTCCTGATTTTCAAAGTATTCAGGGCAACCGTAGTAACTTATGTGTTCACCACAGATGCTTCTTTGGCACATACAGCAACGTCGGTACCTCTTCGATTCTTCTTACACTCACAGAATGCATACTTTCTTGGTCTGCCTGACGAATCAGTGGCTGAAGACTGTTCTGAAGGGGCATTGAAAGTTCATTTCTGGTCTCTTTATCAGTTAAATATCGCGAATTCATTGTCCTAGAAAAACATCAAGTTGTAACGTAGACAACAAATCAGTGTCAAATATGACACCTATTTGCACAAACGCGTAATAATTGCCAAACAAAGAAAGAACAGAGGGTGAGACTACTTAAACATCTAGGTGATAACTTGCTACGAGGGTATTCAACAAGAGAGGCCTGCGCTATTGGTTTAGGTGCGCATGCGCAGAAAATAAGTACTTAGGTGTCACGTATGACACAGCCTTGTCGTTCTAGGGTTAATTATTAAGAATGGAGCACTTGTTGGTTTCACAATGTCCATCTGTCCTCTTCATAATTTCTGCATTTTTTGAGGTAGAAGGCATACTACGGGGATGTACACTTTCACTATTTAGTTTGGTTTTGATTGGCCCACTGGGATCGGAGATTCGGGAGTGGGGGTTAGAGGGGGATCAAAAGGTCTACGTGTGTTTAGGTATATAAAGGAGTGAAATTCGTCATGCAGATTCCTCTAGGCAAGATCTTCATTACTATGAAGTTTGGGCCAAATTGTCCCAATGGTGTCGGAGTTGTGTGTTGTTACTAGGTTTTTGAAACTATGACAACATATTGTATGTGATATATCATTCGTTCGGAAATGATGAGAAACGAAAGAAGATAGATAGAACATGGGTCAGTCGGCCCTAAGGAATAGGGGAAACCCGTTCCGAACTGGGGTGTCAGTGCAAAAAAAAATTGTAAATGACCCCGATAGCCCGAAAGGGAATCGGTTTAATATTCCCGAATCCGGATGCGGAGATCGGATCCTTTCTAAATACTATGTGCCATAAAATCAATTTTTCGATTAAAAAAATGGGGGTAGTTAAAAAGTGCAGATAACAGGGTAATTCTGCGCTTCCGCTACCTTCCTATACTTTTTTGGGAGTACTAATTTCTTGTTATAATATGCAGTAATATGAAAAAAAAATGCTTGGTTATAATTGAAAATTTTATTTTATTAAAAAATAATTTTAATTTTTTTAAATCTTAATAACGAATTTCATTAAAATTAGTAAAAAAAATCTGTTATCTTTAATGAAACTTGATTATCACTCATTTAACACCACATAATGATTTTTGAAATGGTTAATTGAAGCAACCGAAATAAATTATACCGAAAATACAGTAAAGACGTATTAACAAACTCTCTTTATCCAAATATAAACAGGCATGTTAAGAACAGTCTTAAGAAAATCAATTTATGTTACGTGAAAAAACAAAATTATTAAAGCTGTTTCATAAAATCTCCGAGGAAAAAGCATTGCTAATATCCAAATAATCATTTCGTTGAAAGAGTTTACGTAAATTATAATTCGTAAGTTATAATTCGTTTAGAAAACCGCACAATTTTCTTTGTGTTACGTAAATTCATGACCAATAACTAAATTGTCCACGAATAAATAACAATCATAATTTCGAGAAAGAATTTTTGTATTTTCGCGTTTTACTTAATTTTGCTTAACTTAGACAATTTGCGTAGAGACCAGGCTAAAAATTATTAGCTCAGAGTAGATAAAGTCTTGCCATTAAACATTCAACCCAAGTAAATAATGACTGGGATGCAAGTAACGTCATTTAATTACCCCTCTTATATATAATCTTCTTCCCCCAAATGTACAATTAACGCACGCCTTCCAGAAAGGGGGAAAAAAGTAGAAATTTGTTTGCAAACCCTTCGGCTTACATGAAAATTAAGTGCCGTGCATTAAAATGGGACCAACTATCACGTTAATGTTCCTTTAATCTTGTACAGATACACATAAAGGAAGGTTCCTTCCTCTTTAAAAATCTGTCTCCTCCCACATTCGAACAACTGCCAAAAGTCTTAACTACGACGAAGGAATTTAAGGACTGGCATATAAAACCTCGAAATTTCGATGCCTTGGGAATGAGATACAAATTGCTTGAAATCTTTGACAATTCTAAGTGATATCTTCATAATCCTCGCGATCATATTAAACACTGTTATTCACTGGAGTATGAGTAAGATATGAATGTATTGCGTTTTATATTTTACAAAAATTAATACAAAAGTTTTAATTCACCATTCTGACATTTAGAAAAAATGAAAAGTTTCTTTAATTATCAAAATTGAGTTCTTAATCGGTTACACCCGTATCAAACTTTAGTCTCAAAAACTTTAAATAATGATAACTGGAAAAACATGCAGAAATCGTTAAATTTTCTTACGTTACTAGGGTTGTGGATCACGCTTAGTCGTCATACACAAATTTAAAGTAGTAGCCGTCAATTATTGCTAGTTTCAGCACTGAGCTTAAACAGTTGCTTAGTTTTCGAGGATTGCGCTAATACACGCTACCAACGATTCGGATCCTATATATCTCTCGATGAAGTGGGTACATTTTCATGATTCTTAATGTGACTACTAGATGTATAGCATGCGTGGGCGAAACTACGAAATAAAGCGTAATTTTTTAATGAAACTCCAGCTGAATTTCTTCCAGGCGTTTTATAAAAATCCTCCTTCCGACGTGTTGCATTTAATGGCGATTTTATTTACATGGCCCTATCATTGGATCAGTAAGAAAAGGGCCAGCATGCATTTGGCAATATTTAAAAAAAAATGCATTATCCGTTATGTAAAACTACTTGTGAAGCCGCGTCTGAGAGGAAAAAGTTATTTAAATAGCGTCCTATCTGGATATATTGATTGTTTATCTCACTGAAGATGGGAACTTCCAGCAAGACAATGCTTCATGCCAAAACAATCGTATGGGTCGAAGACTTTACCTTGCTGAATTGGCCTCTAATTGAACATTTTTTGGATGCTGATAATTTTTGAATCTGTTTGAAATTAAGCCTAGCATAGGATTGACCTAATCAGCCCAGCCTTGGTTTCCACGCTATTCGTAAAGGAACAAACACAAACATCCATGCCCTGAGAGGGATTCGAACCGTGACTCGCTGGTCTCGAGAAAGACAAAACCTTTTGGATTCAAGTTGGATTCAAAACCGACAAATCTTGAAAACTGAAAAGGTTGCCCAAGGCTGTATTGAGGAAGTAGTAGGGGAGACCGGGGCAGGTTTACACACTTTTTTTTTATTATTATTTTTGTAATAAAACTATTTCACTAAATTTTCATATCTATTCATTAGTTAAACTTTAAGCTACCGTATGGTGCCTTTAACTTATCTAAAATTATATTATTTTCAAATTAAAAATTTGTTTTTTGATGTAATCTCACCTGTGTATGTTTACACAATGCTTATTGTATGTTTCCACACATTTAACATAATGAAATATAAGGTTTATTAGAAATAAAATTCAAATAATTTGCACTATTTATTACTTCGTTTAATTCAGTGAGTACAAGTGAGTCAGGATACACACATTTTAAATACAGGATACAAATATTACCAAATAAAAATTACATGATGCAAAATATACTCAATTACCTGTTGTAATACAGTGATCATGTGTCCACTTCTTGTATTGTGTGCAATGTACGCATTGTTCTCCAGGTTTTGACTTTTTATATGGCCTAAAACGTGTAAATCTGCCCCATGCTTTCTGTATAAACTTGCCCCATCGCCGTGTTTGGGTAACAACTAAGCCAGCCTCTAAGCTTTGTTCTTAAGGTTAACAATCAACTCAATAACTTAAAATAACCGCAAAAGAACGGTCTAACAAGATAACCAATAAAGAGTTAGGATGATCTAATGGAACAAATCCTCTAACTGTCAATACATTAGTGAGAAAATTTACTTATCAGAAGAATAATTAGAAAAAGTTGTCTATTTGACTGTTCTCGTACGCGACTGACTCCAAACTGTTGTGAGGGTACATGGCGGTGTTAACGTTTCTCCTGACTCAAAGGCGGTGCGCTCCGACCAACGGTAAGTGAACTACAGCAAATGTGTAACCTATCCCTGTACCAAACCATCCCCGGTGTCCCCTAATAATAAATGGTTATCTTAAGAAATGCATTATGTGGCGTGTCATTTTTACTCAATCTCGGCGTATAATTTCTATAAATATTAGCTCAACTTAGGTTTGGACCTTCTTTTTTAGAAAGTTAAAATATACTTTACGGGCATAGACTTATTGAAAATATTATGCGTGCTGTGTCTAAAAATTTCAGTGAATAGTCGGATAATTCGAATGAAACGCTTGCGACAATTTCAAAAAAGGCGCACGGATATGTCTAGAAACGCTTCCTTGTGTGGAGAAGACGTGCACTGTGGCCACCAGTAGACTGTTGACGCAGTTAGTCGAGCACAGACTTTGAAAGTTGGCAGCAAAGCGCAATTAAATAATGAAAAAAAAGTTCAGTTCTGCTTCAAATTGTGAAAATTGCGGAGACGTACGAAATGTTGTATAAAGTGTACGGGAAGTGTACTCTGTATACGAGTTGTTTAACACTTTCGCAACGCTACGATATCAAAGGCTGATGAACCGTATTCGGGTCGGTTGTCGGCAACTTACATGATCGTGTGCAAAGTATGCTGGCGACTGACTCTTCTAATGGATAAAAGAAAAGGTTAAATGGTCCGTGTATAGGCAACGCTAAAGAATTTCAGAAGCTTTACGGACATTGTCAAAATATTGTCTTGAGTCTACTGGAGAATAAAGATCGTTCCTATGTATTGTGTTTTTTAATACTTTCAGTGGGTTGCTGTTTGATGTCTCCAATCCGTAACTGCTTCCTGCACCTCCTTATCGCTGTTGAATCGTTATCCCTTGAAGAATTTCCTTAACTGCCCGAAGAGATGGAAGTCACAAGGGGACAAATCAGGGCTGTAAGGAGGATATTCGAGAACATCCAATTTCTTCTTCGTTAGTGCATCCACAACAAGTTTTGTGACTTGCGGGCGTGCATTGTCGTGGAGAATGATCACTCTTGGCTTGTTTTTGAAGCCATCTTTTTTCGCGGACGGAAATTCCCGTCTCCCCAAGTAGTAGGACGCGTGCGTAAACGCCATGAGTGATTTATTTTGAGAAACGTGTGTACAATACTGTTCATTAAATGCTACTGTTTCTATTTGCTTGTGTTTCCTGTTGCCAGCCTTCTTCTTACAACCCCTATTTCAACACTGAACGGGTTTCATTTGAACACGCCTCGTAATTGTAGGAGAAAATACAGTATTTGAGAAAAGTTAAAACATTAAAAGACACAGCACTTTAACGCAGAAATTATAAATTATTTAAAGTTAAACTTAATAGGAACACTCACGAAGGTGTAAATCACCGATTTTCACCATTTTTTTTATTGAGAGATAACACCAATATTAGCCCACAGTTTAATTTGTAACGGCCCCTTTTCAGTATTTTTTTTAGATAAAAATTAATCAAATAGTCAAAAATTTGGCGCGCAATTTCAAAATAGGGAAGGTTTATTGCTTCCACGAGTGGTTTAAAACTTTTTTTTTGAAGCATAAGTTGACCAAATACAGCCATAACAAGTAGAGTAATTTAGTAAATATAAATTTTAATTGATCTAATATCTACAATAGCTACATAATGTGCTTATAAATTTAAATTTACACAATTATGTAAAAAGTCTGTTAGAAAAGTTATCAATTTGATTTTTTTTGCTATAAACCCTTTATAATACTTAATCTTCACAAAAATGAAACATTACGAAAAAGTGATTAAAACACAATGAATTTTTAACCATCCACATGTAGTGAAGGAAACTTCATTACAGTTGTTATGAACACACTCTTGTACATCATCTCTTGTACATCTAAACAAAAATTTGTACAATTTTCAACAGTGATGGTCTTTCATCAATATAACCACATTTTGAACCATGCATATTTGAACAATTTTTGAAATCGAGGACTTGAAAACTGATTATGGATCAGTGATTGCAATTTAATGATATTTTGTTGATGCAAACTGAAATCAATTTTCCAGGCAAGTACTCTATCTGAAAATAACCTTACAAAAATTTCCCACATTCTGAAACAATAAACATCAAGTGGTTGAATTAGCGGCGTGGTGTACTTAGGAATAATGTTTATTGTTAAAGATTTATTGTTGGTTATTACATCAATAACTGGTTTATTATCTTTATAGCCTGTCCATAAGTCTACAAATAAAATATGTTTTCACTAACTGACGGAAAATAAATTTCTTCAAATCATGCTTTAAGATGACCTTTTGTTAATTTTCTCGATTTCGAAGTCATCAGGTATATGTTGGGAGCCTGAAACAGTTTTACGTCGACGCGAGCCCCAAAGTCATCTTTAGTTTCTTGCAGAACCAAAAGCAAAGGAGAGTGAATGCGTTGTAGATGATTTCGCTTGCACTTTACCATGAATTGTTTTAGTTCCTCGTATATCTAGTGTTCTACCTGAATGTATTTCTGATTGAAACCCAGATTGATCGGTACTGAATATTTGAGAAGCATCAAAATTAAGAAACTGTTGACGGCATGTTTGCACAAACAAATTTTCACTATTTACTACTTGATCATTTTCAAAATGACCTCTTAAATCTGTAGTTACAAATTTTGTTATTTTTCGTGAAACAATGTTATTGTTTTTTTTTAAAATTTATGTAACCAGGCTTTTGAGGCTTTAAATGTGTTTACGTCTAGTTTACGAGCAAAATCTAATTCCCACCTCTTCAGATCTCTGTCATGAATAATGAAGTGTAGATTTTTTGCATTGACAAATTCGTGTAAAAATTGTTGTCGAACCATTATGGTTTATGTTCAAAATAAATTACAGATCCAACATATCTTATTTTTAATGCTGTAATGAAAAACTACTTATATTTTTAAAATTTTTGTTTCTGGTTTCCCCTCGCACTAACATGGATGTGCCCAAGTATTAGATTTTGACGCAAAAATTTCAAAATTTTATGATTTTTATCTAGAAAAATACTGAAAAGGGGCCGCTACAAATTAAACTGTGGGCTAATATTGGTGTTATCTCTCAGTAAAAAAAACTGGTGGAAATCGGTGATTTACACCTTCGTGACTGTTCCTTGTTAGTATCTTTCATTCCAACTATCTATCGTCTTGAATTAAGACAACCAGGTAGTTTAATTGGAGATGATCAAACGTATAATGTTGTTGTTGCTGCATTATAATTTTCTTTATGGTAATACCCATTACAATAGAGGGCTTTGGTAATTGAAAACTTCCTGCTGTTTTTGAAAGTTTTGTTACGCTAGTGAGTAGTTTCTTGCTGATTTCATTAGTTTATTAATTCTGGGATGAATTGAAGACATAGCCGAACTGAGATCGTCACAAAGGAGTAGTCATGGCAGAAAATGCAGTTTCACAAAGAAGTGTGATGGAAAAACAAAGAAGTAATCCCATTCATGTAAACAGGATAAACAATTTTCATTTTTATCCAAAATTTCAAATTTCCCATAGAATTAAAAATACTTTCAAGTCCTTTGTCCGATAATAGTTCAATAAGTTAATTCAGTAAGCTGTGTCAATGAGATTCAACAAAGGATCTCACATTCCACTTAGGTTGTCTCCGGAGATCTTCGTACTTAGGATAATACTTTTCAAGCGACAACAACATTTTCAAGTGAACGGCAATACTATTTGGAAATGGATTTTGTGAATTGAAATCATTTGCTTCCATAATTTAATATGAGAACAGGGGATACGGCATCTATTGTTGTAATCCTCTTGAAGACAATTTTTGTGACTGGTCATTAACGGCGGTACTCCTTTTCCCGAGTGTTTAAAATTTTCGATGTCATTAAATTCTCGATCATTAATGAATAGTTACGTGTTTAAAAATATGTGGCTAGCTCAAACTTCGAATATAGCGTTTCGAATAATATTTAATTTATTCTATATATTCTTTATTTAATTTAATTCAACTTGAACGAAATTACCCCTATTTAATATTAATTTACACATGAAGATGTATAGGGGATGAAGCTATTGTGCTATGGGCTCTTTATTCCCAGAATGTCTTAAACTAACCGCTATAGTTTCTCAATATATACACCAAGTTTCCGTTCAAGTGGTTATATCTAGGGTGCAGCACATTTTTTCCTTTGTTTCCAGTGTACTAAGGTTACTTGTTAGTTGTTTTTGAGCTTTAAAATATTAATAATTGACTGTAATAAAATAGATAGAAGTGAAGAGTGTTATATTGGTAGAGCTAATTGGTAGAGCTTCAGATATTGTGCACGTAAAATAAAATATGAACATTGTCTTGTTCAATCTTATAGCAACATTGAAAGCCAGAGATATGAAAGCTCTCGTCAAATATATTTTCTTTGTGTAAATATTATTTTTACACCTTGAATACAACAAAAAGGAATTAATGAGTAATTTTGGTATTTTTATTTTTAATGTTGTAGAAAAAAAAATTGTTCTGAATAAGAAAGGCCCATAATGCAAATAGTTATATTTAAGTTTTAAAAATCTTGTAAGGTTTTTATTCATTTAAATTAAGTTAAATAGACTATAAATATTTCCCCGGGTCTTTTAATAAAAAGGCATTATGAATCCAGAAAACAAAAATAAAAATTCACTATTAGATTCGCTGTTAGAAAATCTCATTTCAGTTTCTCAAAATCAACTTTTACCCTTGATTAAGGAGGCCCTTACGCCTCATAACTCCTCAATTAAAAGAAAGTAATAAAAAACAAGGTGATATAATTTTAAAATAATAATTTACTGTAATTATTATGAACTAATAATTTTTTCCCGAAAAAAGAATAAACTAGCATGAATGAATTCTTCATTAAAAATTTATATATCTTTACTAGCTGATCTACCCGGGAATTTCCACTGGAAAGCACATGACCTTATTATTTCAAGTGAATTTATTTTTATTTTATCAATTGTTTTCTCTTTAAAAAACGCAAAAAACAATATTTTTTTTCATTTCATAAAAAGCATAAAAAAAAGCGAGAAGAAAAAATAAGCAGGCGAAATGAAATTCCTAATAAAAATACAATGAGTGGGTTATGAATAATTGATGATGATTTTTCGTGAAATGCGCAGTTTGCAGCCCCTCAGAAGAGAAGACTGCTTACGTTGTTAACTGATGAGGTTCCGTGATGAAAAGACATTCGGAGCCTAGGACTTATTACTGCGTGACAATAATAATAACGCCAACTTATGTCATTAATTACATTAGACATTTTTTGTTTGCATAATATCCTAACTTGTATGCCAACTAAAAAAAAAACTTGGCTAAGTAAAGTGATTTTTTTTGAGAAATTATTTTCACTTAAAAATTTTGAATAATCAAGCACGATGGTCAACATGAAAACAAACTTTAAAGCTCTAGTAGACAACGTTTAATTTTATTTTCTGCTCAATTTAACTAGCAAAAGAAGGAGACCTGGGGTAGTATATTAAAATGTTGTGTATATCACAAACTTAAGCGCTCTTTGAACGAATAGTTTAATATTAAATTTTAAATATCTAGAATACGATTAGACATCTGCAAACACTGACTAGTTTCCCAGGAAAAATATGTTTTCCTAGAAAATCCTACAGCTGCTGCGCACTGTGTAAATTAAAACTTCACAACTTTATTCATGTAAAAATGATTAAAATTTTACTTTCAAATTTGTTTTACTCCCTATAACAAGATTTTTATTTACTTTTTATTTCTTGTTAAGTGTTATTTTCTAATATGCCTCAAAAGTATATAAGATAGCTAACATTCCCCACAAAATAATTCTGGATGTATTAATTAATCTATTTTCCAAGTGCAATCCATCTCTTGCTGATTTCCACGCTGAATAAACATTAGAACTATCGAGAACTTTAGAGCCTTTCTTTTTTCTTTCCCTTTAACAACAACAGGCTTAATTTTAAATACGTTTTGAAGAATTGCTATGGGGTCTCGGTATTCGCGGGATCGTTCCTCCCACGAGAATTTTATGCTCCAATTTATAGAAATAACTGAGTCATCAGTTTGCATATTGACAGTTTATTTTACTCTTTATTGAATGAAGTTGTTTACGCGTTCAATAGGCGTTTGATTTACTGCGTAAATGGTAATAAAATGGGCATTGTGCTATGTGAAGTACATAAAAGTCCAAGAAAAACCGCAATAAAATTTAAACAAATATCTATAATAAAAGACCAAGAACACACGCATGCACTTCACTCATTTATAATGCTTTTTATCATTTTCTAATAACGGAAGATCAACTCGAAGAGCTTGTTTGTTCCTACGATGGAGATGTGGAAGAACATGCAGAAAGAACCCCTATGATTACCAGGGGCCTACACAATAGAGAGTAGCTTTGACTTGGAAGACTTTGTACAGGCATTGCGTGACGATAAACAAACACCTTGCCGGCTACTTTTTCAAAGATGACAACAACTTGATCTGTGCAAAGAAAGACTTGATAATTTATTAAGAGCATTAAGAGCCATTTTGAATGAGTTAAAGCAAAATGAATAGCACCTTCCAGTCACATTCTTCCTTACAAAGAAAACTTACTCCTCCCCAATTCAAAATTCTCTTGAAGCGGAAAAAAGAACACCAGCAATTCTCTATTTGATTTCGGTCTCCGAGATTCCTAAAATTCAGAAGTAATAAGCTATATAGTGATTATAATTTTATAGGGTTAATAAAAATATAATAAGAAAAATTATATTGTTCTGCTAAGTGCAATGGTCACATAATTTATTTACAGCATTCATATCTAGGTAGTGAAATTGGCTGACTGTATAATTTTTTCTGTAATTTTCGATATTTCAGGAAGATGGTAGAATGTAACCTTGCAAATTACGACACCCAACTAAATAGTGAACATATTCACAATATTTGCCCATTAATGATAACATTACCCAACAAAAAAATTTCCGTATCTCCGAAACAAATGTGGGTGCTTTTGATGTAAAATGATGCGCCGATTCCGAAAATGCCCACATTATTTTTCTGTCACGTCTAGATGTAAAGATATAATGGAATATTAATATTACATAACACTAATCTTACTATACAGGGTGTCCAAAAAGAACCCCTATTTTTAATGGTATATTCAGATTGTACACAGTATTCGAGAAATGATTTATTCTTGGTGTTTTTTCAATTGATCCAACCGTTTAGGAGATAGAGGCCTGAAAGTGTGGAACTTTTAAAGTTTTGAACCCAATTTTATCGATGAACACAAAGAGATAGAGAGTGGGTCTTGCAGACATTCCTATTCTACTTTTTGATGGTCTTTAAGAATCCGAAGTAAGAATTTCAAAAATCCAATATTTTTCAATACACACTCACAGACTCTGCCCCCAAGACTTTGAATTTTTGAAACTCGGACTTCGGATTCTTACATACCATCAAAAAGTAGAATAGGAATGTCTCTGTCTCTCTATCTTCATCGATAAAATTGAGTTCTAATTTAGATCTTCTAAACTTTAAAAGTTCCACACTTTTAGGCCTCTATCTCCTAATAACAAGGAATTGTGATATGATAGGAAGTTTAAATTATCAAATCCGTTTTTTTCGATACAAAATACTTCAGAAAAACCCCTGAACGTCCCGAAGGTAAAAATCGTGTTGGGTAGTGTAATTAGTGAATAATTAGGCATTCCCATTTGTTTTGTGTAGATACATGTATGTCTTCATTAGTAGATACTTGACTCAAAGTATTAATTACTTTATAAAAATCGGCACTGACAATTCATCTTTGTGTTTAAGATAAAAATAAAACTGCAAATAAAAAGTTATTCATTTTCATTAGTTTTTGAATATTAAATATTTTATAAAGGGTGTCCCAAAATGAACTGACGTCTTGAATTTGCCGCCAGTTTTTTTCGTGGTACAACCAGAGTAGAGATTTTTATATGCTGTCATTATTAAACATTGATGTTAAATTATGCTAAACTACACAATCGAACAAAGCGTAGAAATTGTAAAAATTTACTTCAAAATGGTGAAAATTTTACGAAAATTGTTCGCAGCGAGGTGATGTGAATTGGCCGGCAAGATCATGTGACTTGATATCGATAGACTTATTTCTCTGGGTTTATCTTAATGATAAAGTGTACGTCAATAAACCACAAACTATTTCAAGAATTCGACACAATATTGCCTAAATTTCCCAGCAAAATTTTATTCAACATATTATGGAAAATTTTCTCAAAAGAGTGAATTTTTGCTACCAAGGTCATTATCGGTATTGTCCGATGTTTTGTATCACGTATCAGTGATGGCTGCAGAAACAAAGGGCAGCATGGCGCGCTCGAAGGAATGGGGCACTGAACGCCTGAAAGGGGCACTGAATGCAGCTAAATTCTTACTTTAAAGTTAAGAATTCTTACATGCATTTCAGTGACCTACTTTTATATTTTTAAGGCATAATGCTAATTTCGGAATCTGTATGCGATTAGGGCACGTTAAGGCTTTCTAATTTCTTCTAGGCTAATCTCTTCCTTACTTTGTGATGCCACAAAAAGACGTCATCTGGTGGTACAGTCCTCAATAGTTATTAAAGTATATTTTTCAATAATTTATGCACTATATTTGCAGGATAAAATTGCGAATAATGATTGCATTAAGATTTTTAAACTTTATACCTTATACAATTGATCTCTATTATCCCTCAACATTTTATTAATACTAATTTAAACGTAAAAGCTTATTGAGGAATACTTCTCGCGGATGAAGCGGTTTGTTTTGATAGTAAAGCGACCACAGGAAACCACCGCACACGAATACAAAAGGCTCAACTTTTCAGCACGGAGGATAAAAAAAAGCATAAGGAGTAACGCGATGAACAGCTCGTCACGGCTACCAACTAAACTGATGCACTTAAAGTGGTAAAAAGCTTGAATTCTATTTTGCAGGTATGGATTCATATACGAAATTATAATTAATGATCCACAGTGATAAATGAGCATTTTTTAAAAAAAAGTTTATTTATCTGCATTTAATTATTTTTATAAATTTTGCAAGTTAATACTTTAAATGAATGTACTTAGTAGTTTAATTAAAATGTTTAGGCTTTAAATCACTCACGCCACAATGATAAGCTCCACAATGATCACTTAAGCCGCACATTGTTGGCATTTATTGGATTCAGTTTCTTGCGTTCGTGCAGCGCCGAGAGGGAGCGTGGGTGGGCCGAGGGGCAGCGTGGCGGGGTCGAGGGGCAGCATGGCGCTGCGTCACTCTGATTTTCCCTAGCGGCATCACTGGGCCGTATGACCTTCATGTTTTTACTTTCTAATAAAGCAAAAATATTATAAATTTTCCAATGAAAAATGTGTTTTAGTAAAAAATAAAAATGTCAGCCCATTTTGGGACACCCTTTAGTTCCATTCTTACATTTTTACGGCAGCTATTCTCTTAGGTATACTGCCCACTAGCTTCTGACATTGTCGTTAGAAATCTCACTCTTACTCTACCAAAAACTTGATTTTGAGTTAAATTCTCTTCTCTTTCTGAGATTATCAGTTCGGAGTAAAAACGGGCAAAAAGCGCGCAAAGTAGATGAACAATGAAGCACTTTGGTGTGTTTTTTGCGTGCAAAACTACCAAAAACTTGATTTTGAGTTGTATTGGCTGATATCAAAGAAGTTAAGGGGCGCTATGCCGCAGTTTTACCGATGTTAGCTACTAACCGAGCTTTTTGAAGATGTCGATACTAAATGAATTGTCGAGCTTTGAATTTTCTTCAAACGAGTACATATTGCATGGCAAAGAGTACAAGAAAATAAAATTGGAAATACATTTGTGAAAACAATCTAAAGCTCCTGTACAGGTATTTTCCCTTTAGAATGCTCAAAAATGCTCAGTTAGGTTAAGATATTGTGACTCCGCAAGCCAGTCTAGACACTTGCAAGAAGTTTACATGTGAATCACATCTTATGATTGCAGACATGTGACAGACGTCTTGCAAGAAGTTTACATTCTGCAAGTTTGTATCGCTATAAATCTTTGTAAGCGATACATTCGTTTCCAGCACGGGAATGTGTTTTCACTTTACACACAAATGTTTACCACTTATCTATTATCCCCCGTTACTCTGCTTCCCTTTCTATTTTACTGCAGCTATCATGCACTCGAGAACAAAGCCTTCATCCACTCGGTGTCTACATACAGCAGCGAATGAATATCTACAATTTGATTAAAAAGTTAACATTATTTTGATACAGTCTGTATAAATGGATGGAATATAATTGAAACCACTATTAAAAAGTTAAAAGGCCAAACGAAGCTCATCGCAAAGTTTCACACATCGAATCATACAACTACCAAGTGTTGGAGTTTTAAAGCCCAGTGGAGGTGACACTTTTTTTGTTTAGAGAACCACGGCTTCTTTCCGTTCTGCTTCTAAAAGCTGTCTGTCTGTCCTAAAACTATTCGGTTGACATATTTCTTCAGACAAAACAGCAACGAGCTTGAACGACTTTTATTAGATTTTTTTTGAGCGATTCTCGAATTAATTTTCGAATGTCATTATTCTTCTGTCCGTTTTATTTTTCATGGACGTATGATCCAGTGTCCAAGAAACGTTTTACAAACGTGAACATTTGACGATGCTAGCAATTTCGACTTTAGACTTGTTCTGTTCATGTGATAGCTGAATTTGCAAACGTTCATTTACTATGCATTTCCTTTTTTGGTATTTTAAGTATATAAATACTCAAAACTCTGTTCAAATAAAAAATAAAACCTCGGACGCTTATTTCCACTGTGAGAATTGGTAGCAGACTGTGACTTTAATTTTTTTTAATTATAAATGTTTCATTTTTGCAGAACATATTTGTATAAATTTTGTGTGCCATATCTACTTTTTAAAATTATTGTTTGTTATTGCCGAGGAACTCATTTGAATCAATAAATGGGTTTCATAGAAATAAATTTTAAGCTTTGGTTTTCACCCAACATTTATACACAATAATTTATTAAGGGTGCTTAATATTGTATTTGGACAGCTCAAAGTAAAAATGTTCCTGGAACTAAGTTCCTGGTATTTGCGGAAGATGGTAGAACCATAAATCTTGTAAATACCGACACCGAATGTATAGTGAATATTTAGAGAGAAGATATATGCCAACAGAAAACATACATTCATTCCATTTTCTTTTAAATAAAATCCAGAAATACTCTTTTTTTTTAATTCATTTTCTAAAATATCGGATCTCATGAAAAATAAAAAAAAATAAATAAATTTTCTCCATTACTTTTACTTATTTTAATGCTGGGGAGAGCATTGCAGATTCCAGCTGGATTTGAAAGTATATCGCAAAATACACAAAATAATATCGTTTAGTATAAACTTTAGATGCAAAGGAACTTTAAAATATACGTAAAGCCGCTAATAATAAGTAGATATATTCGAGTTTTTGAATTCAACGCAACATTTTACAATTTTTCAAATTACACATACAAAGTGGCCCAAAAAACCTTATCACTTTGATAGCTAATAACGGTTTTATTAATGAACAGATTATAATGATATTTTAACATGTTCATATTAAAGTGAACATATTAAAGTGAACATGTTCATATTTTAACATGTTTAAATAGCTTTTTGGCTGCTAGAGTGTGTAGCTAGGCACAGAAACGGTTGCAACTTTGATCCGTGAGCAGTTGATAAAATCGTTGCGTTAAAAACTGTAGAATATGGAGCTCCTACAATCCGCATGCCTACCAAGAAGTACCTGCCTTGTATGGCTTCTAGAGGACTGCATTCACACATTTTTCGCTCGGCGGAAAAACATTACTATAAAATCCGCTAGGTGGAAAATGGTCGTGATAGAACGAGCGAAAAGACTCGGTCAGATTTACCAACGGTATGGGATAGGATGTTCCGAGCGTCGTTCGCTCGGTTCTGTTTATCCCATGAAGGGGGGGGGAGGGCAGTGGGACGAACTGTTTTAAACGTTCAAACGAAGCTGATCGCAAGCTTCTAGATTCGTGTATTCGTTATTACTTTTACAAACAAGTATTTATTGTGAATAAACTTATAAATTTTTAGTTGGAAAAATTGTTCCGTAAAAAAAGTGAATTGAAGTCCTGTTTTCGTGATTCTCGTTATTATTCAACTGTGAATATACGTAGGTTTTATGGTTTAAACTTTATCCCTTAGGAGAGGGATAAACATTTTGTTTAACTATTTTTATACCCCGAAAGTAATATTAAATTTCTGTAGTTTTTTTATATCTTTTTGAGTGTATTTTGGCAAATTGGAACTTTGCGACAAGATTTACCGGGTGATTCAGTCAATTTCTGATCATTTCACTCGAATGACGTGCATTAGGGATAAACAATTGAAAGAATATGAGCGCCATTTCGAATTTCTAAATAGTTGGAGTTTGTATTGTTGCAACGGCGCTGCATGAAAATCGTATTGTTGAAAAATGGCGCCGCTTTATCAACAGAGCAGAAATGCAAGGTTGTCGAATGATATTTCGAGACAAAATCACCTGTAACCGTTCAGAGAAAGTTCCGGAAGGAGTATAAGTGTCGAGACGCACCAGGCAGGCAAGCAATGAGATCCATAAATCACCTCTTCATCCACGAAAGGTTATGGCTTGGTGCGCGATTTCCAAAAGAGGCATCATTGGTCCGTTCTTTTTTGAGGGCACCGTAACGTCACAGACTTACCTTAACATGTTGGAAACCTTCTTCATCCCCGAGCTGCGAAGGAGGCGTATACCGCTTCGACATCAATGGTTTCAACAGGAAGGGACTAGGCCTCACACCGCTAATGAAGTGCTAGACTTTCTCAATCAGAAATTCGGAAATCGTGTCATTTTAAACAGGTTTCCAGATCGATTCGGGGGTGGCTTTCTTTGGCCCCCTACGAGTCCTGACCTAAACCCATGTGATTTTTACCTCTGGGGGTTCCTTAAAGACTGTGTGTTCACTACAGCACCAAGAACCCTAGACCAGCTGCGATAAAGCATCGTCGACTGCTGCACCCTTGTGGATGCAGAAATCCTGGATAGAGTTATGAACAACTTCACCATTCGGCTGCGAGCAGTTCAAAACGTTCGTGGTGGCCACATTGAGCATATCATCAAGACTTTTCCACGGGAATAAAAACTCCGAACTGCCTAAAATATCATACTGAAATGCTAAGTTTGTAAACATTAATGGGTCAATAAATCATAGTACTGAAATGGTCAGAAATTGACTGAATCACCCTGTATAATCCCCCTTGCAAGTAGTGGACTGTTGCGTTTAGCAGTAAAGCCCAACTCCGGGCGGCAGCTCACAACGAGCTTAGTACGCTCGAGCGAATTCGAGCAAGCGAAACACGCCGGTGCAGTCCTCCAGTGGCTTCACTGCAAACTTCATTATTGGACCGAATTTCTTCGAATAACAGAACGATGGTGTTTTGGTAACAGTGACAGTCACAGCTGCCCGCTACCTACGGATTTTTCCGAGGCTTATTATTTTTTTTTTTCCGAGGCTGATTTTTCACGATCATGTTATTCCTTACATCAAGCAAGGAGGCTTATTGGGAAACGGAACATTCCAACATGATGCGCGCCGCTACACATAATCATCCCTGTAAAACATTTCTTGCTGAAGACCGATTAATTGGACGAAATGTTCCAATAGCGTGGCCTCCTTAATACCTGAGGATTTCTAAAAACAGGGTTTATCTTACCTGACCAACAACTCTGTAACCTGAAAGACTTCATCAGAAGAGAGAGAGAGAGAGAGAGAGCTCAAATCTCACAGCCCATGTTGCAATCTGCCGTTTGCAATATCGTTAACCGCTTAAATTTGTGATAGAAGAGAAACGTAGCCTTACCCAGCAGGTTATTCAAGGAAAAATGTAAATCCCTTATTTGCATATTTTATGATTGGAAACATTTCTGCATTATGCCAATATGAACATGTAAAAATATCATTATAATCTCTCATTAATAAAACCGTTATCAGTTCTCAAAGTGATTTCGTTTTTTATTTGGGACACCCTGCATCTTATTAATTTTTAATTTTGAAAATATTAAAAAAATACAAATATCTTAGTTTTCTTAGAATATCCGCGCTTAGAAAAAAAATTCTAAACACGGAGATCGATATTATATGTCTGCAATTTTTTTCATGGCTCATACGTAAGGCCAAATCTTTTACACAATTATGTGAGTAATTTTTAATCTAGTCCAATTTTATTCAATAATCTTTTATTAAATAGAAAAAACTAATAAACGCTGAAATTTTATATGCAACATAGGATCGTGACACGGGCGTGTTAAACATAAGTGCCATGTTGCTTAAAGTACGGTATTTCACACATTTTTTACGTCGGCCATTTTCTTTAGGGTATTTGCCTCTTGGATCACTGCCATCTTTCCCGTCGCTTTTTTTTCGTATACACGTCTTTCTACGCTGGGTGATAAGGGCTGGGAAAACCCTGGGGCTTTTAAGTAATCACAAATTTTACTAAAGTTGGACGCTATGGGATCCGAAGAGCGCTCGTGAAGGAATTTAAATGGGATTACACACTTCACTGCAGATTAGAAAGAATCTAGTATAGTGGCACTTGCAGGTGCAGAAAGAAAGAAATCTCCGATAAAACTTACCATGATTTCTCATGCAACATATAAATATTAGAATTGTATGACATAAATTATAGAAACACGTGTTCATTCAAAGTGTGGCCCGTACTTCTTTCATTTAGCTTAAATTTGCATTATGTACGAGTAATAAAGGACATTCGATATAGCTTGTTTAACTCTATCTTGTCAGAGTTGGGTGGGGGGGGGGGGGGGAATTAAAAAAAGGGAACTCATTATTGTGAATATTTCCATTAATTTTCAAAGCATAAATGTGAAAGATTAATAAAATGAAATAACATAATTGTTAGAAAAGATTAGTAAAATACAGAAAATAAAAACTATAACAGCCCTTAGTGTCTTTTCACGTCTACAGGCAGTGCTGGGGAATAACGGACATCACATTGAACACCTGGTATGAGTTGTCTATTTTCACTATCGGCATTTCAAACGTTTGGTTACAGCGCCTACTGGCAATGAAGTATATAACTAAAATGAGCAATAATTTTTTGATGTCATAAGTGAACTTCTCTAGTAGAACTTTTCCACAGTTATTTTTCATTCCATGTTGCTTTTCATTCGATAATTATCTGTGGATTTCAAAAATATGTTTTTTGATAATTAAATATCAGGATGCCTGAAATATTCCATTTAAATGCAAAAAAATAACTACTTTGATTTGTCACATATTCTTGCACTCGTTCAGAAATTTATTTGATACAAATTATGGCATTCACGTACATAGAGTGCTTTGTCAGCCCTTAAGATTAACCCGGTAATCCGGATTTTTTATAGGCTAATGAGGATTGACGTTTACGCTAATACGCGCTTTCCATCAGCTTACACAATTATGCTATGTGGCGACTCATTGTTTGCTTTGCTGTCGGTTAAGCTTGAGTAGGCATTTTTGTTATTGAAACGTGAAGCATCAGAAACAATAACTGCAAACACAGAGCCGCCTCGGAACATTATCTGAAACTGGAGTTTCAATGATCGACAATAAAGCAATAATTTTTGGAGATATGCTCAAATTAGGTAATTAAGATTAAAAAAAGAAGAAAAATTCCGCATCCGGCTCGCTCATTTGGTTTGATCTCAGATCGCAGAATTTTCTCTTCATTTTTCAATAATCGACTAAATTTGGACTATTTGCTGACGCTCGGTGGAAAGCATTGGTAAGGAAAACAGATATTTGTGCAATAAAGGTGTTTAATCAAGTTTGTCGTGTGAAGGGCGTGTAATTTGTTGCTTGGGAACGTTAAAAAGCGAAATGAAGCAACCAGGTTCAAAGCAGATTGAGAATAGGAAAACAGAAGTAGCGATTTTATAACAAACCCGCTGTCATAACTTATTAAAACAATTGGTCATCAAGGCTATTGATCATATGAATATTCACACTTTTCAAATTATATAGCTCATATACAGTTAATCAGAAATATATAATCAATCAGAAATTACATTAAACACTTTCCGCCTACTTGACTCAGATAATCGAACAGTAATTCCAATACACACTCAAATTCGAATTTTAACTACTGCTGCAGACTGTGAGGCTGAGAGTGGTTCTGAAGAATACAGAAAAACGACAGGATTTTCCTTTGAATAGTTTAGGAAGGCTGTATTAACATCGTGCAGCATTTTTTTTTCAGTTTGGGCTATTCGCCAATTATTATTTTTATGATATTTAGTTTCACCATTTTAATTTCATGTATGATCAATAAGCATTGTATTGTGCAGGCTTTATGTCTTTTTTCCAATTTAGTTTTTAATTAATCTACGATAGTATAATTTAGTTTTTTTAGAGCTGCCATTACGGAGCTGTCGTTCGGTAGCTATACATCATTGAACGAAATTCTTGCAGCGGAAACGGAATTTGAATCGCGGGAGGTATTATTGATGTGGAAATGTATTAGTCTATCACTCTAATTAGAACACAGCTTATTAATCTTCTGCCTGGAGGAGCAACTGACTGTGTCAACCCACTGGATATGTATGGGAATCGCTAACGATGATAAGTTAAATATGCACTACCCTGCCAAAAGTATCTGGACAGTATCCCGAAGGCAAATAAGGGACCAGCAGCAGATTGAACAAAAAATAATGTTTGGAATCACCCTGTAAAAAATAATGCTTGAAATATTATTATGAGGCTTCTTTTACTTATCTGTATTCATTTGGATGAGAATAGCAAGTATATTCATGGAGATAAAAAGGTTTCTTTAAAAAAAATCGAATTTTTCTCCCAAGTTTTTTGTTTATAACATGCAGGGTTTTCAACTCAATGCAATTCCATTATCAAGCAAAGAGATGGGATGGGTCTGAGACCCATAGCTTATTTTAGTGCAAAGCTCAAAAGAGCCCAAATTCCATATAGCACAACTGAAAGGAAATGTTTGACAATAGTGTTTGCGTTAATGCGTATAATGCTACATGAGTTTATGTCTTTAACATATCATACATTGTCCATTTTATTCTTCTGTGGCACTACACAAATTAGACCAGTGACAAAACTGTCAGACTATCAGGATAATCGCCAATAACCTCAATGGAGATACTTGCTCTCTTTAGAGTTGGTCAAATGACCCATCTCCATCACCAAACGTACAGTAGAGACAACACCCTGCAATCACGATATAAAAATATTAAATATTTGATGAAATATAAGCATTTTTACTAAATAACGTTTAACTGCGTATGCGCAAGAGTTACTAAAATGTCTTTTGCATAATTTATTAGCAAATGTATAGCGTTATTCTTATAGACAGTCCAAGCCAATATCCTGAAAATTCAGAAAGATATAGCCGATAGAATGAGTTGAATTTTAGTTGCTCTCAAAAATAAACAAAACGATAAGAAGCTTTCTCCAAATTTTTATAATGTGCAATGGGGGGGGGGGAGGAAAATTACCCGCGTACACGGGCGCTGACCGCGGACAGAAATCTTGGACTGCCCTGGTCTAGAATAATGAATTTTGGATGAATAATAGGGTACATAAAACTCTGTATACCGTTAAAATTTGATCGTATTCCAACGAGTAGTTTCCGAGTTGCGCATTCACATGGACTTCATATAGACACATTGATATCATATCAGCGTGAGGAGAAGAAGTTGATACAGGTGTCCGGTCCAAAAATAATCAAAAGACATCTACAACGCATTTAAAACATTATTTTTTACAGGGTGATCCCAAACATTATTTTTTTGTGTTGAATTTGTTGCTGGTCCCCTATTTGCTTTCGGGACAAAACCTTTGTTGGAATATATGAGGTGTAGCATGCTCTTTACACCCCTGAAGTTTCAGGATAATTCGTCAATATTTTCTATAAATTCGACAAAACGTCTAAAATCAAAGATCAATGTACAAACTTTTAGGGGAGGTAATAGGGGTGATTCTAAGCAAAAAAGTTCATATAAACACGGGTCCTCATTTGAACGATAACTGAGATATGAATAGAAATAAAAACGCCGCCACCAAGATCAATAAGTTAATAACTCAGGTTCTGCAACGTCTAGAACAGGGCCGTCCAAATCGTGCACGTCGCCCGCGTGCAACATAAAAAGCTCGCGGACAAAGCTCACGGGCAAAGCTGAGGAGATAGTCCAAAACTCAGGAGGGAAGTGGGTATAGTTTTTCCTATGCAGTGTTGCCAGACTTTAGGGGGCGATTCCGTTAGATGAGTCATTATTTCTTTT
>JAHWFO010039730.1:446968-486614 GCA_023313115.1 Rhysida immarginata | reverse complement strand
GGGGGGGGGGTAGGAAAATTACCCGCGGACAGAAATCTTGGACAGCCCTGGTCTAGAATAATGAATTTTGGATAAATAATAGGGTACATAAAACTCTGTATACCGTTAAAATTTGATCGTATTCCAACGAGTAGTTTCCGAGTTGCGCATTCAAAATCGTAACAGTACTTACATGCGTGAACTAACCAACACGTGTTACGATGTGGCATGGGGGGTCATGTGGCATATCAAATAACACTAGTTTTTTTCTTAGGAGTTCATTCCTGCAAAATGATTTCAGTTATCTGTTGTCGTTCACTAGTTAGTAACAGAAACATTGACACTCTACCATTGTCTGCTGCAGGTAATTCGAAGATGACACTAATGAAGGAGGAGAGGAAAGAGCTGATCCTGACGTCCGGGAAACGCTCCTACTGTACCACTGCTGCTGATTTTAACGCCCGGTACCCGAAAGAGAACCAATCCGCGCAGTATCGTCGCATATTTTTTTATTTTTTATTTTTTTAATTGCCACATGACCCCTTTCAAATTTAAGAAGATGAACCTAGACCCAAAAAGGCGGATTTCAAGATGGCAGCCAAATTCCAAAGTTGTCTCAAAAGATAGAGCACCTATCCTTTTTCCTGCCAGCATCGGTCACATCGTTCATTTTGCACACCATTTCCGAAATATAGGTATGTCCAGTGACTTTTGACTCATCTTGTACTTTATTTATATCCCATTAAAGTATATGAATGGGCTTGCGTGCTTCAATGACTCCTCGTTTTTGTTTTCTAACTTAAGTGTATCCTTAATGTTACGTCTTTAAACTAGGGTGTGTATTCTCTTTCCCGTTCATACTTAGGAGCTCAATTTTTTTTCTAAGTCATTGTAGAGCTAAGTTTAGTTATTACTAAATTTACCTTTTCTGGTGCCACCATTCGCCTAATCAGAGAGAAATCAAGACACCCTTTGTTTTTACTTTATAAGCATATTTATTAACCACTTCTACCATAGTTTGTGAATTAAAGCAGCCATTTAGTCTTCTCCGGCATATCAAAAGATTTGGCCTCAGTGGATAAGAACTTGGAGAAATTACTTTTTTTCACTTACATTCGTTAACGATGGGTCAAGAGCGATCCACACAACACGAGAGCCATAGAAGCGTACATTAATGAAACACAAGATTGTCTTCCAGTATAGAATTATCTGTCATATTTTTATACTGTGAATACTCTGTCTCATTTTTGTTAACGCGCTCAATTAAACATATATAAATAATGGGCAAGTTTTTACCTTTCAATATTCCTTTAATTCTACCAGACCTTAAATTTATCATACCAGTCTAAGTAACGTTTGAGAATATTTCTGCTGTCGCGCTGAAATCATCGTGTAACGCATGAGCGCTGACTTCTCTTAGCAAGCCGCCGACGCCATTACTATGTACAGCAAAATTGTCTTTACGTATTGTTCTGAGCGTTTAAAATGTTTAAAACCACCTAGGAGTCTGCCGAGCGTGAAAAACGATCTGTTATTCGATTTGTGAATGAAGAGCCACTTATGCAAGATATGAGAAGTCTACGGTCAAAACGCCTGAGTGATGGAATGGTGAGAAAATGGTGAGGACAGTTCAATAAAAGACGTGAGAACGTGGATGATGAAGTACAGAGCGGGTGGGTAGTAATGATCTGTTGCGTGCGGTCGACTGAAATGTTCGTGAGAATAATGGTTCTGCGACTGAAAGGTTCCTTTCCTGCAAGTGATTCGACAACGATGACGAAGTCAAGAGGGCAATATAGCACTGGCTGTCTTGATATGCAGCTTTGGTCTACGACGAGAGAATAAAGAGACTGATGGGTATTTATGTAGAAAAATACCGTATTTACCTTAATACAATATTATAATAGAAACTGTGGAGATCTAATTATGGTGAGAACTTGTAGAACAAAAACACCACACAATCCACAAAATTATTTTCAAGAGCATTTAAAGGCTCTTCTACTCTCTTTGTGAAAACAAAATAACATTTCTTAACGTTCTTACATCTTAAACTGAATTTAAAAAATATAGGGATTCCCATTATTGTCATCTAATCCATGTGTTTCCCGACTTGAATAGGATTACAATTAAATCTAATATCAACAATCCTTATTTTAGCTTTAATTCTAAATGAGATACTCCTATAAAATATTTTATAATTCCTTGAATTATGGACTCAACAAAGGAGTCGTCCATTAAAAACTCTTATTAAACTAGAAATCCACCCGTCATATGAAGGGTGTTAACCGTACAGGTTGAAGGGTAAAGAAATGAAAGTGGAGCATCAATGGTATTGAAAACATATTCTGGAACAATATACTGTTGAATTGCATATAAAAAAATCAACATTAAACATTTTCTATTTTATTTATTTAATTAATAACAATGACTTACCACAACAATCCCTAGCTTCGGAGGGATTGTTGTAACTTTCTTTGTTGGCCTCGGACGGACGTCTCGGACAGACGGATAAGAGAAATACACAGGGTGTTTCTAAATTATCTCCCGTATTATACATGTTTATTACTCAAAAACTATACAGATTTTAACGTGATTTTTTTCTTTATTCACAAAGAAAAATCAAAAAGTTTCTTAGTATGCCTTAATAAATTTCAGTATGCCCCCCATTTATGGCGTGACGGACGTCAAAGCGAAACTCGATTTCCTCCCATGTTCGGGCTAGCATTTCGGGGGTGATTTCAGCGATTGCTTCAATTATTCTGTTCTTGAGAGTTTTAATGTCATCAATGTTGGTCTTGTACACTCTGTCTTTCACATATCCCCAGCAGAAAAAAATCAGAGGGTTCGCATCGTTCTGAAAAGTTCGTATCAAGGCACTGCCTAACTTGCAGGCTCCAGTGAGGAGGTGCTCCATCTTGTTGGTAGACTATGTTGGGCTGCAGTTCTTCAACCTGTGGAATCAGGTAGTTCTCCAGCATATCTAGGTAGGTTGCAGTGGTAATGGTGTTTTCAGCGAAAAAGAAAGGTCCGACTACTCGATCATGCATTAAACCGCACCAAAATGCTAGCCCGAACTTGGGAGGAAATCCTTCACGCCATAAATGGGGGGCACATTGAAATTTATTAAGGCATGCTAAGAAACATTTTGAGTGTTTATTTGTGAATAAAAAAATCACATTAAAGTCTGTAATAGTTTTTGAATAATAAACATCTATAATACGGGAGATAATTTAGAAACACCCTGTAGTAGTGTTTATTTGATTAGTCTTCAGGTATTCAAGAGTCGCCCGTTTAACAGTCTTCCGGTATTAAAGAATAGGAGAGTTGCTCGGTTTTCGAGAAGACACACTTCCCAAATACCTGAATATGCCCGGTTCAAACTTAACTAAAGAGTATTACGAATGGCAGAAACTTTATGTAACTGTGCCATCTTGCGGAGGAGATTTACAATGCGAACGCTTTCTGGATATTGAAGAACCATAGAATTTAATCAAAATTGGAAGTTCCACTTGACCTCAATTACATGTTCTTTTAGAATGAAGTTTTGATTGTATCAGTTTGTGTTATTTTAAGTCAATATTTAATTTAATTTCTCAAACTCTATAATTTCATAAAGCATCTCGGTACACATAATGATATTCAGTATCTAACATAGGAGGGCTTTATTTTATCTATATTTTATCAAATTTTATCGAAATTTTAGGAGGGCTTTATTTTATCAAATATTATTATATTTTTTATTATATAATGGCATAATTCCATTGAATTGTTAACTGAAATGTGCTTCAGCAAAATCTTTCATTAACGGTTTAATTAAGATTTTGGATGTCTAAATTTCTATTTACTTAATTTCATTTACAGCCATTTACAGCATATTACGCATGTGTCTATAATACTCAGTTTTGAGATTTAATATAGTAATTAAATTTAGTAATATAATGTTAATTAGCCTCTCATTAAATACCATGTATAAAATATATTAAACCTTTGATTTCAAGGAAAAATATGCATATTATAAAATGAAACAAATGCAATATTAGAAAAAAATTCCATGACATTTGTCTGTTATCCCAAATTAGACGAGAGAAAAGAAATTTTAATACTTAAAATAGTTTTTCCGCCCAGGAAAAAAAACAAACTAATTTTTCTGGCTTCTTTTTCCTTTCTTAGAATCTTTCAGTTGAAAGTAAATTAGAGCCTGAGAAATAAAGGAGGAAGATTGAATAATGAAAAGGGACGAAAAGAAGCGGTGTGAGATTACGGCCAACATCTGTAAGAGGGCCGCTCGACGATGATTGGGCCATTTGGAGGAGTCGGCCACGTTTCACGGGCAAATAAATCCTTCAAGTGAGGCGCTGCTCTTGTGAGATAAAAACGGCTCTGACGAAACGATAGCTATTGCATCTGGCGGTCAACTGAGAAACCAAGGCTTACTTCGATCACCGATTGATGGGGCACTACTTTCGCGAGACGGAGTTGGAGGGGGGGGGGGGGGGCAGGGATAGAAATAAAAAGCTTCTTGAAATTTGGCAACAATGCAGGAGATGCTTTTCTTTTGTCCCCTCCCCCACCAATGACGAACTATGGAGGTGAGAACATCTAGGGTTTGGAATCTTTTTTTATCATTGTCCTTAACGACAATTGTGATCAGACAACAAAGCTGCTTTCTTTTATTTCATCTTTTATTTTTTGCTTGCATGAAATCCTTTTTTTCGCATATCGGTTCGGCGTTGTTAAAGAGAAGAGACAAGCATGGCATGGTTACGTTAGCTTATTTTTTTATTTTTTTTTATTTTTTAGAAAACATGCTTCAACGAACTACTGTTCTAGTCTTGAAAAACAAAGAGGTAACATAAACATTCTCTTTAACAAAAAAGTTACATAAGCTACCGAATATTGTTTAATATCTAAAATGAAACATTTTACGCTAAAAAAATATCGCAAATTCAGAAATTGAAATGCACGCCTGTCTTCTTTAAAAAAATAAAATTAAATCAATCGTTATCATTACTAATCCAGAAACATTTAATGGCCGATCACTATCACACGTGAGCTTTACGGATTCCATTTTCGAGCAAATAAGTGCTCTGGTTGCAACCGTATTAAAGACACGCTATTCTGATAACACTAATGATTATTTTCCTTCCATACACCCTGACAAAATTGGATTAGCATAATAAGATTGAATCGAATATCATATTCAGCACACAATAAACGAACCACATATCGTTAAATGATTACTGAGACCTACATCGAAGTATACTATATAAAAATATTATATGTAAATGCTTAATTTAACTTATTTTATTTAACGGTCGTTAATATTTACCTCACTTTATTTCTTTTTAAAATTCGCAAATTAGGAATTGTTAAATATGAGCCTGTTACAGCCAAAGTGGTATAACTCCACTTTTTAAAAAATCTGAGTTAATGCTAGAAATAAAATCCGATTATGTCAAACTACCTATAGGAGTAGTGGTGTAACTTCTATTTCCCCAAACAGCTTCACAGATGGCAGTGCAAGTTTATGCAGTCAGCAGTGCTATCTGTCTGTTGATAGCCAAAGTGGTGTATCTGCTATCTGGTAGTCACATTCAGAGCTGTCACTTCAAAAAAATAATATGATCAGTGGTCATTCCTATCATCCGAACGGCTCAATTGAGTTGTACAGTAAGAGTCAACAGATTTTTTGCCCTTCTGACTGGTTTCGAGTTATCACGAAATGTAGGAAAAAGAAACCTTTTCACCTTACTGTGATGTCTGGCGAAGAGTTTCTAGCTACAGAAACTATGGAAAAGTAAGTATATTACCAAGAGAAAGCTTAATGATGAAAATCATCCAGTTTTATGGCTAAAGATGCAATGGATTCGGTACCAGAAATCTGATCCATTTGCAGTCTTTTACAAGGAGAACATGTCTGATGAGCTTCCATTTTTCAAGCTGAACATCAGACCAACAGGAAAACGAGGACGGCCAGTATCACTGGCAAGTGTACCTTTGTCTCAACTCTACAATGGACTAAGGCCTGTGACAAAAGAGAAAAAAAAGAAGATATGCAAGACCTTTTGGACTACATTCCCCCTATCAATCATGCATGCTATCTAAACCTTCACACTTCTGATTCCGCTGATGAAAATGGACCACTGGTTGCTGATGATACTTGGCATGTTGAATAGCAGAAACTTTTGTGGCTGATATCAATTTATTTGATATTGATTAATAATTTTTTTAAATTATTATTACTTTTTTGACAATGTCAAAAAATAATATAAATTAAAGTCTTATTAAAAAAGTATAATAAAGTCTATTAATAATATAAATTAAAGTATACTAAAAAAAAGTATATTATGACATTGTCATAATAAATTTTTTTTAAATAAAATACAATAATAATCTTTTTTGTTAATTATAAAAGTTTCTTTCTTGAATCACACTCTCAATCTGTGTAAAGCCAAAGTGGTGTAAGTTATTTAAGTGCTTATAACTTACTTATAAAGTGGGGATAAGGGCTGATATAACATCCACGCGTTTTGAACACATGGGGTGGAGAAATTTTTGTTCGGTAGTATTCTGGAATTTTCAACTACTATTCTACTAAAATTCTTTATATCTCAAAACTGTTGTTAATGGACTTCACCTCTTTGGCTTTAACAGGCTCATATAAAGAATTATAAATCTCTTTTTAAGACAAGATACTACATGTACTACTATGTATGCTATAAGAAAACGCAGTTCAATAAACTAACGCTTTTCTCTATTGTCAGGTATTTATTTTCCAAGAAGGAAATAAACATCTTAACCTTAGAACAGAAGCACTGAGACGAGATTGAGAATAAACTGACTTTAATTTAGCTAGTAAGATAAATTTATCAGATACATCAATACATGAATTAAAATTAGAAAGTATAATGAATATAGTTAATTTAATTAATGCAACAGATACAAATACATTAATTTAAATATAGTTATAATTATTACATAAGATAAGGTTGATAATCAAAAGCTTCATGCAGTGGAAAAACTATCTTCAACATGTCAATGCAGTTAAAAGGTCCACTTTGTTGTCAGCACTTTTCTGTTGCCGCTTTCGCCAATTCGCTGTCTGGACAGGTAATTCAAACTACAAGTAATAATCAAAGTAAGTCAAAATCATAATAAGAAATAGTATAATAAAGTTTAAAATGATTTCTCTTAACAATAGCACAAAAGTCGGCTCATTTTCGGTATCTGCACTCCACAAATTGAAAAGTCGCGCAACAAACTCCTCCTCCGTTTTTTCTCTTCTCTAAACGTCACACAGTGGGGCCAATTGCACAAATTCTTAGCAGAAACCTAAAAAAATCCATAAATACACCTGGAAATAGGAGTTCAATAGCGGTATGATTTACTACTTTCAATACGGGAACGGTAGCGCTACCTCTCACATGATGAGAACGTGCCAAAACTTGATGATTCTGACAACTGACTGCTTGCGCTTATTAGTGTGCAATCTACTGTTTTGTTTGTACGGGCAGTGCTTCTCAGTGCTTAGGAATATTTGGTTCCAATTCAATATTGCATCTAAACCTTTAGGTAAGAACATTTTTTAATCGTCATATATACCATAAGTTTTGTAGTTATATTATGGCAAGGTAAAAAATGTCCCGTTGCAAAGGGTAAAGCTTGAGAGTAGAAGTGTCTTTTTGGAAAGATTTATAATATTTCATGGCACATCATGTCAAAATTTTTAGTATTCGCCGTTTCTTTAGGATTTGTTCTTGCTGAAAATTAAAAAAAAAGGCTGTACATATTTGCCCCATTTGAAATTATTATATTAAAATGGAACCCCGACCCTATTGGTACATTTTGGCCCAAACTTTATGGTAATGTAGATCTCGTCTAGAGGAATTTGCATACCGAATTTTATATAAATTATATAATTAAAAAAGAATATTGCCATTAACGGAATCCAATTACTTGTATATTTTTACTTTTATAGGATCGTGACGCGATGTAAATTGTATAATTTCTTTAAAACAGTACATATACTTGTTAAAAAAAATTGTATTAAGCTTAATTTTTAATAGTGTTTAACTAATCATTCATATAAGACGAAACAAAATATTTTTAGCCAAGAATTATCGTATTTGACCCCACTGTGCTTCGATTGATTTGGGTGTTAGATGGTGGGTTTTACTGCTTTTTCCCGTCATGCGCTAGCTGTTATGGCAACCACAAATAATTAACATGTTGCAGTTGGTTCGAAACGTTTGTATGTTTCCGATTTTCTTTTTCCTGCTTCGTGGATAATCAGTGCTTTTCGAAAGGAACCATATTTTGAAGGTAAGCCAGCAGTTTTTTGTTCGTTCTGGTGTTGGTTTAGGTTAACTGAGGTTAGGTTAACTTAAGTTAACCCATAAAATGAGCTCCCGTAACTTATTGGCAGCCATTTCTGTGACCAATAAAAAATACTGACTATTAGCCGCCTAATTACTGTAACCGGCTGCGGGAAAACCAACTGCCCCGTGTAATAAACAAGTTAAGGTATGTATATTATCTATGTATGTATATTATTCTTGTGTATATTATCTATGTGTATATATTAATCTTGCCCCCGGAGGATGACGTCGTAGACAGAACCCCAAAGGCGTTCGAGTATCGGAAAACAGTGACCAATGAGGCCTGATGCGCCGAGATTGGTAAAAGGTAAAGATAGTTAAAATTTTCCTTGGATAATCTCTTTCAATAGAAAGCAGTCATTGCGGTGTTTGGATAGTGAAAATCAACCAACAATGATGTTTGGAGAAGAGAAGAAACCAACAGCACCTAGATAAAGAAGGCCTGCTCACTGAAAAGTCATTTATTGTTATATCACACTAAAAGGCCATGTTAATCGTATTTATACCAATAATAAGTTCTAAATTCATCCTTCTAATAATGATGTAACAATGTATGACGTTTCAGTTCGCAGGCCTTCTTTATCTAGGTGGTGTTGGAAAACACGCAGGAGCAACAATAGAATGTACAGATACCGAAGATTTACCTAAAAGTCTTAACCTCGAAGCTTAAGCTACGAGGTAAACAGAATTCTTAATATGTAATACTAATCTTCGTAAAATTAATATACTGAACATTTACTGAATTATCCGCCCCTCAATACGCAATTCGGTCCAATTCTGCAAATTTTATAGTGCCTAAAGCACTTGAACAAAGTTTTATGAAGATGTCGAGCCTAACGCATAAGTTACTTGAGAAGAGTCTAGCAACATAAATCCTTTTGGAAGAAAACTAATCACAGTCGCTTTCACTTTTAAATACGTAAATGCATTCGATAAAATGATGAAGCACACTAGGAAAAAATTATTACGACACAGGAAAGTTTATTACAGTCCAGTTAATCTTCCTTGACCGTCAATTAAATAGACTCCTAGCCCGTGCAGTAAAATACCTTGGATTCGTTTCAACGTCTGTACTTGAAACCCTTCATTCGCTTTTTCCGTCTCACTCCAGTATTGCATTCGGAGACTGCATTTTTCAATAATTAATCTTTCCCGAAGTCGAGTTCGCCTTCTTCACAGTGAAATGTACATGAATTAAGCTTATAATAAGCGGTCGAAACACTTCTTCTTCTTCCGTGCCTCGATCCTCCCGGTTTGTTTACAATTCGAACTCGGTCTGTCTCTCGCACTCTTTTCTCCTCACTTGGGCTCGAGCCCCGACTTCCTCTGACGTGCTTCCTATTAAGTTGTTACGTCGTTTTTCTTTATTGGAGAGCTTCTAGCGAAGAAATTTCGTGTTCGCCAATGACGACTGGAAAGTGGGCGTAATATTTATCTAATAGATTAATATTAATGCCCGTTTTATAGACAGGAAAATTAAAGTTTTGCGAATACTTATTTATTCATAAAAGTGACGTAATTTCGAATCTGCAGTCCGAGGTATTGAATCATGATAATGTTTTTAGGTGCAACAAATAAATAATATTTTGTACAGTACACAACCCTTTATTTATTTATCAATGGACGACTCTACAGAATCATGTACATCGGTAATACTTAGTAATGGCTTATGGCGAGGCCAACGAGAAATACAAGGCCCTGACGCGAAAAAGTCACCTGACCATAGCAGTCCGACCAACAATCAAACTTTTATTGTTTTCAACAAACGAAAAAATACTGATTGTTAAAAACCAAGATGGAAACAAGGAAGGTTACATTGTTACTCGGACTTTTATGGTCAGGTGACTTTCCCGCATCCAGGCCTGTCTTTCTAGTTGGCTTTGGGCTTATGGCGTAGCCCACGAGAAAGACAGGCCTGGGCACTCAAAAGTCACCTGACCATAGTAGTCTGAGCAACAATCCAACTTTCATTGTCTCCATCTCGGATTTTAACAATCGGTGTTTTTTCATTTGTTGGAAACAATGAAGTTTGGATTGTTGCTCAGACTACTGTCGTCAGGTGACTTTTGAGTGCCCAGGCCTGTCTTTCTCGTGGGCTACGGCTTATGGTAACTGACGTATGAGATATAAGCACAGGTATCGAGTCTCTCAATACGTGAAGTAAACACAGCTTCTATGCTTAAGGTGCCTCTCTTTACTCGCGTCTGTGGTCACATTCGAATGTGGAGCCACAAACACAGCATGTGCAATCTTTTCGTTTGATTAATAAAATTGTATTTATTATAATGGCAAAGAGTTTATTCCAATACACTAAAAACAAAACGTTACGCCATTCTAGAAATTTGCACGTCATTTGTTGTTGAATTAACGAACTAACTGAGCTAGATAATACTGCGAAGTATAATGGCGCTATCTGATACCACACTTTCAATTTATTTAAAATATCTCTTGTAGTAAAGATTTTAAATAAAAACTGTTGTTTAGAGTATGATAGTCAGGTGACTTTTAAGTGCCGTCGCGTGTTTTAAGTCAGCGTCAACAATGCTTAAATGTGCAAACAAGACTTTGAATTGTTCTTTCTGTTTCCATAACGTGTTTTTGGGTCTTTTTTTGTATCTCGCATTTTCCAAAATGACCTCCAGCCTTAAAGCGTTATCATGTTAATACAAGAAATAAATATATAAATTGGTTCGTTTTAGAAAATTGAAAACCTTGTTAGCAAACATATCAAAACGAAATTCACATCACGGAGTTAACAATGTTCCTCAGTTTTAACAATTGGACAAATAATGTCCCTACAAATTGTTCAACGCCATTCGGATATTCGGTATTTTAATTTGATCAAATTTATACAGTTCTAAACTATCAAAAGGCACATCTTCATATAATAACAAATAACGATAAATATTCGCAAAACTAGTTTATATACGTATTTCAGCCAGTTTTCAATTGCTTGGATTCTTTTTTTTTTTATTTTCTAATCGCCTTTTCGCTTCTTTTGCCACGTTATCGAGCACTTTGTAATAATATTGTGATTACTCAGAAATAAGTTTTATTTCTACTAGTAGGCTATAGCTGAATTCAGTTTTCAAAGCCCTTTCGAGCCATCACTTGATAAAAAATTGAGCCAGTTCTCATTATCCCTATGCGAAGTGCCGGATCAGATTATGTAAATTTGCAAATTTTAGTTTTAATTGCCTCATCGGTCTAAAAAGAGATCGCAAATGACAGGAAATTTGACATTTTATAAAACATGTAGATATAATAAACATACATGACATCATTATATGGAATGCCATATGAAAACCAAGTCTTCGTTTACATATATAGCATTTACGGTCTCCGTAATAAGAAAATCTTAATGTAATGAGTGATTTCTGCACATCTCTCAAAACTGTTTGAATCAATACAGACGGAAGGTGATTTTCAGAAGAAGTTGTCCTCATCTCAATCAAATATTCTTATTTTATTGCTTAATTTGTTGTTAAAAACACTCAATATTCTGCAGTAAAATAATTACATAGGAATAAACAAACGAGATCGTACATCTTTGTTGCTTTGGTGGCCAAACGTGATCATTTTCTTTGAGAATACTTGTACTTCCTAATGTTACCGTCTTCTAACATACTTCTGTTTCTATGAAGTACAGGGCTGTAGAAATTAAACTTCCTCAATAATGAAAAATATCAACACACCCACAGATGTCCAAATCTTTCATAATATGAGAGAAAGAATTCTCTCATAATACCAATTCTAATATATCGATAAAAATAAAATCTTGCAAAAACTCTATAAACTTTGGGAAATCTGTACTGAAGATGATTTGATGCAAAACCTCAAATTCCTATTTCATACGGAATCACAGGCGGTAATTACAGTAATAAACTATTTAAGAAAAAAAATTGCCGCATTTTGAGCGTGAGGTCAGGCTACGAATCACATCCAATTTAAAGAATGCAGTTTTACACAATTGTCAACGTGGTCGCCAAAAATCAAGGAAGAAAATCTTTCAAAGTACGAACACCTTTAACCCTTTCAATCAAAGTTTGATGGATAGTTTAAGAAAATAAAAGAGGACTAATTTTCTTAGTAAAAGTGATACTCTTAGGCTCAGTAATATTATTAACAAGCCCATTATCTACACACCACTTAAAAAAAGTATCAACCTTGGGTTGCAAAATATAACAATCAGACCAGGTAATTATCTGGTAAGAAAGTTTTGAATCGTCTGCAAACATGAAGATCTCCAGGCGCCACCATCCCCAAAACATCATTAACATAGAAGTCGAATAGCATTGGGCCCAGGCAGCTATCCTGGGAAACCACTCTTAAAATACAAAAGAGAGAATAACCCCCCTTGATACATGCAGAATGACCATTTAAGTAAGAAGAAATCTAACCAAGCAAGTTAACTCCCATCTCCATACTATTTTAACATAAGATTAACCTTGTATGAGGCAGCATATCGAAGGCTTTAAGTAGGTCGACATAAACGGGATCGAGTTTCTCATGCCTATCGAAACATTGTGCAATTTTAGTAATAAATAGAACGAGGTTAGTTAAGGTAGATCCCTTGCTTACACTCAACGTCAATCATTTGTTTAAGATAAAAATAAAGATGATCAAAGACAAGATGTTCAAAAATCTTGGAGAAAATTAATAAAGAACAAACTGTTAGATCCCCAGATTTAAAAATAGGGCAGAAAAAATACCCTTATCAAGACTTTTATTAAAAATACAGCAAAGAGAATTAGCAATAATCTCAGAGCACCCTTATTAAAAAAGTGAGGCAAAATATCACTTCCATACGAGCGCGTTAATTTCATCCCTTTGATAGTATGTCTGACCTCATCAACCTGAAAAATGATTTTATTAAGGTTAAAAGAATAACAGCAAAACATCAAAATTACCAGGCACAAACGTGACAGTAGATTGAACGGATGAAAAATGGTGATAAAATTCAACCATGAATGCAAAATGTAACTGCTTCCTATTAATCATCTTTTAATTCTAGATATTTGTTATTTATTTATTTCCGAATTAATTATGTATATTTCTTTATGATTTTAAAAATATAGTCATCCTACATCAGGTTTTAAAAATTTCATTCGTCATTATCGTTTGAGACGATGATATTTTTTTTTGGTATATCTTAAGCTTGAAAAAAAGTTACCCGAAAAGTGGCCTTCACCTATAACGACAAGTGATTCACGGAGAAGCCTTATAGTTCGTCTACGCTTCTATTCGTTTTCATTTATCAAATGGATCCCCATTAATTTTTTAATAGCTCCTTGGTGTCCTTCATTTTTTTTTATCGGTTCCCCTTCTTAACACATTTTCCCACAAAAGAAAGCAAGAAAAAAAATGAATACGCTTCGTGCTTTCCATTGTTTTCTCTTTTGCCAACTAAAGTGCTGAATAAATGTCAGATTATTCGATGATAAGAATCGCAGAACGAGTCGATGGGTTCGCGTAAAAGCGTAAGCGGAAGTGTTTCCCCGGGTGAAAGAGGTCACATGACCATCGAAGCCCTCTTCCACTTCCTCCCGCTTGATGGATTTCTCGTGCTCCCGTCACTTCCATCAGCTTTTAGAGGTTTTTCAGGGAGACTGCCAGAGATTAAAAAGAACAAGATACAATAAAAGCCGATAAAACGAATTAGGGCACCGCCAACAGCGAATCCCATGTTAAACGCCGACGACTGCTGCAAAAATTGCATGCAACCGACGAAGGCATTTCGAAAGCGATGGTCAAGAGTTGGTTCGTCGACTGTAGTGCCCCCTTCTTAAGATCAGATTTAACCTCGAGTGAAAACTCAAGATGGAACTAAACGATGAATAAAAGATCAAAAGCTTGTTAATGTGTCTTAAGAGATGTAATGCAGTAAACGTTACTATTTATGTGGTTGAATCATCCTAAATAGAGCCGAAGGATGATTAGATTCTGATTCAAAAAACTTTAACTGCGATAGCTAACTAAATAAGAATAATTCGAGAAGTTTCTTAATTCACTAAAAGTTTTATTAGAGAAATTAAGAAGCGCCTACTTACATGCAAAACTTTACATTTTAACACATCTGCATGGGAAAGTAGTAAAAAATTTTGAGAAAATGTACGAGTTATTAGTTTTCGACTGCTCTACATATGATTCTGACCGGCAACCCTGAATAAAATTTGACTATTTTTAGGCGTAATATATGCATATACCTTTGAGTTCGTGACACATATAACTCTTTAACGGATTATCATATCAGGATGAAACTGGATATTTATGACTAGATTTGAAAGAGTTAGAACCCTATTGGTTTTGAGAGAACCTAAGAATACCAACTTACAGATTACTGAGAATTATTTTTTTTTTGTTTTTTTTTTAAAAAGCAATAACACTTCCACTTCAGCTTTTAGTAAATTTAATAGAGAATCAAGACCCTCGTGTTTTTTTTATTGAGCTTTTATTATTGCTATTAAAAATACTTTTGAGATATGCGACCTCTCAACAGTTTTTTTAGTAGAGATAACTCATAAATTTGGGGCATTTTATGGGAAAATGTTCAAATGCAAGCTAAACGGGGAAAAATACTTCCTTTAATGTATCGAAGCGTTCCTGAAGACGTTTACGCAATTTTGCTTAACGTTTCTTTATCCAGCTTCAGATTTCCAGAAATACACGTAAATTCAAAGTGATAGAAAGTTTACAAGCAACCTAAGATAACAGAAAATTTTTAAAATCGACACCTGATATTATGAAATAGTTAGGAAAATTTGACACACACTAACTTTTACTTTTGTCGCGTTGATTTGATCACGTTGACGTGTTATTTCTCGAACATGTACTTAATCGCAGCAACTTATAATTGTCTCCAAATTGATTCGCACCTTAGCCTCAGTGACAAAAATACCACATGTTTTATTGAGCTAGCAAGAATATGTTATGAATAATTTTGCATCCACTAATCTGATAAACATTTATTTCATTTTATTTAGAACTATGACAGAATACAAAATGTCCTTTAGTTTCTCTGTACTCATATTTGCTTTATTTAATCTATGGATTAGTCAAACATAACCTTGCTAGCTTAATAAAAATGCGATTTTTTGTCATTGAGCCTAGAGTATAAATAATTTTGGAGACAATTGTACACGTATCGATTTTTAAGAGTACATTCTTTATCTAGTGTGCTTGTCAAATACGTCCATATTTCTTTTATTTTCTTTCTATTTATCCCGTATCTTTTGACGTAGAACTTCCTATTTTACTTTATGAAGTTGTAGCTAACAAGTTTGCAGAAATAATTTTCTAAAACGTATTACACTAGTCAACATACATTTTGTAACTATAACCACACAAAGTGTTCTTGGTAGTAATTTGTATGTAGAATCCGAATTTACTTTTAGATTTTTTTCTATCACGTCACGTTTCCAAGTTATGCACTTCGAGCCTTCTATGTTAAAATTATGGATGTGAAGAGAAGCGTCTGCAATGTTAAACTATCCATATTTTGGGACCGCAAAAAACTTTATCAGGCCCCAAACACTGAATAATTTTAAAATGTTTCATTGAAAAAAAAGAAATCTGTGCGTGCTAGAGAAATTTCAAAATTATATTCGTATTAAGCAGAAAAAATACTACCAAAAATCACCCACTTGAATTTGGTTAAAAGAAAAATCTTAAATTTTGTTGGCCAGTGTTATTGAAGATATTAGAATCTTGATATTTATTTTTGGATTGAAAAACGTCGTGAGTGTCAAACAAGACTTTCAATTTACCATTGTAAGTTAAAATTTAAAACCAGAAACCGAGCAGCGGTCTTTAATTTTAACCTAATTCTTGTAAATATACATAAAAACATAAATAATCTGCACATCAGCAAAGCGAAACCTCTCGATGTTATGGAGATCATGATCATCATCCCAATTTAAAACTCCTATTGAATATGAACAGAGGAATCTCGAAATGAGCCGGAAATGCTCGTTTTGATTTCCGACTTATACATCATACGAACTGACTTATACAGTTTAATTTAAAAAATTGTTGTTGTTTTTTTATCAAAAACATTATTATTCCATTAACCATTATTCCATTTCTTACTATCATTTATTATGGCATTTATAAAGCACATTTTATATTGATCCTGTAACTTATCAGTATCCATTACCAAATCATACTGGCATTATCCATTCAGTATAGTATTCAATTTGATATCTCATCAATTTAAAGAATTTCAAGCACGTTCATGTAGAAAGGAAGGACGAGGAAAAAAAAACATTAAAAAGAAAAGTAAAGTTTAAAGTGTTTTGTACTTGTCTTTAAAAAGAAGCTAAAGTAAAATAGACGGCCTACTTTATTATATGGCTAAGAAAATTTTCCTTTGGCTAAGGATTTTTGTGCTCTTCTGCCAAAAGTGAAAATTTATTTCACGAACTCTTGATATACCATTAATAATTTACAGCACATCAAAGAAGATATAGTCTATGATGTGTAGGATTTTACAACAATACTATAAATTAAAAAGCATTTAAGAAATTTATAATTCATCTTCTGATTTATGTTCTTAAAACAAATAAACCGCCATGATCACGAACTTTAGTCCAGAAATTATCATATTTATAATATCCGAACTTTTATCCATATTAAATACCTTTCTTAGCTTGGGTAAGTTTGGAAGAAAACATCAGTATAATATCGACAGGATCTCTGCTAATGAAATCCATATGACTGGATACGTACGATCTATTTGTCCCTAACTAAAAATTGAAATTAAATTGTCTCAAAAAATTTAAAATTAATTTTGTAGATTTAGATTAAAGTCACAGTTATTATTCAAAACAATATAAAGGCCGTGGGAAAGAGGGTATACCCATAAGTTTAAAGGAAGGAGCCCATAAACAGCACTTCAATCCTAAATTGATCCAAAAATTCAGTCAGTTTTATTTGTAAACTTGCTGGAATAAACAAAAATCGTCCAAATTTCATACGTGTAATTTTTTTCAAAGCCTAAAATGATTTCCCCCTTTAAAGTTTAATTCCTTAACAGCATAATTGTTTAAGGAATTAAGTCAGATGATGTTCTAAATTTGTAAGAAGTAAAGGAATTTTCCATTAAACGACGTTAAGTTCTTGTTATAAGTCGACTCTCAAAATAAGGCACCTCCACTTCCATCTGTAAAGCTTTTTGGATATTTCTATCTTTTCAGATCTCTCACAAATTTCTTCACCACAAATCGTACTACAGGAATGCAAAAATAACAAAAGAGATTGACTTTACGACAGTTACCTTATACTTCTGCTGGTAGTAATGCAGTTTTACTACAAGGTCTAGTAATGCATGTAAGAATGATTGTGTAAAGTAAATAGATTTGCGCTTTTCTGTGCTAAATTTTTGTGTGCTATCTGTGAGCTATCGGATCTATGTGCTTCTTTATCAGTTGGCACACACACAAATGATTTTACAAGAAAGCATTGAAAACAGCTGTTTGTACTCGATGTGATGAAGAGAACAGTGAGTATACATTGGTGTTCTGCCAAACGTGAACCTAACAATGAGAGGGAATTTCGTCCACTCAAACTATCTCTGAACAATCTGTCGCCTTAAGCGATGTCGTTAAAGCCAGGTTTAAATTTAGGTAACAAAAATTCTTAGTGGGTAATTAAGATGAAGCAATAAGCCATTTGTTCCAAGTTTTACTGCGACAGCGAAGCAATTTCATTCACACGGAGCGAAATTGGCGAGAAAATATCATTTGGGAGTTTCGACTTAATTAAAACTTAAAACATGATTTTTTATTTAAAAGGCTTGATAATAAATGAATGGATTGCTAGATTAAGAATTTTCAAAACGGAATTTCTTTCGAAATTAAATACGGAGGAGAGAAACAACAAACCTACGAAAGAGTACAAACTATTTTTTAAAATTCTGAATGGCTTAATCACGATTACTGATTATCATGTTTTCATTTATCTTAATTTTCCTCCTTTTGTTTGTTAATTATATTTGCTTGTTTCTTCCATCGACTAAGAAAGTAAATATTATTGAAGTAACTTTTGTATATGTGCGTCTATCTGCGTTACTTGTGCGTGTATTACGTGTACTTTAGGACGACGGAATATACAACAGAAAATATAGGAATATTTTTCAACGATGGAAGGCGTCATTAGTTGCCGGTATGACACATGGAGGGCACGGCCGATCCCTGCAACGGCTACTTCCGTCAAACTCTTTTCTCCATTGTAAAAGATAATGGATGAGGGAATAAAGCAAAAGAATAAAATAAATAAAAACAACCAGAAAAAAACGAGAGCAATAAAGAGGGATGAAAAAACCCGACGCGAAACATCGGTAAACAAGGAAGTATCCAAGAGGAAAAAAAGCCCAGTAGGGGGAGAGGATGATGATAATAGAATGCTAACTCACTGGCATGGAAATTAAAGTGTCAACTCATTAAGTCAAGTGAGAATTTATTTCTTGCAACTAACATCATTATCAAACAGTAGAATTAATCTAAAATATATTCTGCATACCCACCTGCATCTAGATATCAGTGCTCGAGAATAGGAATAGCAGCTTCAATATTCATATCTGAAATGTTGCCTTTAGAAAATATTAATTTTTTTTGAACAACTAAGGTTTTGAAAATCTTCTTGACATAGTCTGATGACCTTTATTCGCAAGTAATGATATGTTATAAATTCAGACGATTGGAGATATAAGATAATCTAGCTATTTATTGTTAAATGTTTATAAGACATAAATTGTGATAATAAGAAATTATCTCTTACTTCTTATTAAAAAAAAGCAGTTCGTGAACGAATTTAATTAGATTTGAATATAAGATCCATTATGAACCCAGTCTTGATAAATTTCGGACCTTAGCAGCTTTCTACTTCGCTTCGATACAGATGAGAGGCAGTGAGCTGAGGTTTGCCAATCAGAGAAGTTAATTTTGAAGTAAAAAATCAAGTATATAGCCAGAAACTATACGAAAGATACGAATGGATGTTTATTTATAGCGAAGCAATGGACTTTCAGACTATTACGTAGAAACATATAGACGAGATCATGAAATCATAATGCCTTGCTTTATTCTATAGCTAAAGAGGAAATAACAGCTCATTCGTTACAAAACGGTGACTCATGTTTATAATGAGACGAAAGAAGCAATGATGACACAAATGGTGATAACAATATTGAAGTGGAACATTTAGATATCTATGACGAAATTTAAATTGTCTCAAAAGAGAGAGTAAACAAACTTTATAATATTAAAATAAGTTCAGCAAAATAAATTTTATTTTATAAAATAAGTTCAGTTTTTCCGTAACTGAGAAAGCAACGGCTGTCTTAATGCCGGCCTTACACATATATTTTACAATAATGACATTTTTGAAAATCTTTACGAAATAAATTTATTATTCGGGAATTAGTAATGAAATGCTATTTCATACTATGAGTAATGACGAAAATGTCTATATTTTGCAGTAAAATATTCGGGAGTATTCTCAACTAGACTTTCTTGTATACTCCCACATATTCTTATAAAGTTTAGTCAAAAACCAGTGTGCCTATGATGTCATGCAACCAAATGTTCAACAAAAATATACAACTGTCGTGAAAATGTTTTAAAGAAACGTTAACAAGGCAAATTGCAACTACTTGATCTGAAAGTGTTTTTGTTATTTAGTTCCTGATGAAAGCCGTTCGGAAAAAAACGTTTCCTTCAAAAGTTGTTTCTTTTTCCAAGACCTATCCAATGGCATCCTATTCGACCCCTATTCCCATTTAAAGTTTTTGGACGGACCCCTGATACGCCCATTTACAGTCAAGTCCGGAAAATGGGATAGCCACCATTAAATTCTTGACATAGTCTTTAGGCATGTAAATTTTTCCCCTAAGCTCTAGGACGTCGAACTTCCGAGGAAAAAGCCTGATACGGATGCTCCAAAACAGTCTGCAGATGTTAAGCGTTCAGATAGTTTCCTATTTTTTTGCGCGATTGGGCTGAAATTTGATATCTAATTGTTTTTCATCATTACATATAAAATGTTATTTGTTTATCTTTATTTAAAGTCCTATTTATATAAAGAAAATATTTATTTAGTTAAGGTACCATTTTTGGTTGTCAGATTTGGTCCAAAAGTTCAAACAGATCCACAATTTGTAAGGACCAAATTTCATCCATCTTACTCGTTGAGTTTTTGAATTATCATGTTCACACATATAGATTGATACATTCCAAAAAAGGGTGTATCCGACTTAGGGAGGTGTAAAACGTCGATATTTTTTGAGTTATCACACATACGGACACAGACTTAATTCCAAAAATGTGGTTCTCGGATTTAGAAAGGTCTAAAACGTCGAGATTCATCAAAACTTTTGTTCGTCGAGAACAAATGTTTTGACGATTACAATACTTTTTCTATTACGAGAAAGTAAACACTTGTTTTGCATTCTGTTTATTGAAAATTGCCTAACTTTAATTTATGTTTTACTATTAGTTTAAAAGCCCGTCGTACGAATCTGTAAAGTCGATTTTTTTAAAAAAAATGTTTTTCTTCTATGACAGAAATTTGATAATTGAGAGAACTGCCATTTGTAAAAAAGTCATTGTCAATATAAAAGTGCTAATTATTAAGCTTACTAATTAAAAATGTCATTCAGATTTATCATCATCGTCGTTACTCTGAACAACATGACCATACAAATGGAGCCCAGTCTCATGCATTTCCCACTAATCGGCGTTAAACCCATGGGCTTTCTAATATGCTCATTTCTTTTATGATCAAGCAGAGTGTAACCTAAACTTCAAATGCAATATTTATTAAAAATCTCGAAATTCTGCATGTCTGTCGTGACTCGAGCATTTCCAAAGTTTATCTATTTTCTTAAAACCTCTTTGTATATTATATTTTTAGTGTAAATTTCCCACGACTTTTGAATTAAGTTCTCATATTGCTTCGCTTCTCTGGTTTTAATTTTCGCATCCTGTGACCGCCATATTATTCAAATAGGCACATATGGCTGTCCATGGCTGAACATAGGGTCAGGAAATAAACTCCCACCCTTTCACCTCCGATGACATTTCCTGAATGAGTCTTAATCTTCTAATACATCAAGAAGAATATCTCTGCATAATATAATTTGTAATTCACAAAAGAGTACCAATAAAATAATGCTTAAGTTACTTGGAAACACGATCTAAAACAATTATAATGGAACTTTATTTCTCCGGACGCAAGACTCGTTTTCATATGTCATGGAGTAAATAATTTGTGGCACAGTTTCTACTATGGCCCCAATTTTGATAGAAAACAAATCAATATATTGGCTTGAAAGCTGTTAAAACGGGAAAAAAATAAGAATGTTTGTACATGTAAAACAGGCGATCTTTAAGTTTACTGGAATCTTTATCAGTTGTGCATATAAATATAAGACCAGTAAGAAAGAGTTATTGGAAGCTCAACAAATTAACTCAATTATACACAGCATACAGAAATGCAGAGATGGATAAAAAAATTCAAGCACTCATTGCCAATGCTGACGTTCGCCTCTTCACGAAACTGTCCTTTCCGCGTAGCATAATTACTATAAAATATTTATGTGTTTGTAGCTATGAAAACGCATTATAATCCTCGTTTGAAATGAGTTCGGCTCTGGTGGTTAGTTGACGAGTCATATGAAAATACCACGTCTCATCACCAGTCATTATCGAATACAAAAATTTTTTGTTCCTCCAGACTGTTTTAATGCTACATACGTGGTGTACGGTACATCTCGAGCATAGTTCTTTCGTTTGCCTGAATATTTAGTTAAAAGTTCGCGAATAAGATCTTTACCGGCACCAAATTCTTCTACCACCATTCGCAATCTAATGTTTGAATGGACAACAATGAATTTACAATTTTCTCCAGTAGTTCGCCATTCTTAACCAATTCTAACATACAATTCTTCACAGTCTCCGTCTTCATACATTCAAACAAGGAATGCTCTTCAGTAGCTCTTTGTTTACAGTCCACACATAAAGGATTCTTTGCCGACTCCGTACGACTTGGCCATTTATCGTCTTTTGGAGTGGCCATCACAGATATTTGAAGTGTTTAAATTTGGCCATTCATCGTCCTCTCAGCCAACAGAGATATTTGAAGTGTTTAAATTGTGTACGAGATATACAATTATCGCCATAAACTTCTTTCAACATTTGAAGTCTTTAGTCCCCGTTTTCCCAAACTTAAAAACAATATTTGACATTTGCTTTTTGATCCATTGTATTTTCGTACAACGTAATATCAACAAAATTTCAATAACTTTTGAACGCATCGTCTAATTTCGTTGAAATTTTAACAGCCTATCGAAAAAAAATCCCTCTAGTAGATAGTCTAGGCATAGTTCTTGTTTCGGTTATTTCTCAGACACACTTATATGCTGTTTTTAACATCACAATTGCATACGTTTCTAAAAGCTCTAAATTTTCACGAAATTTTAAGCTGATAAACAATAACGGACAAAACAGCAATGAGAGCAAAATTTAAGCGAATCACGAGAAATTCTAATTGCTAAAATTTACAGAGCACAACGTCAATTCAATTGGTGAATCACCTTTCTTGCATTTAATAACAAATACCTCAATAGTGGTTACAAGCGATAGTGGTTACAGGTTAGATCAATAGTCAATATCTCGCTTGTAACCACTATCCCGACCATTTATTCTGACTGTCTGTTCCTGTTAAGTATAGGATGGTGCACTATATCCATTTTGTAGTTGGGGGGAAAAGTCCGTTCATTTATATCAAGTTATTGTTGACAATTTCTAAAATCTAACAAAAGTCATTTTGATCTTGTCTCTAAACAATGATATAAATTCAACCAAAATCATTTAGTTCCTGTTTAACTTTTAATGTTCTGATGACACTACACCCGTTTGGTAAATACATCCAATTTAATGTGTTGAAATATTTTCTGGAAATTTTAGATGTTCAAAATGATAAGAGTCCAAACCAATTTAACTTAGTGAAACGACGAAAATTGTCGGCAAAACATCAATAATGTGACCCATTGATTTAAACCGGTGATATTAAAACTCAGTATTAAATAACGTGATTATTCTAAAGCTATATATTTATATGCCTTAATTTTATGCGTACCCGACTATAATGAGTACATTACCATCATCGCAAAATACTCATTGTTTGTGTTTTCAGAGACTTGAAATAAACAAATAACTTTTCTAAATAAATGACTAAGAATAGCAAATGAATATCTTGTTTAGAATACTACATTATTACTAGAAGCGATAATTCTGGTATAAACTTACCCTGGCCAATAAATTGGAAATATCTGTTTAATATTTTATTGGACCCCTCGCCCCTTTTGCATGTAATCAGGTTGGGATAGACTCAATAAAGTGTTGAAACATTTGTTAGCCAATGAAAGACAGGCGTTTTCAAAACATTCCATTTTTTCTCGTAGATTTATAGGAAGAGGACCTTGCCGTCGGATATGTCTTCCAACATGTTTTAAACATTCAATATGGAGGCTGAGATTTGGGCTCTAGGGCGGCCAGGGTAAATGACGGAAGTTATCTTCGTTTTCACTAAACTTCTGTTGAATCACCTTTCGCGATGAACAGTAGCATTGTCGTCCACGAAGAAGCCGTAATTTGCAGGATAAAAATGCAGCATTACAGAATGGACTTGGTCGGCAACAGTATTCAGATAATCCGTGGAACACCCCGATGAATATTAGAGGACCAGTTCCATACTTAAGAGAGGAATATCCATACCCTGACAACACCACCAGAGCCTTGAATTGATAAGGTTTGCTGGATGCGTTGCTTCGTGGGGCTCCCACTCCTGCCGCACCTCTCAGAAACCACATTTCGGCCACTTGTACCAAAACGGATAAGTCGAATACATTTTAGCCAAGAAACATTAGGAAAAAACAAAAATAATTTTGAAAAAAATAAATTAATGCGAGATGACTGTTCAGAGATACTCTTGATTTTTTTATTGATGGACATCATCATCAGATTGTGTGAAGTAAGGCCAATCAGGTTATAGTATGTGAATCGGATTAACGTGAAGACAGTGGTAACAATTTAGTTAGTTTATAATGAGACTATTTCAGAACATGTACTCATCGTTCAGCATATTCTTCAAAACCTTATCACAAAAATCATGGCCAAAATCGAGGACTCGCCAGTTGAACATACACATTAACACGCGATTAGAAAAATTTAGACCGTCTACGGGATTATTCGATTAAAAAGGCTGATCTTGCTAAAACATTCAATATCCCGCTGTCAACACTATCAACGATCATAAAAAAATGAAGTGAAAATATCGGATCAATTTATTGTCGATTTGAATGCATTTTAAAACTTAAAGCAGACAAAAATTCAACTTATTTCAGCAAAGAAATTTTCCATGTAATAAATCAAGCTACACAATAATTAATTTCCAATTTTATTTACATACTGCAGCACATTAATCAATAATCATATGAGACTTAATCCAGCTTCGTTTTGGGAATGTCGTTTAAGTAGAATTCCTGAAAAGTCGATTCTTTCCCTGGTCCCCTGATAATTCGACTTAAGTGAGTTATACTGTATTAGTTTACTATAATAGTAAAGGTTTTGCTGACTCAGTGGATCGTTTCGATAGGCAACTTAAAAAGAAAACAATTGTTTTAATCTAATGATAAGAAATTGTAAAGAATTCAAAAGGATTCAACAGAGGAAGATTAATATTTAAAAATTAAAAACGCCACTTCAAAACTATTAAATGATTTGAATGAAAATTACATATCAAAAGTGAATTCTTCCACGCTTTTTCTAATCCATGGTTCAGAGAATTTTTAAAGAGATAAATTCTCATAGGAATACTTAAGCGAAAATTGAAGGTAATTAACGAAAAAAAATGTTTAAAGGAGATGGAAAGGCATATCTGATGTGAAATTAAAATAAATGTCCGCAGTAAGAATTCTAGTCATCTGATTGAACAATCACTTTATGACAACCTAACTGGTCTACATCGCTGAGAACAATTCTAGAACCACGGCTTTTCTAATTGATGAATTATCGTATGATGAAAAACGATGATTGAAAAAAAAGTAATGATATTTTTTTTAACTTTTTTTTTCACATGCACCCGTTCAATGTGTCATCAACATGGATTTACTTTTTGCCTCTTTTTTCACGTCAACAAATCAATTTTTCTTGCTTTTAATCACCTTTTCCCTGATCGACGACAATGAGACGAAAAGAGCGGAATCCGCTGTGGTAAATGGATTGAACGGAGTCTCTTCGTGACGTCATTTCCATCCTTGTGCATGCGTCCTCAATCTATACGACGGGGAAGGTAATGCAGCGTTGCTCTTTAGCAGGGTGTGGTCTGGCCTTCAACGTCAGATCGGCATCAATTTAATAGGAGAGAAAAAAAAATGAGAAGGGGAGAGAAGTTACCTGGTGGTGAAAAAGGATATAAATAACAATAAAAGTTCCCCTCTTTTCGTGTTGCGTAGGCGTGGTCGTTGGGGGCCGTGTAATGAAAACTCCGTGGGCGATGACATCGTCGAAATAGAACTTCCATGCATCATTCTAATGTCACGAGGAAACGAGACGGTGTGACCCTACCGAAAGGTCAATGTTGAAATGTGATGATAAAAATAGTCGCAGAACGTTTAAGAGAAAATCACCGTCTGCATTGTTCAGCAGTATTTCTTTCTCTTTTGTTTCTCTGCGGTACAAATACGTACATTGATACTTAGTCATTTCGTCACAGTCGATAATTCGTCGCATCAAGTGTCATGGTCAAGAAAATGAATTCATAGGATACTTTATCAAATGCACTGAGTGCCAATTTATTATGACCACCTAACTGTTTATGCAAATTAGCAATTGTTCACGAAGTTGTCGCTGGAGGACGAGACTGGTATAGAAAGGGAAAGGTTAATGCTTACGCCAGTAGTGATTTGTTTGTGAAGATATGGGTCAACACCGCTATTTGAACGTGGTATGATCGGAACCATGGAGCGAGTTTCAGCGTAACCGCCGAATTCTTTAAATGTTCAAGAGCAGCTGTTGTTAAAGTGCTTAAAGACTAGACTGTCAGCCAAAACACTGGGACGTGCAACTTGGGGTCATCATCGACTAGTGAAATTATATACCCGATATGAACTACTACAACCCTCCAAGCTGGTTGAGGCAGGATTATGGCTTGAAGAATTTTTTCTGGCATTTTTTTAACTCGTCTGAATCTCACAACAGGCTGTATTTAAATAGTTCATTCTGTCTTGTTGATGGTGTATCCCACTGGAGATAGCTATTTTCAACGAGATAATGCGTCCTGCCATATTGCTCAAATTGTGCGTATGAGCAATTGTGGGATGAAGTTACAATAAAACATCAGACAGCTGGATGTACAACCTTCAAATCTCACACAAAAGAGCGCTATTCATTAAGCGTAGTCTCAGATTCTACAAACCATTATTAATATGTCGTGGAGTCTATGCCAAAAAAAATCGACACAGTCGTAAAGGCAAAAGGTGGCTCAAAGAAATACTGAAGTGGTGGTCATAATAAAGTGACCACTTAGAATAGTTGCAGGAAAATACGAGATACGTCAAGAAATTAAGTTCCATTTGGTAGTACAAGAAAAAGCAAGCACACACTTAGCAAAACCATGTATATTGGTGTTGTTATTAAGTAGCGGAAAACTGGAGCTACTTATTGGTTTTACCATGTCCGTTTGTTCGTCTATTTGTACCCACCTTTTGACGTAGAAGGTTGAAATTAGGAATGTAGGCATATCCTTCTTCACTATTTAGTTTGAGTTTGATTGAGCCACTGGGGTCGGAGCTACGTAGGAGGGGCGTTAGAGGGGACCACCTGGTCTAAATGTTATATAAAATTTAGACGGAGTGAAATTCGGTATCTAGGTTGCTGTAGGCAAAATCCACACTATTATGAACGTTGGGCCAACTGGTCCTATGGGGTTGGAGTTGTGGGGGGGGGGGGCGGTAACATGCTCTTTAAAACTATTAACGTTTTCAAATGGCGACATATGGCATGTGATAATGTCATTCGATCGGAAATGATGAGAAACGAAAAATCATAGAGCTTGTTTACATTTTCTAAATATAAGGGTCGTACGAAAATTATTTATTTTATCCAAAGTGTATACAAAAAATTGAAAAATAGTCTCCAAATCGTTACGGCAATTATCCCACTGTGTAACAAGGCGTGTAATTCATTTATGGAAGAAGTCTTTCGGTTGCGTGTGGAAACATTCCAAAACCTATTCCTTCACTTCATCGTCCGACTAAAACCTGCGGCCTTTCAGATGTTTCTTGAGATCCCCAAACACGTGAAAGTCACATGGGGATTAGTCAAGGCTGTAAGGTGGATGCTGCATTGCTTCCCAGTTGAACTTTTTGATGAGGTCTACCGTTGCTTTCGAGGTGTGAGGACGCGCGTTGTCGTGGAGAAGAAGCACTCCTTCTGTAAGAAGTCCAGAACGCTTGCATTTGATGGCCGCGCGCAGTGCCTTCAATGTTTCCCCATATCGTGCTGCGTTAACTGTGGTGCCTTTTTCAAGAAAGTCCAGTAAAATCGGGCTTTTGCGATCAAAAAACACGGTCGACATCACCTTCTCCGTGCTGTTTGTGATTGCTTTTAATTGCTTTTGTTTCGTTGGCTCCATTTTGTTGTTTGGACGAAGCGATCACTCGCAGAGCTTCGAAGCGCGAGCTATCGTTCTTTCTCACGTGATGCAACACTTGCAACCTATTGTTCAATTTGCACGTGGGGTTTCGCAATTGTTGAAAACAAAAACTTACGATCCTACACGTCTTTTTTTTCCCACACAAATTTTCGTTTTCATTTGTACGACCCTTATAATAGTTTGGAGAAAATCAATTTTTTGGTAAAAAAAAAAATCCAAACAAAACTAGGGTTGAAAATGCGGATAAAAGGTCTCAAAAATTGATGAAATCAGGGTTTCCGGTACTTTCATACCCTCCTCGGGAGAATTAATTTCTTCTTGATTCCAGATTTACTTCTTACTTTTTCCAACAAGACAATACTCCATGCCATGCTGCTCGTTCAACAAAAGCATGATGAACTCATACTAACATCAACGGCCATCCTCTTCGTGTTGCAGCAGTCATTGCAGAAAATGGTGGTCCAACATGTTACTGACTGTATCATTTCCATATAGTGTACGTGAAACGCATTTTTTGGATAGTTTGGTAGGGTATGTAAAGATTTGATAAATATTCATATGTCACGTAATAAGGAAAATCTACTATAGAGCTTATTTCGGCCTTTTGAAACTTTCCTTAGATGTTGTCTAAGACAAACATGTTATCTTTGATGACATTGATAAATGTAATTTTTCCAGGGTTCTAGATACTGGTGTCTGTAGCAATTATTAAGCTCTTGTAGCTTAGACAATTTGCCATTCAAATTCATTTCCAGCCAAGAAAAATTAGCTGAGAACAGCAATTTCGGCTTTTCTACAAGGACTCACCGCTGTGCTTCACCGTAATGACAAAACTATATTCTTCTCTGCGTTCTGATACCAAGAAAAATGACCGAATATACATAGCATAGAACGATGCGATTTGTCTTGTCTGAAACCACAATCATCCACAATTCTAGAAGCAAAGCGCTATTAGACGTGCATTTTCGTATGTGAAAACGACGTGAGATCTCTTTGATCATGCCGTAAATTTTTAATTAAAGCTTCAACTTTTAAGACGCTTCAAGTTTTATCTCGTAGTCGTTGCAAATAAATATTAACATCATCGCAACATAAACAACTTCTGGAATAACTAATTGTGTGTAATTGAATTCAAATTCATGTTATTTCTATCTTTCAGTGATCATCATATCTAATAGAACTAGACCCACAAGTAAATACACTTCAAAATTAAATTCGCTTAATCTCTCGCGAAACTGACACTGTCAAAACCTTTTGGCATTCCTCTGGCGGCCTTATCAAATTTCTAGAATCTTCGATTCAGAGACAGACGGACAGAAAGCCTAGTGATGTATTCATCCAATCAAAATCAGCTTATCCTTTCGTGACAAAGGACCGACATTTGTAGAAGAGAGCCTATGGTGTTGACACACTTTCTCAAATGTCAGCCTTGCAATTATTGACTAACCCCCCACGGAAGAAGATGAATGGACACTGGAGGGGGGTTGCGACCGACTGGGTCTCGACGCTAAGAACCCGACTGACTCGTCGGATAATAAATAATCTGTGACGTTGACAACACTTTGCTCATCTCATGCAACATGGAAATGAAAATTGGGAGAAAGAGCGAGTGAGAGCGACGAGCAAAGCCGGGTAGGAGGGGCATAAATGAAAATGCACACTCTCTTTTTACTGTTTTTCCCCTTCCGTTGAGTATTCTAGCCTCACGCAAAGGTGGCATTGAGATTGGAAATAAGGTGATTAATTTTTAAAATTTCATAAGTTATTCATACGCACGCAAACAAAATTTCAATTTCTACCGTTAGTCCATTAGAAGTTTTCATAGCTTCTCATAAATTATAGGGGGCAATAATAATGATGTATGAAAAGATATAAAGTAAAGCAGGGTGGTATTTTTTACAGCTTTAAAATCAGCCAATTGTATGTGGAATTTACAGGGACACATACATTTTATCTTATTAAACGGGTTTTTTTCCTTTTTCTTTTAATTCATTCTTTTTGGTATTTTTAGTTATTATTCGGTTTTTGTTGCAAAACGAAAGTTCTATTTAATGTTAAATGAGTGTTGCGCTAAAAACTGTCAATAATTCATCTACATCTGTAATCGTAAAAAATAACTGAAAAGGTTATTTTCTAAAGTATTTTCCGTAAATAATTGATATAGAACAAAAAGCGTCAATTTACTGGCAAATGAGTTTGGCTGCTCAATACCTTTATCCAGAAAGTAAGTTCCATTTTTAAACATTGCGGCTATAGCGCAGCAGTCATGATTATGCGCATGTGTGCAACGTTTGTTGATTTGCTGTCATAGTGCTTGCGCCAATTTCAAAGCATCGTGCCGTTCGTTTGATTCGTGGCGAGTATTTACAATGTCTCAGAAAATCAAGACGCCCGCCACGTCTGAAATTTGTTTCGTAATTCGTTTTCTGAAGAAAATTAAACCGGCTGAAACCCATCGTCAAATTTGCGAGGTTTGTGGCAAACAAGAAGATATGTGCGGATATTTAATGAAGGATGTGAAAATGTGCATGATGAAAAACGGAGTGGCCGACCATCATTGCGGAATTATGATTTGGTGCGTTTACGAGAAGGTGAGGGAAAAAACAGACGATTCATTAAGATGTCGCTTTCCCAGCAGTTTGCACAAATTTCGTAATATCACAGGCGGCATCTTTCCATGACCAAGAGAATACAACACCTAATGCAACGATACAATTAATGCCTCAACAATGGTGGAAACTACGTAGAAAAGTATTGTGAGGTGTATTCTTCAAATACCGGCAAGCACCTTTGCTAATGTTTTCTTCCTTTATCTTAATGTCCCATTAGAACTTACTTTCTGGATAACCTCTTATACATCTATAATATATAAAAAGTCCAAATTTCACTATGAATATCAAATATTGATAAATCTTAAATTAAAGAATTGTTTGGTCGATTCGTTTGGTTTTTTGGACGCATCAAATCCAGATTAAACTTCTTCTCCTCGGAGAATACCACGTTATTCCGTTTTTTGGAAAATGACACACGTGCTTGACGGTGGGCAGCTGTCAACAGCGGTCTTATTTCTATTTAGCGCCGTACAGCTGTGGAGTTTACTCCTGCAGGAAAGAACGTACAGTGTATTACTGCAGGAAAGAACATAATTCTGCAACAGTCTGAGAAGATGATAGGTGTTGAGAGCGAGCCAGGTTTCTACCCTTGATGTTCAACGACGAGAAAGTGAGTTTGGCCTTCCTGATCTGTGAGATGTTCCATAATTTTCTGGATTTCGGAGAAACTTGTTAACTACAGCTTTGGAGAGACCAATTTCTTTGAAATGTCAGGTCCATTCTTTTCACATTGTTTCAGAGCCATAATTTGTCCTCTTTCATATTCTGAAAGATGTTTTCCTCGAGGAATTTGGCGTGCAGATAAATACTGCCCAAAACCTCATTAGTTATGTAATGAAAAGCAGTCAATAGACATTTACATAAATTTAAATAATTAGTTCTAGCCAATAAAGTCTTGTAAAACCGGACGACTCTAAATTTTTTTTCCAATCTGAAAGTTGGGAAGTTTTTATTAAACATTATTGTTGTATATTTTAATTTATTTTCAAATAAGAATCAAAAATGGAATTTTGCCTATAGTTTCACCATTTGAAAATAATCAAAGTTATATTCTTACAGAATTTCAATTTTTCTTTCGGCTCTAAACTTTTTTTACCACCTTATAATCTTAGACATAGATGTGCACCCTTACAGTATGGTATGTTACATAGGCTCCCTTAAAAAAAATCACAACTCAACCTGTGTTATCGAGGTTAGGAATTTTTGGAAATTTACAGATTTAGTGTTTGAAAATTTTCTTTTCTTACATGTAATTACTTTACATTATTCTTTACAATGACTAGATCATCAGTTACAAAATATAAATTACAGCCAGCCAACGATTTATTTTAATGAACCAGTGGTGCTTTTTCTTTCATGTTTTACTTTTGCGTCGCGTGAGAGAATACGCTTTAAAAAAAAAAAATTAAACCGCACATGCTGATATGAATTTTATTGTAATAGAACAATCAATGTACTAACTCTTGACCTTTAGAAAGAAGGATCGTCAAGTTTTTACACGTTTTATGTATTTATTTGATTAATGCATTAATGAATTAATGCATTAGGTGAACACGAGTTGATGATAATACATCTTAATACTTAAAATCATTGGTTTAAATATTTTATCATGGTCGCATTAAAAAGCCTTAGGCGTTTCCCAAGACCGAATAAAAAACAATTGCGTTAGAATTTTTGTTGTTCCGTAAGTATACAACCTCTCTTTAAAAAAATCGAATGTTTCTTCTGTCTCCGCCTCATTCTCCATCGACTCGTGTCATAAAAAAGAATGAAATGACAGACGTCCGGGACATTATAGCAAAAGCGATAACAAGGGAGAAAAAGGAATACCAAGGAGACCGACTGCTCATCCTTCCCTAGAGACAATCCCCACCCTGTGTGCTAACAGGTCGTTCGCCGGTCCTTCCCGTTTCGCCTGCCATAGATCGCCCTTCCAATGACGCTCAACCGGGAGTTTCACTCACCCTTTCACATTCCCACCAATACGCGCGCACATATATGAGAACGCGCACATTCGCACACACTTGCACAGACCCACACACATTCTCCCTTTCCAGATGTTTGTCTCTTTATCGAGCTCTACATCGCTCACTGTTTCGTTTTACGGTCGTCGTATCTTACACTCTTTTCTAAACAAAGATAAACGCTTTCGCGCCTCTGAACCCAGAGCGGACCTCTGTAAGCTAAGCCTCCTTACACAAAAAAATGCTCTTGATCCCTTGTTGGAAAGAAGTTAACGCCATCGATTCTCATTTTACAGAAGCACATCAAGTATTGGAGTGAGATCCTGAAACTGATATAAAAGAAGAAGGTAAAACAGAACAACGAGTATTTACTGCTTTCAAAGCAGCTAATTTTGAAAACGCTACACAAAGGAAAGTATCTCCATTATCTTAAAATAAAATCGCTAAAGTCAAGGATTCAATTAGTGTCCATAACAGAATGGTTTCTAGAAATACCTTTTAAGAGATTAAATATATGCAAAGTTTGCATAAACAGAAGAGGAATTTAAAATTAAACTTTCAAGACGAACTTAAAAACTAAAAATGAAATTTTTATTTTTTAAACTTACAAGCCATACTAAATAACTAACAACAGTATTAGTTCGTTAAAACTTTTGGATGGCGTAAACATCTAGTCATTTGCGCTTTTCTCATGACTAACACCTTAACTCAATTCTGAGGCAATTCCATGTGACTAATAACTTTACTTTATGACGGATTCGACAACTGGTTCATCAAATTACGACCACCAGGCCCGATTCAACAAGATCTTTTGAATAGGGTTGTATTCAAATCGCAGATAGACACTTTGCACTCAAGGTTGTTTCTAGAGCTGCGCAACGCACATCTCAACTGATATATCACTCGTAAATATAAAGATAGATGTTTGAATTTCGTGCTATTGATACATCATATAATGCAGGACAGATGAATATTTACAACAAGACGGCATCATCGCACACACCTCAGAAAATCTCTTGCAGTCGTTGAATCAGTGTTTGTTGATAGGGTGATTTCACGTGGACTATGACCACCACGATTCCCTGATTTAATATCCTCCGATTTCTTTCTATGCTCTTATCTAAAAGAACATGTATACGAAAACAATCCAAAGGCAATCGACGCCTTAAAGGACAACATCCGCAATATCACTACATCCATTCCCACCGATATGCTGTATCGTGTGGCTGCAAATATCTGTGGAGTACAGCTGTGCTTGTTAGAAAATGGTTGTCATTTTCAGCATTTGCTGTAATGCACGATATTATGAGACTTTAAACTATTTACAGTGACAATTTCAACTGTACAAAATATCAGTGAGAATTTCAATGCACAAAGAATTTTTGTCTTTTTGTTTTCAGAAATATCAACCGAAATATAGGTCGCGCAACTTTAGAAACATGGCCATCTGAAGTATCAGTGCTTAGTGAAATACAAGAAAACACCTCTTCTGTAGGCTATTTAACACGGTCATTGAATTATTAATAACTTGAAACAAGTTGCATAGTCAGATGAATCATTTAAACTGTGGTAGTAGCATTATATCATAGACAGGCCCCTTTAAATCTGTTAACAATCTTTCTATGATCAGGTCCGCCTATCAAGACGGCCATCTACCAACAAAACAAACACCATGTTGCAATACCTGCAAAATCACAAAATGATTCATGGAAATGACAATCAATCAGTTGAAGATACTACGGTAAACTACATGGTCACCAGATTTCAACCCAATAGAACATTTATGTGACAAGCTGGAGAGGACTATTGGAGAGATGCCTTCAGCAATGCCAAATCAATAGGGGTTAGTGATGCACTTGTTTTGGTGAGGCTTTATAAATCAGTGCGTATTATTTACTGGTTTCTTCATAAATTGAGCGTGTGTATCCGCAAAAAAATTTTGGATTTTTGAAATTCTGACTTTCGGTTCTTAAAAATCATCAAAAAGAAGAATAGGAATGTCTCAAAGACCGACCCTCTTTGTCATCATAAGTTTGAACTCATTGAGTTCAAAGTCTAAAGTTCATGTATTTTTAAATTCATTATTTTTTTGTTAAAGCCAGATCGCGCATTCTCAACTGATTTTTTATAACCCAGTCAACATAGGTTATTTACTTGAATTCTAATACCTAAAAATATATTGCCACAAAACGTATTAATCTTTTCTTTAAAAAAAATATTTTAATACATGAAGTTGGTTTCTATCCAAAAATTCTGTGTCCTTTAAAGAGATTTTAAGAATTTGATGTAAATTTCATCTTTTATCGATGGGTTATAATGAACAAGGTTATTATTAAGTTAACCTAATTTATTCAAATAATATATTTTTCTTCAAAGATTTCAGTTCTCGTCTTGTCACTCACATTCGACAGATTTTTAACTATTTAATTAAATATTCACATCCCATCTTTAGAAATTGAATATTATATGAAAAATACACCATTCAATTAAATAAAGCACACTCACTCTTGAGTTTAATCTAAATAAACTTTTAAGCTAAAAAGCGAAACTCGGGTGTTCATCCATAAAAACTTCAATAACTTCAATGCGTCCACAATAACAACAAATAAATCTCCACCCTTTGAATTCAAGGTTACCACTGCGCCCGTCCCACTGGCATTGTTCCGTGTAAAATTTTACTCATAAATCTTTTTCCTTTCCCTTTGCCTTGTTCCTGGTAACCGTTTTTTATTTACACGATTAAAAGTTTAAAACTTTAGCGGATATAAATTATGGTTTTTTTCTCCTTCGTGCTGTAATAATTGCGAGAGGAAAACAAACCCAATCATTTTCATCATCAGCCAAATGATACATCATATCCTGAGGAAAAGCCTCGTAACCGAAGATAAATCGTTATCACTTATCGGCGCAATAATCCACCCTATCTATCAAACATTCGACCAATCAGTCATTCTGAATCCAAATGGAACCCCAACTGCGACCGACTTCCTTCATACACATCGTCAAGGAACGTATTTTTATCTACAAAAGCTAGGGGGGTAAAACATATAGCCTTGTCAATATTTGCTCTCTCATCCTCACTTGTTATTCAAACGACCAGGAATTCATCTTCCTGAAAAAAAAGTAAAACTAGCAAAAAGCAAGCTAAACTTGAATTGGCTTGTTTCCAAGATTTATTATGGCAAAAGCATAAGAGTATATATTAATGTACGGATTTAGGAGGAAAAACTGAATAATTAAAAATAATTGATATGCAATAACACCACTCAGCCAAATTTGATGTTTCTTGTAGTATTTTTAATGCTGATTACAAAACTGAAAACAAATTGTTCTATCACTTACCACAATAATTCGAAATCGCCATATTAACTATTTCCAATTTCTACAACTATTTTGTGAGATATATCGTAAAACACTATTTCCTGTTAAGTAATTTCATATATGTTTTGAAATGCGGCAAACAATTGAACGTTCAGCTTTTAGCATATTAAATCCGTTTTGTCGAGGACTTTCTTTTGTATGTGGCATCTGGAAGATCCCGAAGGATGGTCCAGCAGTTACGGGTCCATTTTTCTTAGTACTGTTTCTCCATATTAGAAATTTTTTGCTGGAACCTTTCTCCATGCTCATCACTAACGTCACCAAGGTTGGCAGGAAATGAGTCCAGGTGGGAATGCGGGAAATAATCTTTAGTGACATGATACCAATTCAGAAAATGCTTGCAGAAGCTCATCATCCAAATCAGTGTAGTTGGGTTCCTTGTTCTTTCCCAAGAACCCATGCGCTACAGCCTTCAGAGTTTTCCAGGCTGTTTATTCCACTGGGTTGAATGTGGTTTCAAACGCGTTATCAGCCATTAGCTCCCTCGTTTAGGACCGACAAAAATCCTTCCTTTATTTTCGTGTCGCTAATGCGGGGAAACGTCTGTTTCAGATGCTGGAATCTCGCACCTTGTCTGTCTTTACAAAGTTTTTCATTAAACCCTGTTTGATATGAAGTAGAGGCAGCAGGATTGTATCAATTTCTACTAGATGTTTATTTTTGACATTCATTTGCTCAGGAGTCAAATTTTGACGATATCCTTTGTGCTGTAGTGGAAATCTTTGCCCGGCTATCCCACTGACAAATGAAACAAATATACCACTTGGTGTACACGCTCTGCATGCCTAAAAGAAATCCAATGACCTTTAAATCTCCATAAATATACCATGGTACTAGTCATATTTAATCTGATCAACGCATTTCGTATTATTGATCACATTTTTTGCAAGAGTACATTCGTACTATGTGTTATTATATGCAATAATAAAAGAGAATTAGCGAATGGTCCAATACAGTAATGTTGCTATTATTCTCTATGGAAAAACTGAGTGTGCTAGAGAAATTTCAAAATTATATTCGTAATCAGCAGAAAAAATATTACCAAAATCACTTTCATTCCGTGAATAAGAAAAATCTTAAATTTTGTTGGCCAGTGTAATAAATTTATTTCGTACAAAAAATAATAATTATCCCTAAACACAGCTTCTTAATATTCTTTGGCTTCAAACTCTTTGATTTAGAAGTTACGATTCTGACTTCCACTAATGTTAAAGAAGCATAATTTAAACTATGTAGCCTGCCTCGATAATATAAAGTCATTAGGTCCTGAAACGTGATATTCTTAATGTATCTGATCAAATCCGATCGAATAATATATAAATTCTGTGTTGTCTTTTAATAATAAAGTTTTTACTGGCATTTTTAATAATTATGAATCTTAAGAAAAACTGACAACTACTGAAACGATAAGTGACCATATCTAATAAGATCGTGTCCCATTCAGACTCAGCCCCTTTTCCACTTTACTTGAAACTCGTTCTGATAACCATGCTCTTATACTAGTGCGAGGTCATTTCAATAAGTAACACGCAATTATTTGTTAAGCCGCGAATACTTAAAGTTCTCACACTGTAAGATGAAATGGAAGAGTTCACTTTATCGCGCTCAATAGGTAGGATAGGTAGGGATTTTTTTTTTTAAATGCGCTAATTTTCTTAAATCCTTGGACTTCAACAATAGGCTGCAAAGAGCTTGTTACGAGCAGGTTTGAGTGAAAAAAAAAAACAGCTCACAGATCGCGCATGAAGATATAAAGTATACTATCTCTATGACGTCCATATCTATTGAGCACGATAAAGTGAACTCTTCCATATCACCTTACAGTGTGAGAACTCTACCCAATGAGATTGCGATTTGGTTAATGAGTTGGATCAGATATTCCAAAAACCTTAAGAGCCGAAAAAGGACAAATTGCATCCAACAAATTTTAAATTTCGAGTTGGTTTTTGTTATACTTTATTTATTTCACAAATGGTTTTTATGAACTTTGATATCATAAAATTGGTATATAATTTCATTTTAGTCAATATTGGAAAGCCATGGATGACGTTAAGTCTAGATGTTGAATGACTCTATGTTATTTTTCAATCAATTTGATCCAAATCAAGTTAAAATTTTGGATGTTACGTGTAAACCTAATATTCATACGTATGCGCTTCGACTTGTAATGCAACTGAACTGATAATTTAAAATAAAAACACATTATCATAGTTACATAAAATATGAATGATATTTACAATTTCCATAGTATTTTCGCCAAAAGTTTTTGTCTCATTTTCTTAAAGTAAAAAATTAAATGCATGCTTCTATAGCAAAAGATTCTGCAATTCTTGTAACCTGCATGAGCGTCTGAAATTGTCTAGTTTATCGTATGACCATTCTAAATTTTCTTCCTAGAATTTATGAGTCTTTGATTTTGGGCGTTTCGAAATGAAAAACAGAAGATCGTTCAGTAGTCAGGGACATGACTTCAGGTTTCTGTGAAATGTTCAGTTGCCAGGGAGATGATTCTAGGTTTCTCTTTCAAAATGATAATGAGAGGGCGGAATGATAAGTTTCCGGAATGTCGACGAAAAACAAAATAAATCCAGGCTTTATTTTATTTTCAACATATTTCTCTCGAAACTCAATTAACTCAAAATGTGAACGCCCCCAACGTTTCTTCAGGTCCTCGATTCCTTTCCAGAAGTGACTTTCTTCGAAATCCTAAGAATAACCGTTTTCAGCATTGATCATGTTTTATGCAATCAAAATTTTTTTCCTGCCAGGAACAGATAGACGTTCGCGGTATGCATATCAGGCGAATGCGGATGGTTTTTAAACTTCAATTCTGTCAATTTTTATCAGAGAATTTATCCTGAATTGCTGCTTTTAGCTTGTCCAAAATAATAAATTTACTAAATTTCTTTGTCTTCTTCGGAAGCGATTTATATTCACCAGGTCATTGTTTTGATTGGCTTTTTTTGTTTCTGGTGTGTAGTATTGAACCCAGATCTAATCCATAGTCACGAATCTTCTCTTAAATCTTCATGGTACAAAGTAAGATTAAGAGAAACATACAAAAATCCAATAAAAGAATAAACTTAATAATAGAGAGGTTAAGCACCACGTAAACGTGAACGTGACGTGAACGTGACGCGAACGCGTGTGACGTTTTCAATCTGAAACAAGAATATAACTCGTAAAACGATTTTCAAATATGCTGAAAAGTAGAATATAAAAATTTGTTGTTTAATATTACTGTAATATTTTTATATACAGCAATGGCGAAAACTGCATGTAAATTTACGTATTCGATTGCAGCGCTCACACAAATCTTTCCAAACGCGCGCGAAATGAGAATGAAATCCTCGCACATCTAAATGTTTTAAACTACTGGGCCTATGTTCTTTCCCCTGCTAGATCAAAGTTATCATAAACGTCAGGAGAGAAAAACCATTGTTTCAAAACATTGCTGGGAAAAATCTTTTAAGCATTCCAAGGAGCTTTAGCTCTGACGCAGATGTAATTTTAATATCTCACTTTTACTTGCACTTGGTTTAAATAAACAGTGGAAATACCTTTGATTCTATATGCATTCACGTCATTTTAAAATATAGGCCTAATTTCAATTAGCCAT
>JAHWFO010039730.1:405269-446958 GCA_023313115.1 Rhysida immarginata | reverse complement strand
ACCATCGCCCTAACATTAATTAACACATTTAACAATAGGCCTAACAGCACTGAATTTTAAAATGAAATGAGCACGTGCATCAAGAAAGCTTCATAACGGGCACGTGCTCCAGGCTGCCATCAACAATGCTTAAATGATAAACAAAAAGTAACACTGTATTCACTTATGACTCGTCGGTAGGATTCGATTGATATATTACATGCCCTAAGTTCATATTCTTAACATTAGTGCACGTGCTTGAAGGGGTCCACGAGAGCTCATCAAAAGTTGATATATCGCTGTTAAGTTCTTCCATTTTCACGTTTTCGTGCAAACGATGGCTGGCCAGGCACATAAAGGTACTGATCATGCTTGTATTCTTATATATAGCTTTAGCTAAAGCTCGTAATAAGGGGTCATTGAAGTACTTTTTGGGGGTCATTTTCTCGGACGTAGCATTTCGAAAATCGAAGAGAATGTCATATTCGTCTTGTGCTCGTCATTCCTGTTCGAATCACATATTACATGCCTTATATTGCCAATAAAAAAATTTAAACTAATCAGGTGAGCTCAGGAAGGGTCTCTATCGAACAGCGAAAAAAGAACTTGAAAAAGTTAAAGCATTCTCGAGAAATCGTCGGACATACAGACGGACGGACGGACAGACAGACAGACAGACAGACACACAAACAGAGCGAAACCAATATATGCTTTTCAGCATATAATAATGTAGATTTTTCATTGTTAACAATTGAAAACAATGAAAAAGCTACATCATTTCAGATTGGAAACGTCACACGCGTTCGCGTCACGTTCACGTTTACGTGGTGCTTAACCTCTCTATTGTTGTATTTATTACTTGATTCATCTTTTAATTGTTTCACATAACTGTAGATGGTCAATCAATTAAATTATAAATTTGATTTATTACTGATTAAAGAATAATAAATATTTAATTAACTGAGAATTCAATAAGAATTTCAGAAAGGTTCATATACTCCTGAATGTCGTAAAATGGATTAGATAAAAGCCAGTCATATTCAACCAATTTGAATTTGTTTAGATTAACATCATGGCGGGTAGTTGGCAATTTATTGAATATTCGGTTTCTCATAGAAGAATACCAGTTTTGGGATTTATTTGATATACAATAAGGCTGATCTAGAGACTGGCTATTTCTAGTAACATAAGAGCGAATTTTATTTCTTGGTGAATAAGTATTTATATTTTGTTTAACCCTGACCAAGCAAGTACAGATATATAAATTCGTGAGACAAGAACAGTTAGTTAAAAAGTGTGAACCGGATATAATTCTTACCACTTTTTTGTAATAATAATTTATTTTTTTAACATCCTATCCACTACCCCATAGAGTAATGCCAGACAGGATTATACTATTAAGAAGGCAAAATAAGTATTTTTTAAGTATAACTTTGAAATTAGCTTTTTTAAGTGTCGCAACAGAAAGATTACTCTTGACACTGCAACATACAATATATTTTTAATATGCGGGCCCCATGTCAATTTAGAGTCCAAAACAAACCTAACAATTTATCACTGTCCTCCAGACTCTGTTCTTCAAGCCTGGTATCCAGACTGAGACAATTATCAAATAAACAAAATCATCTGCAGTTTACTGGTATTTTGCTAAAGATTAAGATTATTTATTGAAAACCAATTATTTTATTTTCGTCCAAAATTTCACTCATTAAATTCAGTAATATATCAGTATTTTTATTCGTAAAAAAGTAGACTCATCAGCAAAAATTACTGATCTACAACTAATATTGCGATAACTAGGTAAATGATTAATTACGACTAAAAACAAGATAGGGCCCAAAATTGAACCTTGTGGCACTCCATTTTGGAACAATTGTTATGTCAGAGAGTTCTTGATTAATATAAACCCTCTGAGTGCGGTTCACTAAGCAAGTTCGAAAGAAACTCAATTCCACTCCGCTTATGCCCTAATATTGAAGTTTATTACACAGTAAATCGTGGAAAAAACAGTCAAAGGCCTTAGTAAGGTCGCATAGCAGTACCAAAGTGCCAGCGCACCTCTCAAAATCCCTTTATCACTTCTGAAACTAGAAGCTCGACTGAAAATTTGAAAAAAAATGAGTATTAGAGAGATTGTCTGTAACTTCATGGAGAAGTAGGATCTCCCTTTTTATAAGCAGGCACCACTTTTGAGAGGTTAAGTATTTCAGGAAACTGACCGATTAAAAGAACTGAATTATATTGCTAGTGGCACTGCATGATTTTGTAGTAATAAATTTGACATAGTCATCATAACTGAAACACATTTAGAGACTTCCATTACAGTAGAAATAAATGTATTATTAAAATCATCTGGTGTAAGATTATATTGAGTCTTCTTACTGCTGGAAATGCCTCTGGCAGTGTTTATAAGTTCCCAAGCTACCTTGCAACTATTAGTTGCTGTTGAAATATAGGCCGCATTGTAATTAAATTTGGCTTGCCTAATGGCTTGTTTATAAACTTTATGCGCCTCTAACTAGTTAGTCTTCTCTTTTTGAACACAGGGTATTATATCGTAAGGCCCAATGAAAAAAAGATAAAGACGTGAAACATTTTCTTTTAGTACGCGAAGCTTATCAGAAAACCATTCGTTTTTATTATCAACACGAGTGTGTCCATTGTGGCATTAACAATCTATCTATATTGTCCATAGGTACTCTATACCTAGATACAAGAATAAATCTTATATTAAGAAGTTCTATAACTAGCTCAAAATCACTTTCATGACAGAAATTACTCACATCGATTATAGAAAACTTAATATTATCCTTAATCAAATCTTGTAAACATTCCAAGGAGGAGCTTTAGCAGTGAAGCAGAAATACATTTAAACATTTATTAAAAAGAAATTGATCTTCCCCCCACCCCCGAGTAAGGTATGGCAAGTAACAGATCCTGCAGTCATCTATTTTTACCTCTTTATCTGCACTTTTTACCTTTCCCCAAGTTTTTTAATCAAGAAATTAATTTTCTGGAACGTAATATGTAGAAAATGTCAAAAAGCTCGTATTTTCTTTCCTTTCTCATCATTTCCGAACGTATGATATATCACATGCTATATGTTGCCTTAGTTCTAAAGACCAAGTGATTGCCACCCCCCAAATCCGACCCCAATGGAACAAATGGGCCTAAACTTCATAGTAATGTAGATCTTGCCTAGAGGAATCTGGATACTAAATTTCACGCCTTTACGTATTAAATAGCACATAGATAAGTTGTCCTCTCTGAATCCCACCCCCGTAATTCCGACTCCTGTGTACCAATCAAAACCAAATTAAATAGTGCAGATGGATGTGCCCATAGGAAGCTACGTTCCGAATTTCAACCTCCTACCTTAAAAAATGTAGAAATTATGAAAGACTGACATTATAAAACCAATAAGTTGCTCCATTCTTCCGCTACTTAATAATTTAGACTATGAGCACTTGAGCAATCGTGCGTCGACAAAGCGATTTCACGTGCGCGCGCCGATGTCGGTAATGCTTAAAAGGTGAACAGAAGTAACAATGTATTCCTTCTTGACAAATCGATTGCTATATGACATGCCGTTACATTGGTATTCATTACACTCACTATTTTAGCACGTAAATTCGACTTGAAGGGGTCCACGAAAAATTCTGAAAAGTTGATACGGCCGAGCTAAGACTTTGATGGTCATATTTCTGAAAACAGAATTTGAAAAAGTTAATCCGTTATCAAGTTATCGTGCAAACGGCGGACGGACGGACGGATAAACGTACAGACCAAGGGCGCATTCTTATAAGTAGCTTTTATGCTAAAGCTCCTAATAAAAACGTAGTGACTACATCCACGTCCGACGTTGATTTTGATAGAGACAGGTTCGCCCTCTGATTGGTTTATTAGGAGCTTTAGCATAAAAGCTACTTATAAGAATGCGCCCTTGTTCTGTACGTTTTCAGAAATATGACTATCAAAGTCTTAGCTCGGCCGTATCAACTTTTCAGAATTTTTCGTGGACCCCTTCAAGTCGAATTCACCTGCTAAAACAGTGAGTGTAAAGATTTCAAAGATACTGGCAGGTCATAACAATCGATTTGTCAAGAAGGAATATATCGTTACTTTCTGTTCATCTTTTAAGCATTATTGACATCGGCGCGCGCACGTGAAATCGCTATGTCGACGCACGATTGCTCAAGTGCTCATAATCTATAAGCTTATTATTAAGTAGCGGAAAAATGGAGCTACTTATTGGTTTTATTTTATACACGATTTGAATCACCCTTCATCATTTCTATATTTTTGAGGTAAACGGTTGAATTCGGAATGTAGCTTACTATGGGCATGTGCACCTTCATTTTTAGTTTGGTTTTGATTAGCCCACTATGGTCGGAGTTTTGGGGGTGAAAATTAGAGGGGACCAAAAGGTCTAGGTGTATTTATTCATATAAAGGAGTGAAATTCGGTATAATCAAGATCTCCATTATATGAAGATTTTTTCCCCGAGGTATCTATGCCTTCCCGACTCGGTGGCGGAAATGCATCAAAAAGATGGGGACTACATTGAAAAATAGTGTACCAACTCTGTCTGTAATAAAGGAGCTGTAAAAAAATATTTCCGATTTTCATTTGACTGACCCTCGTAAGTAGAATAAGAATGGAGCTACTTATTGGTTTTATAATGTCAGTCCGTCCCCTTCATAATTTCTACATATTTTTGAGATAGAAGGTTGAAATTCGGAATGTAGCTTACTATGGGCATGTCCATCTGCTCTATTTAGTTTGGTTTTGATTGGTATACGGGAATCGGAATTACGGGATGAGATTCAGAGGGGGCAAAACATCTACATGCTATTTAGGTACGTAAAGGCGTAAAACCAGTATCCAGATTCCTCTAGGCAAGATCTACATTACTATGAAGTTTAGGCCCAAATGTTCCAGTGGGATCGAATTTGCGGGGGTGGCAGTCACTTGGTCCTTAGAACTATGGCAACATCTGGCATGTGATATATCATACGTTCGGAAATGATGAGAAAGGAAAGAAGATACGAGGTTTTTTACATTTTTTACATATTACGTTCGAGAAAATCAATTTATTGATTAAAAAAAACTTGGGGAGAGGTAAAAGTGCAGATGAAGGGGTAAAAATAGATGAATTGCCTTATCCTACTCGGAAGGCGGGGATTAATTTCTTTTTAATAAACGTATAAATGTATTTCTGCTTCACTGCTAAAGCTCCTCCTTGAAATGTTTACAAGATTTTATTAATTTTATAAAGTTAGTCCGTCCTGTTCATAATTTCCACATTTTTTGAGATAGAAGGTTGAAATTCGGACTATATCTTACTATGGGCATGCCTATCTGCACTATTTAATTTGGTTTTGATTGGTACAATAGGGTCGGAATTACATGGGTGGGATTCAGAGAGGGCAACATATCTGTGTACTATTTAGGTACATAAAGGCGTGAAATTCGGTATCCAGATTCCTCTAAGCAAGATCTACAGTACTATGAAGTTTAGGCCCAATTGTTCCAGGGGGGTCGGATTTGCGAGGGTGGCAGTCACTTGGTCTTTAGAACTATGGCATGTTATATATCATACGTTCGGAAATGATGCAAAAGAAAAGAACATACGAGGTTTTTTACATTTTATACATATCACGTTCGAGAAAATCAATTTTTTTGATTAAAAAACTTGGGGAGAGGTAAAAAGTGCAGATAAAGGGGTAAAAATAGATGACCGCAGGATCTGCCACTTGCCTTCCCCTACTCGGGGGGGGGGGGTAATTTATTATTAATGAACTTATAAATGTATTTCTGCTTCACTGCTAAAGATCCTCTTTGGAATGCTTACAAGATTTTATTTATGCCTTCTCGTCTTTGCCGCGAAGAATTCTGGGATTGCTTGATCCATCTATATCTTGCCGTAAGTTTTGCTATTGCTTTATAACATGCGATCGATTCTAAATCAATTTTGAATTTTAAAATGTACGACAACATCCAGGTGTATTTTTTTCACTTAATTTTTAAAGAATATTTTTTCACTTAATTTTCATCTGTAACAACTTCCACGTTTCGTTTTTCATGTACAGAAGCTATTGCAGAGTACTTAGCAGGATTTGTTGCAAAACATGTGATCAAATGTGAAACTTGCGTTGCAACTGTGACTTATATTCCAAATAATAAGTCATTCATTCGCAAAAAAGAATAAAATGCTCTTTAACATATCCATCTGAAGATCTGACAAAAGCATGCTAAATGAAGTGAATCGTTTTTCCGTTGCTTCTTATTTTAACAAGAAGGGAAATATACAGCTATTTATATGTAGATATACTTTAAATATTTAGCTAAATTTTATGAAATTAGAGACTTCTACTGGCAAAAACTTTTACCCTCTTTAAATAATCATATATTTGATGCAAGCTTCCCATTAGAAAATCCGATTTTTATCCATTAACCCTGTTGTGCAAAGGGAGAATATCAGCAATGAACAATGTGTGGGGCCAGTAATTTCAAACATTCAATAAATAAGCTTTTGAAACGAAGTTTGACAAAATATACAAGGCTCATTCAATAAATAATCTACTGGAGAAAAACATCCACGCTATCTCCAGTATGACATATCAACAGTTGGCAATGTGGAATGCCCAGAACCTGTCTTTTATGGCTGGTTGGTTCGTTAGGTATTCACACAATAAATACCACAATTCTCTTCGACATTTCGACGTACTATTATATTCCGTATTCTTGGAACACACTCAAACATTTTTGCAACCCGACAATTTCGAAAACTGGAATGCCTCACTCCAATGATCTCAATCATGGGCCGGCTGTTTTTATGCATTTCGAAACATAAGCCTTAGTTTATATTAAGGAGTGAATGCATTTCATTTTCCTTAACTTAGGAATATATGAGGTGCTACTCAAAATAAGCGAAAATTTGAATATTCCGCCCAAACCAAAAATCGAAATTATAATTGGGAAAAGTTTTTCATCGAAAGAAGGCACAACGAAGGGACAAATGCTGAGTAAATTAGTCCCTTTTTGCTCCCAACTGAAGATCTCAGAGAGAGAGAAGAGATTTCATCTCAAAATCAAGTTTTTGGTAGTTTTTCACGCAAAAAGTATTCCAAAGTGCTGTTTTCCTTGATTCTTCATCTACTCGCTCCAAACTGAAGATCTCAGAAAGACTTTGACGGGATTTACAGAATAACTTTTCTAGTGAGAATGTTAAGAATTAAAAAGATCATCGTTTACGCTTTTGCTCGGCTCTTTTTCCTGATCACGTTGAGCAGTTTTTGATCTATCAAATTTCTTCTATTGATAATTGCTCAGCTAGGACGCCGCTCATGATCTGAAAAAAAATTCAGTGGAAAATTTTTAATTGAGGCGGTTAAAAATTTTTAGATGGTTATGAATAGCGTAAGTATTCTTCAATAATTACTAAGATTGGCTTAATTAATAATCGGATAACGTTTAAAATAATAAAAAACACGTTTAATATTCGTATTAAAATATACTTAAAAGTACGCTTTAAAAGGCACGACCAGTACAGGTGCCATATAAAGGTATTTTTTTCTAAGCTAAATCTTGAATATCGCTTTGACAAGTTTCCACAATGTCACGCGACCGCATGCTACTATCGTAATAAATGTCAACTTTTAAAACAAAATCTCCTAAACTGTAATGTCAAATTAATGTTTAGTATTTTCGACGGGATCTTCAAAACGGATTTCTCCAGGTCAAATTTTCAAAGGCGTTTATTTGGATCATTGTCAGTTGCTTCTTCGGGCTGAACGTGACCCTTCACCAAGCATCAATTTGTTTAAGGGTGAGTTATTTCTCGCCATTGACGATCGGGGTGTTATACTATTTTAAAGCATTACAAGAGAAATGCGTTAACAGACGAGTGAGAATGCCATTTACGCATCACATAAATTAGCCTGAAGAACTACCTTTCTGGGAATAAAAAAGCTATTCACTGTTACAAATGATTTCTCTCTTCAGCTTAAAAAGATTCTAAGAAGATTCTTAGTGGTTTCTTTTATTCGTTTCTTGTTAGTAGTGTTCACAGTTTTGGCTGTTTATATATTTTATTACATATCAGTTCGTTAGAAATGAAGCACGTAGCTGATTTGCGTTATGGCAGATACTAAAATACGTTGTAACGCAAGAAAAAAAAGGTACATCAAGTTTGTCATATTTGACTCATCAAACATTAACGCAAATATAACATAAACGCAAGAAAGGCTTTCTTTCAAATTGAATCTTTCTTTCAGATACTGTGAAACTTGCTACAATTTTTAGCGTTTATACACAAATTTACGTCGCAATATTTACAGATAAGTAATAGCCTGGATTCCATTCTATCCACGGGATACAGCTCATGCTTGTTTCGATTGTTGCTCATTACAGGCCAACGCACGATATCTTTTGGTAATTTGGCATGTCTTTTCTTATAAAATCAGTGCTCTGAAAACTTTTCAGCTTGATATTTCCACAAACATCATTACAAGGCCATTTGTTAACTCCATAGGTGGATGAGTTTCATGCGGCTCTGATAGAGGACTGTACAGTATTTTCTTTATTTAATTTAGTGCTTCAGTTAGGTTGCCCTCCCTTATTGGCAAACTGTTTCCTTTTGTTTCACTGTTTTAACCAATAGGAGACATTCTTTGCAATTCCCCCCCCCCCCCCGCCGGGGGGGGGGGGGGCCGGGGGTGAGGGTTTTATTTCCTTTTTACTTGCCGGTCCGGTGGCCGAGAGCGTTGAGGCGCAGGTCTTGCCGCTCTCGAAACCAGCGAGTCGCGGGTTCGAATCCTGCCAAGGGCATGGATGTTTGTGTTTGTCTATTTTCACTATCATGCTTTCATCCCAAACAGCTAGAGATGTAGGCTGAAAATCCATCCAGCCATCCCTTTTACTTCTTATTTTTATCTTTCTCCGCTGAATATAACCCGAAACCTGGAATCCGAAATACGTATCCCGCGGATTAGAGGTTTCTCCTTTTTGGTTGACAATTACATTGTTGTCAAAAGATATTCGGAGAAGGAGAGTGAAAGCGAAACTAGATGATGTGAGAGGAAGTCTCGAAATGCAGCGTGCAAGAAAGGAAGATGCTGGAACGGAAAGGGAAGTGAATAGAAGAGAGGCGGAAGTAAAGAGGAGACGGCAATGGAGAAAGAAGCAAGAGGGAAGACTCTCAAAATAATGCAGATCGAGATATTGCTTTCCGCGTAAATGGAAACGCAAGAGGGTAAGGAAAAGAAAAACATCATATCAAAGTGAAAGCGTGACGGGTGGTGTCTCAAGACGAAATTTCGACTCGTATGACGAGTCCGGTGAAGGAGGACGGAAACGTAGATTTGTGTGTGATTCAAAGCAAAGTTGAATTGCCCGCGAAAAAGAAAGCAGGTATGCTTTTAACGTTACCAGTAACTGAGAAAGACATTTCCCCGTCTTCACCTACTTCATGTGTAGTTCCTAAGAACATTATTTCGCATTTAACTAGTGTGAAACTTCAAAGCTGGCTCGAGAAATCTGTTGACGAGTACAATTAGTTGAAGTTCGTTCGGATATTCGGATTATTCGCCTACTGTCTTTACAATGAAGGCTACCTAATTCAGCGTAATCAATAAATTTACTACAGTGCTATCGCGACTTCCATTGTTTCATTGTTCCAAAATCGTCTTTAATACATTTATTCAGGCAAATGGGGACAAATTGCATATTGAATTCCCTTCATCCTTCTTTTAAATTTATCAACTATATTTGAACCAACTAAGATAAGAAAATATACCAATGTTATTGTCTTTTTCAACGGCAGTTTTCCCTTTAGTGCTTGTGGCCTACGGACGTTTACTTTACATTGGATGAACTTTCTTTAAGTCATCGGACTTTAGCACATTTTAGTTTTTGTTATTTATATGATATGCTAAATAAGCCTCCATAGCTCTAAAGCAGTGTGTCATTTATATTTCATAAAATTTCTCAAAAGAGTTTCTATGATAGAATGTTTGGATAATGTTCACTATCCGCACATTCGCGCGATGACTGAATCCGCAAATTGAATTGTCGCGATTTCTCTGACCAATAAAATACATACTGACCATTAACCTCCTGTAATCGGCCGGGGGGTAACCAACAGCCCCCTGTAACTAAATAGGTTGGGGTATTATCATTATTTGGTCCCTGGAGGGGGGGGGGAGGAGTAACTGAAAACAGTGACCTTTGAGGCCCTCAGGGCCGAGAGTTATGTCAGGCGCGAATCGCCGAGAGTAGTAAAAGTTTCATAATTTTGCACGTAAAATTTTCGATAGATACCCTCTCTCAATTTCAGACTTGGATGCGTGACAAAAAAACGTAAAACGAACAATTTCTGATTGTGCGGATAGTGAACATTAACCTTCTAGCCAAAGTCAGCACTTTAGTATTAAATTGTGAAATGCTTAATAATCTAAGTAACTTTATGTGCCTTAACTGTATTAGTTACCATCGAATTTCATACTTAATGAATTTTTCTGAAATACCACCCACTCTGTGCACGATATTAATTTTATAATTATAGGTGATATGCCCAGCGTTGCTTGGACTGTTTTCCTGGCGCCATCTTTTGAGTAAACAAACAAACATAAACCAAGTCTATTTCATATACAGGTATATTATTTTTACCCCCCCCCCCCTTCGGCACATCTAAACCTTACTTTGAACCTAATGAACATATGGTGCGAATATAAACTCAATCGGACGCACCCTGAACCTGAATTTTTATACAGTGAAATTTTTTAACTGTCTAAGGGGACTACCCTTGGTTCCATGTATAAAGTGGTCCTCATGGCAGGTGGTTCTTATATAAAGAATGTCCCAAATTGACTTACATGTATTTTCTTGATACATATGGTGTTTATTAAGGCTTCTACAAATTTAAATACAGACATGTAATACAAGTTAGGTTGCTGGTTTGAAAAAAGATGTTATGTTTGCTTGAGTTAAACTTTTCAATTGTTGTTTCTTGGAAAATCTGATTACGTCACCAACTTCCGGTTCCCTTATGTAGGTTTTTTTAAATACAGGATGTGTTAGGCAGGCTTCAGTTTAATGTGGTCCAGCTCCCGTTAGACAGGTGGTCCTTTTAGACAGTAGAAAACTGTATTATTTTAATAGGTAAAATTTTGGTTCCTACAGAAAAGTGGTCTACATAGCAGGTGGTTCTCTTATACAGGTGGTCCCTAAGGAAGTTTTCACTGTATATAAAGATCAATAAGAATAACCGTGACAACCATGCCCGATTCCATGCAGTCGCTATTCAGGTCAAACATCTTCAACAAGTCAAATGAAGCAATTAGTTTTAAATCTTTACGTAAGATTGCGTGAACAATGTCCAAATAAATCCACAGCAAACAGTTGTTTTTCTTATTACCTACCCGCTCTTCATTTTTGATTCCGCGCATTGATACAATGATCTCGCAGCTGCACTTGCTCATACATTGCAAAGTTAACCTGTCCCGAATATCGCTCCGTGCAGCGATATGTTGCCATCCTAGAGGCAGACAGTATAAGCTTCCTAAAAGGGAGTCGGCAGTGAGGGACCATGAAACCAACAGCAGATCAATCGGATATCTCTCGTTCAAATCGCTATTGCTGCGTTTATAAGTGCAAAAGCAAACCACTCAAAAATAAAATTAGCTTACATTGCTTCCCAAAGAATAAACAGTTGCGAAATGAGTGGATTGCAAAGCTGAAAACTGATAGAGATGTATCGCAATACATGCAAGTATGCAGCCTGCATTTCAGTCCTAATGGCTATTTTCCTTTAAAACCAGGTACACAATAGTGATAATAATTATATTTTTATTTCTAAAGTGATGATATGATATTTTCCATATAATAAGAATGTACAGATGGAATGTACTTTTAAGTTCGATGAAAGTAAATTTTACCATTCGGTTGTAAAAACTCGCGATGACTTCTTATAGATCCAAACGTTGTAGAATTTTTGCTTAGATGTTGACCATCGATGACCACATATCCAGATGGAGTAACACACTCCTAGTCAGATATGGTGGTAAAATTAGATATCTTTATTATTATTATTATTATTATTATTATTATTATTATTTATATATTTTTAATCCAATACGTTCATCCAGGGCTGTATGGCCAGAGGCCGACGAGTTGAGTCCCTGGATGAACCTGGATTAACGACTGCTGTATGATAGTCATAGCAGCGGGGGTGGCAGGGGGAGGAGGGGTAAAACGTGAGCCACGGATGGTCGCCCATCCAGTGACTAACCGTGCCTGATGTTGCTTAATTTCACAGAACTTGTGTTTCAGTGAAAGCCCACCAGGCCACGGCCTCCCCCAAAATGAGTATTGTGTTTTTACATCCGAGTGGTCAAATTTATTTTCATCGAACTTAAAGTACTGTATATTCCTTCTGTATATTCTTATTATATGGAAAATATCATATCATCACTATAGAGTAATACAACTTTCCATTTTCAACTCGAGTATATTTTTAATTACCTGAGAGTTAAAAAAGCATTTATTTCAGGATACGAAAACCATAAACGAAAGTTGAAAAAAAATGATTGACCAAGTCAAAACTTGCATGTTCATTCAAGAGATGAAGAAAATAAAAATAAAAAATTAGAAGAACTGAGTTCTGCCAGGACAAACAGGTTAACTAATCGAATCAGGAAGAATTGTTAATACTGGGGAGCACAATACTACATTAAAATTTCATAACAAGTATCTATATCATAATTTTTAAGCAGCAGCAGACCAAGCAATATAGGTCAGGAGAGCCAGTAGATTTCTGCGACAACATTGTGAATGCTGGTCTATGTACAGATGTTGCTTCAGAAGAAAATCAAATTTCTGTACCTACCCAAATAGAAATAGAAAGGACAAATCTGGCTGTACAAACTGAATTCACTAAAAAACCTTTACTGATTTCAGATTCAGTGCGGTACTAACAAGCAATGCTGCAGCAAGACATTACTAAGTCTTCCTGACTTAACTACACTGGACAATTTAAGTAACTGTGTTAAGCTTATACACTACTGTTTATAAAAATCGCAACACCCTGATGGAATAGCCCAATCTGCATTAAATTTGGAGCATTTGCATATCATGGGTCAGAAAAGAAACCATTAGATTTTCAGGTCAATACAATGCGTTTTATTGTCACATTAGTATCGGGTGAAACCACCGTGGGATGCAATTACGGCCTCTAAACGTCGTGGCATTGAGTCAAACAAGCTCTGAATAAGGGCCTGGGGAATGTCCTGCCATGCTCTGTCTACACGGGTATACAGTTCATCCACAGTTGCTGCTGCAGGAGTCTGACGAGCCAATCGATGAGCAACCCTGTCCCACACATGTTCGATTGTGTACATGTCTGGTGAACGAGCAGGCCAGGGGAACAAGGGCGTCTGATGTGCTTGGAAAAAGGCGAGGACATTTCTGGCCACATGCGGTCGGGCATTGTCCTGTTGGAATACAGCGCCTGGAAGGTTCTGCAGGAAGGGGATGACCTCGGGTTGCACAACTTCCCTGATGTACAGGTCACTGTTCAGATTGCCATGGATTCTGATCAGACGGGAACGGCCATGGTAACGGATTGCACCCCACACCATCACCCCTGGCGTTTGTCCTGAATGACGCTGCAGGATGCATTCTGGAAGGTCGCGCTCGCCACGATGTCTTCTGACTCGTATCCTTCCGTCATGGTGCTGCAAGTTAAACCTTGACACATCCGAAAACACAACTTGTTGCCATTCAGCTTGCCACTGTTGGTGTTGATGGGACCATTGCAACCTGAGGCGCCGGTGGTTTTGAGTCAAAGGAATCCGCAACAATGGTACTCGTGCCATCAATCCTCTGGAAATCAAACGGCGTCGTACAGTGCTAGCAGACATTGTCCTGCCTACTTTAGCACCTCACTGTTGTGCTAACACTGTGGAAGTGGCTGTACGATCTGCTATACACATGCGATAGAGGTGTCTGTCATCTCGCGGTGTCGTCGTGCTGGGTCTTCCTGAGCCTGGTCTTCGGTGTGCCCTGTTCTCTTCGCTCCACTGCCTCCATGCACGCATAATTGTCGTTGCATTACGTCCTACACGAGCAGCAATGTCACGATACGACATCCCGCTTCACGCAGACCAATTATGCGTCCTCTTTCAAAGTCTGTCAGCTGTTGATATGGTACCCTTCGTCGTCGTCGAGGCATGGTGTTCTTTCAAGCAATTACTCTGAAAATCTAATCATTTATACTCTGACCCATTGTATGCAAATATTGCAAATTGCATATGGATTAGACCATTCCATCAGGGTGTTGCAATTTTTATAAACAGTAGTTCACCAATGTGAATTAAAGTTAAGGGATAGGGTAGCACTAGCATTATGCAAATTGAAAATGGATCTTTCATTTTCTGTTCTGAATTATTTGTTTAATTTTAGTAGACATATTGCTAGCAGATACTTTACAGAAATTATTCCTTATTTGGCAAAGTGCCTCAGTTTTGTCATCCGATGGGCCTGCAAGGATGAAATCATGGAAAAATTACCATTATGTTTCCAAAATTCCCACGAACTCGTGCAGTCTACGAAATTAAGGTTGAAAAATCTCATTGTTTACGATGTCGAATGTTGACATATAGTCATTATAAAGACACACATACTGTAAGGTTTATTGTAGCAGTAACACCAGCAGGTTATATTAGCTTTGTCAGCCCTGCATTTGGTAGCCGAGCTTGAGATAAAAGCATTGTTCGCAAAACTAATCTTCTGTCAAAGTTTGAACCATTTGTTGATGATGTAATGGTAGATATAGGGTTTTGAATCTATGATTATTGTAGAGAGGAAGGAATTGGGTTAATGAGACCACCGTTTTTAATCAAGGGCAGGCAAATGTCAAAAGAAGATTCAAAATATTCCGTATATTACGGAATTACTAATTTGTGCAAACCTATTATTTCAGATGATAAGTTTCAGTAAACAAAAATTTATTCATGTTTGTTATTCGTCATTTCACATTTACATTTTGCGATCAGAGGCAACAAATTGATAAAATAAATAAAATGTAATTTTTCTATTAACTTTTTAAGAAAATCGACATCTTTTTTTATGGTAAGCAACAAGTGAGTTGTTTTTCCATACACACAAAAAAATCACATACGTTTTAAACAGCCATAGCAATTTGGCATTGTGCATAGTATTTGTGTCTTGGGTTCAAAGATAAAATTTTCATCATCTCTCTTAATTTACCTTAGTTTTTTAGCTTTTACTAAATCAACAACAGGCTGATCTTTTCCATCTACTGGACATTTTATTTCCGACACTTTAGAAGGCCTTCCATTTTCAAATATTACTCCATCTGGCAAGCATGCTAATCAAGGAACTACCGAGACAACCAAGCCACACGCTTCAACGCTACAGTGAATAATTCAGCATATTTTTTCTAGCTTCAGGTTCAGTCTTGATTCCATATCGAGTAGCTGCATTCCCTTTGAATTTTTTGTAGCCAAACATTTTTCTTATTTTACATTCAGATCGCCACTATGTGTACAATTCATAAGCAATGATTGCTTTGACCCCTAATGATCTTTCCATTTCCCATATTGAATTCGACTATCCTTTGGTAGCACAACAAATTTCCAAAAGACGGGTCATATCACCTGCAACAAGTTGATTGTAAAAGTGTGAACAGTTCACATCCAAAGCTGAAAGGTTAAATTGGTACATTTTGAGGCGATTGTTTTCGGGATTTATATTGCTGTATGAAAGGTTGATATCAATAAAGTCATTTAAAAAAGGATTATTGTTAAATGCATGAAGAAGTATTTTATTGCGTGCTGTTTGAGGCTTGTGTGGAGTCTCCTGGATTTTTTTGGTGTGTGCGCTTGCGACCAGCGATGTGTTTACTAAGTGAGAAACAGTTTATTCTGAATTTCTTCTCTAATATCATCTTCTCTAGTGTCATATAATACACTGAACGACCAATTTATTAGAGACACCTCTTATGGAAAATAGATCGGCCTTCCAGTGACATCCAAACAATAGAACAGGTCAAACCTGCGTATAAAAGGGATGCATTGGATCACAAGTTGCAGTCAGCAGCAGATATGGACTGAATATGGGTAGATCCAAGGATTTGACCGACTTTAAACGAGGCATGATCGCTGGAGCTCGACGAGCGCAGTTGAGCATTTCGCAATTCGCTAACTTCCTCGGGTTTTCCCGTGCAACAGTCTCAAGGGTATTCCGTGAATGGCAGTTATGCCAAAAAACAACCTCCAACAAAAACACAACTCCGGACGAAACAGGGCCGTGGATGAACGAGGCCAACGGCGACTGGCACGAATCATCCACAGCAACAAGACGGCAACATCCCAACAAATTGCAGCGCATTTCAATGAAGGAACATCCCAACACATTTCGGAGCACACGATGCGGCGCACCTTGCACCGAGCTGGGTTTAACAACAGGCGGCCAGTACGGGTACCGACGCTGTCACCGCAAAATAGGAAAGCTCGCCTGCTATGGGCACACAGGCATCGCCACTGGACACTGGATGAGTGGAAGAAGGTCGCCTGGTCCGACGAATCGCGGTTCCTACCTCATCATGCGGATGGCAGACTGCGCATCTGGCGCAGACAGCACGAGGCCATGGACCCATCCTGTCAGCAGACAAACGTACAGGCGGGTGGAGGAGGAGTGCTAGTCTGGGGTGTTTTCTCTTGGGACACACTGGGTCCTCTGATATCCGTAGACACATCCCTGAATGCGACATACTACCTGAAATTGTTGCGATCAGGTACAGCCGTTCATGATGACTGTGTTCGCTGGTGGTGACGGACAGCTTCCTGTCACCGTGCTCGAATGGTCTTGGACTGGTTCGAGGAACATGACGCGGACTTCCACCTGCTTCAGTGGCCAGCTCGGTCGCCCGATCTCAACCTGATCGAGCATTTATGGGATGAAGTGGAGAGAATCATCCGACGCCTTCTCACACTATCGTCCAACCTGCTTCAATTACGAGACGCTGTGATGTCATCCCGGGCTGCTATTCCTCCGCAACGGTTTCAAAACCTTGTTGAATCCATGCCAGCACGTATTCAGACAGTTCTCGTAGCTAAAGGAGGCGCAACACGCTATTAGCGGGGTGTCTCTAACAAATTGGTCGTTCAGTGCAAGTTATCCATGCTGATCTGCGTTTTGTGCTCTTCAGGATGACAAAATGTTTTAACAAACTCGGGTTCATAAAGTTGCTTAGCAGTACTTTTCCCCGATACCTGAGCCAAATCGATTGAACTAAGTTCTACCAAGGATTCAATTTTTGTTCTTGAAGGGGAAAAATATTTAAGTGCCAACTAGGACGTTATCTTGAGGGGGGGGGGTCGATTTTCAAAAATTCAGGACCTTTTTTCAAAAATTCCACTGAGTCGGACCTTTTTCCATATTTGGGAGGCGGACCTTTTTCCATAATAGGTTGGTCGCCGACCCCCAATGACCCCCTCCCTGACTACGGGCCTGCCTACTTATTAATTTCAAGAATAGCAGCAATGGCATGTTTATAGAAGCCTGAAGCACCAGTTTTACATGTGCAATAAACCTGTTGTGTGAAATTAATAACAATTTTCTTAAATTATTTATTTTTGACGTATAGCTGATTTTTAATTTACATTAAGTTAAAAATGATGAAAATAATCTTACTGTGAAGTTGTCAGAATCAATTATCTTACAGTGATTTCGTGAGGTTTACAATTTGGCGCGCTTGTTTGGATGCACAAGGCAAATCAAACCATTTTTCTGCTCCTATTCTTAATGCCACAGCACACGATATGCCCAGCATTTAATACTTATTCGCCTTCTTTTAAACATCGCTTTTTATCGCCTATGTAGTTGAGAATAGCCGATAGTGAAATCTGAACTTGCATTGCGTTTGACAGTGCCATCATGGATGGATGATCGATGCTACCCTACTACTCCCTTCTAGATCCCGCCGCTAGAGTGACAATACCTTCACTGCACGGTCCGAAGTTAGAGGTTGGTCGCATCCATTGTTGTCCGTTGTTAAAAACATAATTTGGGAAACTGCTCTCACTAGATGACTTCGACGTCAAAATAATCCAATTACCGCCAAACTAACTTCTTATTAATAAAATTGCGTGCCACCTTAACCAAAAAATGCTCCTTGTTTTAAATTGAATTATGGCTTACCGATATTTGACATTAGTCTCTTTACGGCAGTTGAAGAGGTTGAAGTATGCATATGACAGCAATATTAGGAGAGCATTCACTTTATCAAAATACAGTATTATTCTCTCACGCCCTATACTAATTGGAATATTCCTTCCTAGAATACAGTTAACATTAGACCCAATCTAAAGGAAATTACAAAGCCTTTAAGAATACTGAACCACCCTTCCATTTTATCAGCGACTGATTAAGAACTTCAGCGGGAAGGAATAAAACTAGATTTCTACTTTCTGAAGTTGCTATACAGCTCACTGTTTTCAAGAAAAACGTGGAACAATATGCCATTTGTTGCCGTAATGCTCTTACATGTTGTAATCATTTATGTCACTCAAAGAAAATTATAAGTAATTATTTAAGTCTCATATATGTAATAATACATGGAAGTTTAGGCATGACAAAGTGTACTTTCATAGTTACGTATTAACTAATTAAAATAAATGTTAATAAACATAGTTAGGAAATGAGTTGAATAAGTTAACTTTGCTGAATTAATTTCTGGAAGATCTCTCAAAAATGCTAGTTTTTAAAAAGAGTTTAATATTTAATAAAAATATTCATAATTAGGAGAAAAACTTTGTTCTAATGTAATAACATTTGTTAATTAATAAAGCCTAAAGTTCTTTTATTGCTACCATATCGCAGTTAAATTGTGCACGTAGCAGTGTCGTAATGCTAGACTGGTCAACATTTCTCGAAGCGAGATTGCCTAGCCCAAATGGTTGGACATAAATGTCAGGTGGTCGGCTGCCAACGCTATCAAAAACTCCAATTCCCTGACTGACCAACTATGAGAAGAAAATATATATATTTAGGCCGCTCGAGATAAACTACCGAGTTGAATGTTCGCTCAGCAGAGATTGAATTCTAGTATCAAAGGAATTTTTACTCTGCCATTATGAAAACACAGCTTTCATCGTTAATCTCTTCAACCATCACGCGAATCAGTGTCGACACAAGTTAACTATGAGAGCATTGCTTTTTGTCTTTTAATTGTTTAAACCAATTAACTCGCAAGGCTTAAAAAATATTTTAACGTAAATTCGTTTTTCAACAAGTGATTATCTTCACATTCTCCTCTATTACCTCTCTGAATTCTACTAGTCATAAATAGTCTCATTTAATATTTTTCTAAACTAGTCATAAAAATAAGTTAATTTATTTACAAACGTTAGAATAGTCGCTTTAACTTACTTCATTAGTTATATACTCTTTTCCCCAATCATATCTATTTGTTCGTTCATGAAATGCTTCTCATGACTGGATCACTGTAGAAGTACAATCCAATGACTTCAAAAAAACCTAAAAACATATGTTAATAATGATAAAAAGTAATAAATTCTTTAGTCCAATTCGTAAAGCCACATGTTTAACTATCTCTAACATGATGTATTGATTTTACGAGATTCAAGAGACTTTAGTAATTATTTATTCTTATGTAATTTTCAATATCATACTGAGGTATTCAATTTTATCAACATTAGGCTTTATCTGTTCGATTGTGAAAAGTTTAAATATTAACTATGAATAGGCAAAAATGACAATATTAAGAATTTTTAAATATTAAAAACTGCCATCTAAAAATTAGCGGTAACCACATTCTATAGAACTTAATCCTAGAAAGGGGGGAACATAAAAAATGATTTAATAACTGTTTTGGTATGCAAAATTTAGGTGGCTTTGCAGCTAGATTATCAAATATAGCATCTGCGCACGTGCAGTCGTCACTACAATCAAAAATTTTATGTTGAAATCATTTCATTCATATAATGCTGACTGTTCAGTTTAAGGCTACATTTAACATTAGTTTAACACTTTACTGCTAAGAGACGGCTGCAACCGGTGGAGAAAGAATTTCTTTTGTGTTATAGGTAAAGGGAAACTTTTTACCATGGATTTAAAAACCAAAATAAACGTTGTAAAGAATTTTTGTTGTGCAAAAAAAAATCTGACATGGAACGGGTGAGAATAGTGCAATCTCACGTGAAAACGATCTTCTTTAATCCTCGTATGTTTTCATTGCCATAAAAGTTGAATGAGGCAGGGTGAGTGGAATGGGCCGCGAATTCTCGTCCGTTGTCAGTAATCACCAAAAAGAGGAAAATAGACGAAATAAAATGGATTCATCTCGAGTAATTCTAAAGCTCTCTTGAAATTTCTGAAGCTGTTTTTTTAGCAACATTAAAAATAGTATCTTAAGGTTTTTAAAGTACAATATTGTAAAATATTCGAAAGGTTCATATCAAAACAAGTTCAAAGAACTTATCTTATTGTAAACTTAGCAGTTGATTGAAAAAGTAAAAAGAAATAATTTGCCTATATTATAAAGGATATATTTCCCATCCCTAAATATCTTTCATGAGAATTTATTATTATATTTGTATTTCAAATCAGATTGCCAGATGTAATATATTTAATACCACCGTAGTATTTTTAAATTGTAGTATATTCGATAGTATTTTTATAAAGTTTTAGTATAAAAAATAGTATTGTACAGATGTTGAATTCTATAGAATGGTGACCGTTCGGATATTAGTTTACATAGTGTCGGCAGACGAAACATCCGATGTTGGGACGAGTTCTGCTATTCGGAACACTGAAATAGAGGTCGCTAAATAATAATAGATTGGGAGCATTCACTTTTTCATTAATAAAGCCTTTAAGGAACTCAAGATCCCTGAGTTTCCTACCATCCTGTAGAGAAAAGTAACTCAAGATCACATTCGTAAGTAGTATACTTTGGTTGAGGAACTTTATAAAACGATTTGTATAATTTCATGAAGGTTCATGGATGAGTAAAACTAATCCCATATTGCTTTCTTTGCGATATAGTCCACACAATGGCTAAAAGTCAGATGGTCATCAAAGATCACTCCCACAACTTTTTGCGTTGATTTGAAAGAGAGTTGATGTGAACTGATCCAATAATTAAAGTCAACTGGTCGGAATCTGCGAGTGAACCTGAGCACAGCAATTTTTGAGTGGTTGATTGACATGCCATTCATTAGTCGCACACCAATAGTCAATGTTATTGAGATCACTCTGGAGGGCTAAGGCATCATCCTTACTGACAATATTTTAGATCATCAGCGTACAACAAAACAAAAGAGTAGTGCATGGTATTTGGCAAGTCTGATAAACACAAAAAAACAAGAGGTCCAAGCGCAGCCACTGTGGAACGTCTCGGGAAGAGTGAAAGGACTGAGACTGTTTGCCACTAATTACTACCACACGAACATTTCATGATAATATTAATATTCTATAATATGCTATAGTTTCCGAGTTTCATGCTTAATCATACATCATAGCTACTTCAATAAAATTCTCGTAAAGTAACAACTCCATAATAGTTCCCATTATAATTTTTGATTTACATCTAATTTACAAACATTTTCCTTTCTTTAAACAGCACTGCACTGAGTTATCAACGTAATAGGAACTCCCCAACTCAAAACTGTGTAGCCTATATGTAAGTATCATGTGGATTGAGATAAGTAGGTAGGTATGTAATGGAATGATGTTCTGACGTGCAGTTTTATCGGTAATAACCCAGGAAAATAGTCGACCAAAGTGATTTGAATGATTTCAGATTAGAACACACGTAAAAGTCATTTACATACAACGAACATAGCGAGTTTTACTCTTTTTATGCTATTTTTTGCAAGATAAAAATTTTTTGCAAGATAGCATGTTATTGCATTTTCTTGGTAAGTTTCCTTTCATATTAACTGATCCATGTTGTCATCAAATATTTTAATGACAACTTTTAAATTAAAAAAATAATAAAAGAAGTTTTAAAAAATATATGTACTGTATGAAGAGGGCATGTTTCTTAAGTCAATCCTTTATATACAACGAATAAGAGCATTATCATTTCTGTTTGTATGACAAATATTTTTTAAATGCAAATATATTCCATGTTTACTGGAATTACGGAGATTTTAAAACTGATTTTACTTGCCAGATAAAAATTTGAAATATATTTTCAAATGAATGCTTTTTAAATAAAAAAAAAATCCCCAGGGATATTCATATATCAATATAAAATCTAAGTGCTATTTGTGTTAGATTAATGAGAGGATTCTGAAATCAACAGCATTAGACAAATTTTGAAATTGAAATATAATGCCATTTTTTATAGCTTGTCGTTTTTTTATCCTTTTAATTATGTAACTTTCATTCACAATTTCAGACATGAAAAAAAAGACCTGCAAATGATAAATTTGCTTGATTTTATTCGCACACAAAACAACTAAACAAATATAATGAAATGGCCAATTAGGATAAATTAATCCTATTTTTTAATTTTTTTTACAGGCGCAGGGTATGTACGAAATAAAAGTGATTTCTTTTTTTAAAAAAATTAACGGCGCAGTTGGAGACAGCATGCAAGGGTCAACATCGATCTATAATTGCTAGTAATCAGATTCAAAATAAATCATTTTCCTTGAACGCCTTCGAGAGGGAAATCATTTAATCATTCTAAACAGTTGCTGACACAGCAAAATTAAACCACCCGGGAAGAGGATTTAAATACCATCCACGACACGAACATGCTTATTTTTTTTTCCTCTTTAAAAGTTTTGTTCATTTCCAAACGAAATTGTTAAAAAAAAATTAAACGTGAATTTCTATTCTTTTTGTCATTGGTTTGGTCTATTTTAAAATTTCAAATAAACGAAAATGGAAGGTCAAACGAAAAAATAGCACAATTTTATTTAGGTCACATGTTCTTTTAAAACTACTTTTTCAGAATCCCATCATCAATTATAAAAAAACTTATTACTGGTAAAATGAAAAACGAATTTTAAAAATCTTTAGTTATAAGAAATTCCATTAAAATGATTTTTCTTCGAATTTCAGCACACATTAATCGCATGGTTTCATTATCAAAAATGAAAACGAAAAAATAGAAGAAATAAAATTCATAAATGATGGCGAAATCCTAATAAATTAACGCAAATAAATGAGAGTGGCCTTTAGAATAGCATTTCAGAAGTTAAATTAATCGTTCGAGTGAATAAGATTGCTACTTCAAGACGGCTTATGTGGCTTTATAGTAACACCGGCTTCATGGCGGAGAACGAAACCTAAAAAAAAAAAAAAAAAAACATTTTACAAAGAAGGATCTTTCGCCAGCAATTTCAGATTGAGTGTATTGCAAGTGGGTGTAAATTCGTCTCACATTTACTCACACGAGCGAAATAAAGATCAATCAAACGTTTTAAAAGCACCTATTACTCAAAGAAGATGTATTAAAAGATGTTTGATATCATTAAATATTTACAATGCTGTCAATTTTATTTCCTATAGATTGCCTTAATGCATTAGTAAAAGGAATTTGAGCAAACCACCGTTGTTTGTTTGAAGAGATGCACTCGAATCATGAATAATTTCCATCGAAGTCAATTTATCGATACGAATGATGTTTTCCTCGATATTGTAGTGGATTTATTGGCATCGAATCCCGCAAAGGCGTTCTCACCACCCAAGTTCCCCGTATCGTTTCCGTTGCAATGCAGCAAAACTACTGGCACCAATGGCCACTAATGAGAACGACTCTATTCCCATTTGCAGCAATAAAAGCGCTGACACCTGAATCTCGGTTCAGAGTTGAATTCTTTCTACACAAAAAAAAGACTTATTGAAATCTCTTTTTAAATAACTTTCTGAAATCGTTAACTCCAGACTATTTTCTACGCGTTCAAACTCTTTAATCCCATCAACAAGATTGATATTATTTCTAAATTAGCTTATAATTAATATTAAAAATAATTTCAATATAAATTTCTTTCAGTTTATCATCTCCCCTTCCTCGATTAAAACAAAAATTATAGTCTTTATATCATTACAATAAAGTTTCCAGGGAGCGAACGACATAATGCAGATAGAGCAGGGGGGCAAAAAAATCTACTGTTCCTGGCTTTCTCCTTCGATCTGATCGCTTTCAACGCAGTTTCTCCCCGTTTCTATTCGAAACGAACGCCAACGAACTTTGTTCAATTCTTCTACGTTTAAGTTTTCAACTTGGTCGATGCAACGAGTGATAGTTTTCTTTTAACTTCCCCTTTTCGTCGTCGCTCCTCCTCCATAATCGATCTGGATGCCTTTGCGGGGTTGTTCGTCGACCTCCCAATGCCCCAAAACCCAACCGGGGAAGCAAAAGAGCGCGTCTCATTTCTAATTTGATTACCAACCGACATGCGATATTTTCGATTTGCATTTGAAACTAAACCATTTCGATTTTACTCAATCACTCCATGGTTATTTCTTTTTAAAATCAATTTTATATGTCATATCCTTAACGCGTATTTTAATGACATTCTCAAATGAAGTGGAAGCAACCTTTGAACTATTTTATTTTGAGATGCATAATTTATTTTTACGTTATACGAAGGACTTTTTGGAAAATTCGATAACAAACTCTGCATATTTAATAATATTCCAGCTCAAAAGTGAAAAGTCATTGTCATTGAAAACGACTCATTGCAAATTAAATGAGAATGTGTTAAAATGCAAAAAAAAGTTAAAGAAAAAAACTCGCTTTTCGCTTAGCAGCATTTGGCACAATTCATAAAACTGTAAAGAAAGCTGTCCGAGTAAAAGTAACTTATTGATAATTCGATTAGCATAATAGATTAATGACAAGCACATAATTCTGAGAAAAGTGTTCAAGTTCCCAAAGTTAATAAGATTTAAAACTTTTACAGTTGATTCATTCAATTCATTTGCAGTTCTATTTAATAAACGGGTACAATTCGTTTTTTCCTTAGGACGTCATCTGCTAGGGAAAGATAATAGAAGAGGAAGCGTAAATCTTTAATAATACTGAAGGCAAGCGGGAATTTGCCAAATGCCTTTTCAATGGTCTTGCCAGTTGAATTGACCCCCCGTGGTAGGCACACAGGACCAGCGCTCATTTGTCATCGAATTCTCAGCGACACAGCAGCGCTGCTTCAATTAGTTGTACAAGATGTGCAAGATCGCGCCGACCTCTTAAACTCGGAGACCCTGCGCCGAGACTGGCGCCAAACCCCCGAAGTGGGTCGGAATGCCTGAACCCGGTCTCTGTTGTAAAGAATCAGGGACACTTGCACCAGAAAAAAAATTATAACTACGTAGGCCAACAGGAGTGAAATATCTCGCTGCCATTTAACAACCAACATTGTTAACTCACAGTGTCATTCGTCTCACTTTGTCTTATTCGTGAAATACTTGGCTTTTACTCAAGAAACATAAGAAAAATTTAAGCGCTCAGTACTTGTAAGAGCAGGAACTACTCTAAATTATATTTTACCCTCAGTTCAGTACTTCCAAGAAAATATTCCAACTCAAATCGAACAATTCTTTATATCTTATTTTTAAATAGAAACCAAAACAAATTCGATAAAACCGAAATTTTTATTGTATATGTAAATTTTTTCTTTGAAATACTTGATAATTAAATGATATAATCCAGTATTAAACAAGAAAAATAAGATACGAATAACAAGTTATCTATATGCAAAAACTTCACAATCGCATGCAGTACCAGGATGACTAATTTAGTTAGGTGTTTTAATTTTTTATGGCTTCGTTAAAATACAATATCCCCTTCCTTTTATGCAAGGTCATTTCATCCTTAATCTTTTTTCTATTGAAGATAGAGATCTAAAATTCCCGAAACGGTCGTATAATTTTAAAATAAAAGGTGTTAGAGTCATAAAAGTCAGATCTATCTATAGGAACTTACCCATGCCCAATTGAATGCAAGTATCCTCAGTGCCCTGAGAAGTTACGAATACTAATTTTTAAACCACGATAGGCAAAGAAAAAATTCCAGATGGTCACAACGTTATAGAGGAGCACCATTTTAGTAGAAATTCACTCTTTGCATAAAAAATTCAAAAGTATAAAACTCATAAAAAGGGCGGGGGTGGGGGGGAAATCCATGTAATGGGCATATTGCAAATTGTGCAGGACACCGTAGGTGTATAACAGCAAAGGCACGAAATCTTTCTAATTAAATATTTGCCACAATGGAAGACTGAATAAAATTAAACAAAACAATCACCACTACGATCCCCCCCCCCAAAAAAAAACCGGATTTTTCTCTCCTGTTTTACGAGTTTTAAGCTTTTGTCTTCTTTATGCAAAGAGCGGATTTTTACGAAATCGACGAGGCTAGACAACTTCGTAATTGGAATTTTTTCCTCTAACCATCACGGTTCAAAATTAATCGGAAACAGACTTTCTTATAGATAAATCTAACTTTCATGACTCTAGCTCCTTTTGTTCTAAAGTTATTCGACTATTTTGGGAATTTTATCTACACCCTATATAACATCGTCTAATTACTGTAAATTCATCGACAAACACAAAATTTGATTAGTGCAAATTGAAAGAATAAAAGACTTCTTGCACGCCGACTCCCTCTTCTTTTATTGTTAGTTGGCACACTGTGGCATGGCCTGACCATTCGATGCTTTTCCGCATCTAAAATGGGAGACGAATAGGTTTTTGATTTTTGCGACAGTGGCGCTAAAGCTCACCCCAATGTAATTGGAAAAAAAAACCGTTCTGATTAGGCCGTATAGCTATTTAATTTAGCCTAAAATTCTTCTGTGTCTAATTATAAGTTTTAATAATTGTATTTATAATTAATTATTTTAATTAAACTATCTATAATAATTCTTATATTTAATTTTTTAATTTATTAATGTATGAGATTTCAGTGCGCAGATTTTCTTTCAGATAAGTCCACAGAAATAAAATTTTTTCTACTAACGACGGCGTTTCGTAAAGAAGGTGAGGAATGGGTGTTTCAGTCACAATGACATGTGCAGATGGTGCCGCTCACGTCTACTATCCACTCCGAGGTAAAAAATAAAATTGGAAAAACACGTATATACATATAAAATTTATTCTAATGACAAACATAATTGAAAAAAATGCCGAATGAACAAAACACATATGTAATTCCATTCTTTAATTTGATCTTTATTTTCATTTTATATGTCATTTAATTGATTTTTATATATAGAGGTTTAAAACAGTGACTTTTTCCAACGACTTTTCAGTGCTGCGAAATCGTCACTATTTTGAAACTAGTTTTCTGATCAATTCAGTTAGAGAAAACAATTTTCGTATTTCTTTCATAACTTATTGTTGAATTAAAATTCTTATTTTCTTTAATTCCTTTGGAAGTTTTATTTTTTAAGGGGTATTTTTGGTTTGAGTATTTTAGAGTGGGGTCTTTTCCATTTCCTGATTTCCACCTCACTATATTTAGCATCTGCTATTTCCTGATGTTTTTTATTGATAAATACGAATTGCTTTCGCTTTTAACCTAAGGTTTGTTTTAAGCTCTTTATCTCAATATTTTCTTCCGTAAGAATTTACGCTTCAAACAAACAGCCGAACGTTGTACCATGTCTTCGGATCCCCTATTGATCGTGCAGTGAAGCCTGCTTCAGCGATGGCTTCACTACAAGGTGGTTCAGAATAAGGGGAATGTATCAGTAAGTAAGAGAAAGGTCTGGGGACGCAACCCTCCAGTAACAAATACTTAATTGCATTTTCAAATATGTTTAATAATATATAATTGTTAAGTAGCGAAAGAATGCTCAAGTGCTTATTGGTTTTTACATGTACGTCAGTTGTCTTCATATTTTCTAATTTTTTTAATGTAGGTTGAAATTCGGTACGTAACTTCCTATGATATGTTCTACTTGACTAGTTTGGTTTCGATTGAGCCTCTGGGGTTGGAGTTACGGGTGTGGGAATTAGAAGGGCCCATCTGTTCATTATGATATATAGGTATGTAAATGAGTAAAATTCTATATGCAGAACTGTTTAGTCAAAATATATATCACTATGAAGTTAGGCCCAGATTTTCCCAAAGGAGTCAGTATTGTGGGGGGTAGCGGTCATACGGTCTTTAAAAATTATAACGCTTTCTAATGGCAACCTACAGCATGTGACATGTCAAGTGACCAGAAATGATGAAAAACGAAATAATATATAGTTATTTTCTATTTTCTAAGGACTAAGTTGGAAAAAATCAATTTTTTGATTTAAAATAATAGGAATTAAAAAGCGTAAAGAATAGGCAAAGAGACAAAAAATATGTGGTAGGCTAAGTTTTGACGGGTGTATTTATAATTTCTTGTAACCAAAATTCTGCATTATTCCTCTTTTTAACCCACTTTTTTTTACCCTTTCTTTATATTCTACATGTTTCCCCATTTTACTTCAATATTTTAATCTCCAATCCTTAAGCCTTCTTCTTAAGCGCCCCCCCCCCCCCCAATTCCTTAAACTTGGGGCTTTCGCTACCTTCCTATACACTCTTTCTTATCTTATCTGGTACAGAGGGTAGATTATCGCAAGCGATAATCTGCGGCACCTACTCCTACGAGGGAGTTTTGCGCCATCCCATTAATAACGACTGCTACGAGATGACAGTAGCAGTCGGGACCGACGGCTTAACGTGCCCTCCGAAGCACGGGGGGTTTCATGATGGAAGAGCTGCTGGGGATAAACGAACCGGAGGCTGTCACCAACTGCTGGAACACCAGCCATGGTCAATCGGCAAATGGGTCAGACAAAAGTCCCCCAACAGCCGCGCCCCAAATGGCTGTCCCGCCAGCCGTGGCCCTCAAGCCCAGGCCGTCACCCAACCAGCAGCTGGCCGTGCCTGAAGTTGCTGAACTCCATCGATTGGCAAGCCAACCGACGAGACAACCAGGCCACGGCCACCCCCTCCTATACACTCTTTGGGGGGACTAATTTTTTGTTAACTACAAAACATGAGATTTACCTTAAATAAAAAATTAAAGTAAGGGTCATAGGGAAGTAACGGAAACCCTGCGATCATTTATTTTAAACCTTTAATCGTATCGTAGTCGATGGCACCCCAGAATATATGACCCCGGGTGTTGGTCCACGATGGCAGTACCGGATGCATTGTTCATTGGCATGTTCCAATGGTCTGCGCCACACCCGTCCGCGTCTGTCGTCGGTGTTCAAACAAAAGCGGGATTCGTCGCTGAAGACCACCGAGCCCCATTCCATTCACCAGCCCACTCGTTCACGACACCATTGCAGCCGTATCGCGCGGTGCTCAGGTGTCAAAGGAAGACACAAGAATGGACGCCTGGCAGACATTGTCGCGGCGTGTAACCAGCGTGTTATTGTAGCTATTGACAATGAAATAGTACCGGGAATAGTGATGTTTTCGCGCAGTTGCCGCAGGGTGATGGTTCTGTCCGCTAGCGCTGTTCGCAGTATCCGCCTATCGATACGAGCTGACGTGCTTCTCCGGGCCCCAGAGCCTGGTCTTCTGGCATGTGTGCCTTCCTCTCGCCATTGCCCCCAACATCGGCCTACCGTCCATGCATCCCGCCGCTACACATGGACAGCAATCCGTCTTGTTGACCATCCAGCCTCGGAGAGGCCAATAATCCGACCTCGTTCTAAGTCCGTTAATTGCGTGAACGGTTATCGTTGTCGTCGTCGCGGCATTGAGACCGTTGTACGGTTTACAGTACTGTACGTTCACGAGGCAGTTGCTTCCTCTCTATTGCATGGAACGTGATCGCACAAGTGTCAACTGATGAGCCTATACAGGCAACCGGACCCCCTATATCAACCCAAATGATCATGTCCCTGAGCATGCATCTAATCGTTTACTAGTCGGAGGTAGACGAACCGCCCCCCCCCCCCATTTAATATGGATAAGGTCGGATAACTCCTTCTTGGTGGGGCAATTTCATTGTAAAGCAGTATATTTTTATCAAAAAATTGATTTTCTCGAACATAGTATTTAAAAAATGAAAAAGAGTTTAGAAAGTGGATAGAAAAATTCTGCGACCTGGATTCGAACCAGGAGTTTCGACTATCATGGTCGACGCCTCTACCAATTGGCCTATCGCAGTCATTTGTACAGCCATGCTGTTACTAACGACCGTATTCACGACCTAGTAGCAAACCGCGTCTCAGTATCAAAAGTGAGTAGCAGCAAAAAACGATATTCACGACGACATAAACTGCGTATCACGTCTTAGAAATGACGTCAACTTCGTCGCAAATCTGAGACGGAGAAAAGTAGGTGGCAAGACTAGTATCAGAAGGGGCGCATGCGTAGAAGTTGCTGATTGGCCACATCCGCCACATCGAACCGCCATTTTTCAAGTAAACTTTCGTAGATGAGGTGAGTCGAAAATAAGTATTGTGTCGTTCATTAAATACAAAAGGAAATTATAGTTATATCAGTGGTGTAGAAAAGCAATACAATCTAACGTTTCCATTCCAAAATAATACGAAACGCGCACACGAAATGGAGAATAGCAACAAAAAATCTGAACCTAGTATGACTTGATACGCAGTTTTCAGCGACGCAGTTTGAGACGCGGTTTGCTACTAGATCGTGAATACGGCCGTAAGTGGCTTAAAGACAACCAAGTTGTCAAGATGGAAAGCGCAATTGGTAGAGTTGGGCTTTCCGTCTTGACAACTTGGTTATCTTTAAGACACTTACGGCCGAATTCACGACCTAGTAGCAAACCGCGTCTCAAACTGCGTCGCTGAAAACTGCGTATCAAGTCATACTAGGTTCAGATTTTTTGCTGCTATTCACGATTTCTTTCTGAGACCGGTTTACAGCTACTCACTTTTAAGACGGACTTTTTTGTAACAACATCTACCATTGGCTCTATAGAGTCACATGACCTCGCTGGCCGGAAGAAGAAAAAAAATCTCAGTATTGAATTGCTCAGTCTGCAGCACTACAAGTGCACGTTTCGTATTATTTTGGAATGGAAATGTATTGCTTTTCTACACCACCGATATAACTATAATTTCCTTTTGTATTTATTGAACGACACAATGCTCACCTCATCTACGAAAGTTTAGTCGATTTGGCGCTATGAAGCGAACGAGAAAAAATTGCGGTTCGATGTGGCCGCAGAGTAAGTTCTGCGCATGCGCCGCTTCTGATACTAGTCTTGCCACCTACTTTTCTCCGTCTCAGGTTTGCGACGAAGTTGACGTTATTTCTGAGACGTGATACGCAGTTTATGTCGTCGTGAATACCGTTTTTTGCTGCTACTCACTTTTGATACTGAGACGCGGTTTGCTACTAGGTCGTGAATACGGGCGTTAGTGACAGTATGGCTGTACAAGTGTGTGCGATTGCCCAATTGGTGGATGCGTCGACCATGATAGTGAGGTTCCTGGTTCGAATGCAGGTCGCAGAATTTTTCCATTCATTTTCTAATTAATATCATTTACTTGATATTTGGAGTTAGCTCCAGTTTAATTTCTTTATTTCTTATTGAGTTTTATCTTCTTTCGTTTCTCTTCATTTCCGATTGAATGATATCACATGCCATATGTTGCCGTAGTTCTAAAGTGCAAGTGACTGGCATCCCCACAACTCCAATCCCACTGGAATAATTTGGCCTAAACTTCATAGTAATGTAGATTTTGCCTAAAGGAATCTGCATACTGAATTTCACTCCTTTACGTACCTAAATATCACATAGATCTTTTGTCCCCTCAGACTCCCACCCCCGTAATTCCGATCCCAATACACCAATCAAAACCAAACAAAATAGAGAAGATGACATGCCCATAGTAAGGTACATTCAGACTTTCAGCCTTCTACCTCAAAGAATGCAGAAGTTATGAAGGGGACAGACGGAGAGACGGACATTGTAAAACCAATAAGTAGCTCCATTCATCCGCTACTTAATAATAACTGTCGCATATATTGCAGTGAAGCTAGACTAATCCAGAGACATGTTACCTACAATCAAAAACTCCGTGCTGGTTTGATGTTGTCAAATGCTTGAAGTCACTTTCTGCATAAATCGCCTCCCGTTTGCAAAACCCCTTGAACGGACCAGTGGCTTTTTTTCTCCCGTTTTCGTCTCCGTTGTCTAGCACGATCACTGACGCGCATACTCATTGCGACATTGCTCATCTGGCTTATCATGGCTGACCCGAAAACCGTCTCGAAACGTGTTTGTCTCTCCGATTTAATTAAGGATTTACCGATTATATGCTAAATCACAAAGAACTGCAACATGATGGAGAAACGAAAAAAGAATATACAGGGTGCATTATGAAAGTAATGCGCATAATTTTATTGTGACGCGACTATCCATCGCAGCGCGCTCGGACTGGTCGAATAATGTGGTGGGGGGTCTGCCCTTCCAAACGCGCCCGGTCTCAGTTCGCTCCGAGCAGTAGGAGTGGTAGGACGTGTCTTCGCACGAAGTCTGTTTTTGATTGTGTTACAGCACGATGGAGCGTTCGCTGGAACAGTGGTACGCGATCAAGTTTTGGGTGCGGCTTGGGAAGAATGCAACAGAAACTGACATCAAAGACGTCTTCAAGCTCCACCACGACAATGCCCCCAGCCACACGGCCTTCGTCGTCACCAACTTCCTGACCCGGAGCAAGACCCCTGTTGTGCCCCAGCCCCCTTGCAGCCCTGACTAGGCTCCGTGTGACTTTTTTTTGTTCCCTCGACTGAAGAGAGAGCTGAAGGGAAAGCACTGGGAGTCGGTGGAGAACATCCAAGCTCATGTTACAAGGTTCCTGATAAACATTCCAGTCGAGGAATTCCAGGGTGCCTTCCAGGCGTGACAGAATCGTCTCCGCAATTGTATTGATGCAGGAGGAGACTATTTTGAAGAATTTTAACCATTTGTACCAAGCGGATCAATAAACCTATTTTTCTCAGAAAATGCGCATTACTTTCATAATGCACCCTGTATAAAACGGTGCCTACTCGCTCTCGTCTGCTGTGGATTCACCTTAAGATGGCAATACCAATCATGCTCTAAAATAACAGGTGCTCATTCAAAAATTACCTCCTGCACGGATCGTGCTCTTGCTGAACAAGATACGCGTACAACGACTAGCACGGAATTTTTGAGTGTAACTAATGTCACACAAAGAGCCGATGATGTGTACAAAAAATTTCCGTCCAAGGATTAAGGAAACATTAAAAATAAACTGTTGTGTGGAACTGTCTGTATAATAAGGAAAAAACCTCTGGCCTCACAAAATGAGTTTCTTTCTGTAGTAAGAGGCTTTTCTTTCCTATACAGAAGCAGCAGGATTGTTTTAGATAGCTGCTTCTTTTCTTTCAATTTCTGAATCGTTAAAAACCATAACCAAAAAATTACATTATTGTTGAAATATAATATTAAACGATATATTATTGCTTATATTTTTGATGATATCCACGCTCAAAAATGAATTTATAGTTCAAAGATGAACCTTCAAATCATGTAAACTCACCATTTTGCAGGTCTAGATTTCATTTAAATATTAGTTTTAGAGAAAAACGTTTTAATATTGTAAAAAAAGTGTAGAAATTAATTTTATACTCTCCTAATTCTGCCAAAACTGATTATGCACGCAATTATAAAATTATTAAGAATTAAGTTCGTATTTCAAATTATTAATATACACTGCTCAAAACAATTAAAGGAACACTTGTAGAATCCCCTACAGAGGGCGTAAATAATATTTTTTAGCAATTTCATCTTCTGCAACATGAAACCTACTATCTCCCTCATAGGAAATGGTTGAAACCAACACATTTTGCTGCTAGATGTTCTGAGAAATTTGCATAGCAATATAACCCCCCGGAAAACAAACTGGTTACATGCCAGTACACTCTGCTTGGAGATAACGGTCGAACATTAGAAGGTGCAGGCATTCCTGGAACGTTGTTGTTAGTGCTCTGACATGCCACGAAGGCATCTTGAAGCAGTAGAAGCTGCGAGAGCCGTAGCATTGCTCCAAACGGGTCAATCATTTCGGACTGTGGCAAATACCCTCAATGTGTCCTTTTCCATCATTTTCCGACTGTGGATACGATTCCAGGCGACTGGCCAGTACACACGAAGAGCTAGGCAAGATCGCCGACGCTCAACAACCGCCAATCAAGATCGTTATGTGCGGACTTGTGCTCTGCGCCGAAGAACCTCAACGGCCAGAGACCTGAGAAATGACCTGCAGATGTCAACTGGGGTAGCTGTTCCAGATCAAACAATCCGGAACAGATTACGTGAAGTTGGCTTGAGAGCCAGGCGACCAAATCGAGTGCCTAGGCTACCGGCCAGCACATACAGGCGCGACTAGAGCTTGCACATCAACATGTCACCTGGCAGCTTCGCCACTGGCGTTCTGTTCTCTTCACAGACGAGTCAAGATTCCGCCTGATCCGCTGTGATGAGCGAAACATCGACGCAACAGTTTGTGAGACTGACCGAATGGGATGTTGTTCCATTATGGTTTGGGCTGGCATCTCAATAGACCATCGAACGGATCTTGTGGTCGTCCGAGGGCGAATGACCGCTGACGTTTACATTCATGACATTCTGAAAGAACATGTGACTGTTGCTGCACATGGCATGGGGCCTGGATTCCTTCTGATGCAGGATAATGCTCGTCCACACTGCAGCTGTCACTCAAGACTTCTTACGGATGCATGGCAATCAGACCATGAGGTGGCCTGCAATGAGTCCAGACATAAATCCCCTTGAATATCTTTGGGACATGCTTGACAGGCGAATTCGACACTGCCCTTCAGCTCCAGAAATACTGCAGCAGCTCATCCAGGCACTGAGGAATGGGACTGGCTTCCCCAAGATCACCTCCGTCGACTGATACGGAGCATGCCTCGAAGGTGCATGGAAGTTACTGCAGCCCATGGTAGGCATACATATTACTGAGTGGTGCAAAAACTGATCCCTGGAAGAAACAGGGCATTCTCCTCACAACGTCCAAAGGACATTTCACTTTGTTTTAGGCAGGGGTCCTGCAGTTTCCTGTTTTTTCTTTATGTTTCTTCACCAGTTGTTTTAATAATGCATTCTATTGTTAAAGAAACCGTCTTTTAATGATCACATACAGCGATTTTGTCCATATTATTCGTAGTTGCTTCTGCACGCTGTTTAATAGAAGTGTTCCTTTAAATGTTTTGAGCAGTGTATAAATAATGTTGATATAAAGCCAAGTTTATCATACGACTTGGGAAACTTGGTAATTTTTATATAAAAACATCGAATAAAGCTTTCGTTTATTTATTAATATTAGCTAAATTCTCTAATGTAAATTTGTAATAACTTAACCCATTGATGTATTATTTTAACATTGTAATAAAATTTGTTTCTGGAAAATAAACAATTACAAAAGGCGGCTTCTCATATTTACTAATGTAAATATTATTTTCTCATATTTACTAATGTAAATATTATTCAGTTTCTTTTTCACAAAATTGAAGGCCTGGTAAGTCGTCGCTAAAGTAAACAACAATTCATAGAGGAAAACAATGTTCGGAATTAATATTTACATAAAAGGAAGACAGTGAATTTAAAACCGCACTTGTTTACGATATTGTTCAATGCTGTAGCTTGGAATCGTACAATAACAACTTTTTCTAAATAGTAGATATTAAGTGGGTGAGAAAGAATGAATAACCTTGAACGTTTTTTTTAGAAGTCTAAAATTTTCCAATTGAGGACATTTTCTGTTTTTAGGTTCAATCCCATTGTGTAACTAACTTTCACTATCTCGCTCTTGCTTAAAAACTGCCATACGATATTTTTTTATCCTAATTACAGAAAAATAATTTAGAAAAAAATGAAATCGAAAAAGAAACAATTATGTCGAAAAGTAAAATAAAGCAATTACTAATTCTGCTGGATCTTAAAGCGTGGCTTTTGCAATATCGATTTTAACTCGGGAATTATTACCCACTGAGGGGAAACAGTGCTTCAAGTAAACAGTATTTAAGATCATAGTGTTTAGTCGATTGTAGCACGCGTACTTACGAGGTTCTAATCAAATAACAAATGCGTATAGTAATCGCCATTAGAAAGAGAAAAATTAATACTAGAAAGAGACCTAAAACGCTTCCTGCTATTAGAAAAGATCGAGTTTGAACAACACCTCCTAGAGAGAAGGCCAGCGCACGCAAATGTCATACATTGTTACATCATCATAAAAAGTCATCGTTAATCGTATTTCTACTAATAATAAGTCCTAAATTATGACTTTTTAAGATGATGTAACAATATATGACTTTTTCGTGCGCAGGCCTACTCTCTAGTAGTTGTTGGTTTGAAGCAGCGACCTTACGCTGTGTCTTACGTGAGCGAACTTGGAGCGAAGCGGGTCGCAGCGAAAATAACAAAAGCATTATTTCTGTGAGAGTGTCTTACGTGAGCGAATCCTAGCGGCGAGAGGTTGAGGCGGCAAAGAGGCGGGCGCGAAGAGAACAAACCAGTTTGTTTTTTTCACGCGAATGAAGTGATGCCTGCCATAATGTCCGAGGGAAACTTGATTTCCTGCGTACAGAAAAGACCATATCTGTGGGATCATAGGAATAAAGATAAACCTAACCATCTTTTAAACTACCGAGAATGGAAAATAAAAATTAATTACGTGAAATAGAAATTGAAAAATTGGTAATAAGATTAAATTTGTGCTTGAAAAACTTCATTAAAATTGATTCTAAAAAATTGCTTTGAAGGCATATCTATTACAGTAATTCGCAAAAATTAATTTGCTACTTGATTATAATAATAATAATGTCAATTCTTATTACGTCAATATTTGAGTTGGATGACCTGGAGAGAGTGCTTATTATTTATTTATAATAGAGTAGCGTGGCATCAAGCCCGTTTCCAGGAATTTTTCAAAGGCGGTTTTGACTTCTCAAAGGGGAGGTTTTTTTATCTTAATTAATTCTACACAAATAAAGAGGTTTAAGCGCCAGCTAAACACCAAATATGCCTTGGTGATTTTGGATAGGTTTTCTTGATGCAGAGAAATAAAATAATATAAAAAAGTAAAATAAAATCAAAAAAAAAATACAATTCTATTTTCTAATAATTTCACATAAGGAGTTTCCAATAGCAGAAAACGACAGATAGCATGACTGGCAGAAATAATCTGATTGATCTCACTGTAATACCTCTTTAGGGGGTGGCCGTGGCCTGGTTGTCTCGTCGGTTGGCTTGCCAATCGATGGAGTTCAGCAACTTCAGGCGCGGCCAGCTGCTGGCTGGGTGACGGCCAGGGCTTGAGGGCCACTGCTGGCGGGACAGCTATTTGGGGCACGGCTGTTGGAGGACTTTAGATTTTACCCATTTGCCAAGTGACCATAGCTGGTTTTCCAGCAGTTGGTACAGCCACTGGTTTGTTTGTCCGCCAGCAGCTCTTCCATCATGAAACCCCCCGTGCTTCGGAGGGCACGTTAAGCCGTCGGTCCCGGCTGCTACTGTCATCTCGTAGCAGTCGATATTTCCTGGGATGACGCAAAACTTCCTCGTAGGAGTAGGTGCCGCACTGATAGATAATACCTCTTTAGATCGCCGCACTGAATTCGCTCTCATGTTTCGCTCACGTAAGACACACTGTCCGCTTCTCTTTCCTTCGCTCACTTTCCCTCTCAATTCGTCCGCTCGCTCGCGTCTCTCCAAGATCGCTCACGTAAGACACAGAGTTAGAAGTCGAGAAAAATAGCCTAAGATATCTAGGAAGAGTTAAGGTTGGAATTAATAAGTGTGACCGAAGTGGAGTATATGAAATCGCTTGTAATTCGTGCCTTAAACGCTACATTGGTCAGAGTTTAAGACGAATAAGCAAGCGGATCAAGGAACATTTCTTCTGTATAAGAAATAGTAATACCAATATATCATGGATAAATCCTTAATTAATTAGGAGTTACAATAGAGGGGAAAGAAATCACGCAGAGCTTGATGTTAATGAACTTTTAATTATGTTTTTTTTTTTGAGCTTAATTAGAAGACATACAAAGTTGATAAAGTTCTATGAAAATTAATGAAAATTAATATTTATAATTTTTGTGGTCTTGGAAGGCGAATCCGATGCACCAGGCGGATATAACACATTAACACAGACCGCGTCGTGGATACCGGAATCTTGCCAAAGACAGGTAAGGAGGACAGGTTCTGGAGCTACTAGAATGCATGGGAAGATATTAAGACAGTTAAATTTGCCAACACAATAATCAATTAGGTAACTGTCTAATATTAGTGCTAGTTGAGCTATGGAAACTATCTTACTGGCTAGCTTATCTAGGAAAAGCAAGGCTTGAGGAGCCTCATGGCCACGTGACTTAGGAGACTCCCCTTTACCTGCAATTTCCGTAGATATCTCCGGAGCAGCCGAATCCCTCGATGAATGACTGTCACTCCGAGTATGCTCGCAATGGTTTTTCCGTGCCGCGTAGAAAACCCGTGTGCGCCGAATTGCGGGACGAATGGCTTCTCTCTCCAGCGCTGAGCGCTTGCCGTGCTGTCTCCAATTAGTGGAAGTTGTGGGTTACCGTTGCGAACTCCTCTTCCGCTAATTTTCCCATAACGATCTCCATTCGTCTTTCGTCGTAACGGGGTTTGCCAGTTAGCACTGCCGTCCGCTCCTTCCTCGCTGTCTGAACTCTTGCGTCCTCGGGGCTTCTTGCTCGTGATGCCTTTCTCCTGTAGACCCTTGGTCACTCTTACCAATTCGTGCATCCGGACCTTTTCATTCTTTGAACCTCTTCCTTTCGATCCGATATCTCTTCTTACGTATTTTTCCTCTCTTTCCTTTGGCGACCCTTCGAGCTTCGCTCGCCGACTTTTCCTTTTTCTCATTGGCTATTTCATTTTCTTTTCCGCCAATGAGGTTTCGATCATGCTATTCTCAGCGGTGGGGGAGGGCGATTGAGAAGAAGCTGCTTGATCTTTAATTCCATCTTTCCTAACATCTTCTGACTTCTTCTGGCTTCTTCTTTTCGCCTCAAATTTATTTGACACAATAATTCTAGCTTCGCAGACCATATACTTAAAACAAGACATAACTGTGACAAAAATTCCTATAGGATCTTGCATACGATGAATCAGCCTAAACTGCTCAATCTCCTTGAATGTTTAGAGATTGCCCAAAAAACAATCAATGAATTGCTTAACCAGGATAGAGGCCCGATGGACGTCTCGGACTGACTCGCCTTCTATAAATATCTCCGATAGTCGCAAACAACGCTTATTGGCCCTTTATGCTTATAAAAAAACCTCCTTCCCCCTTTCTGTATCTGTATTTACGCCGATGAAGATGATTTGGTCATCGAAATGTATATAAATTACGTATATTATTTAATTCTTGTGGAAAAGTTTTCTCCTTGTTACTTTAGGTTATTATATCCACAGTCTCTGGTGAACCTTCTTAACGATCTCAGCGGTTTTATTCTGTTACGTCAGCTTATTGTTGCGTCTGAAATGGATATTGGTTTTCGTTGTAACGGGATCAACTCCGCTCAGTCAGTCATAATTCAACTTTGGCCATAGATACTTTTATATGATTTCATAATTCTATTCATCGATCTCGTTATTCCATGTCTAACGAATTAATGCAGTTTCTTCTTCTTTTACAAAATAATTTCATTTTCTCAGTCGTGATTGGATTGGATAATATGGTCAGAAATTTTGGAAGTGCGTCTCCCCATTCTCCGAGTGCGATTATCCTATTGTTTAACGTAGAAGGAGTATTTTAAACTGTGTATTGACAATTTGGCAAACTGAAAGAAAACACAACATTTACATTTCCTCTTTCCAACAGTATAACTTAATCATACAATGGGCAATGAATTATTTATAAGTGTAAAATATTTGTAAATTTATAGAGAAAAATAGTAAAAAAGTTCATCAATATCGGAGGTAATGGCGTGAAAAAATCCTCCAAAGACCATTTTCCAATTATTATTTGTAAATTTGTTTTAATCCGTTTTTATACAAAATAGTTTGATTTCATGTTTGAGTCATGTGATTCAGATGTGTAATTAATAAGGAGTTGGATGAGCTTAATGATGCACGCAAAACTTGGTCAGTATGGAAAAAAAAGGAAGGACCTGTCTGACTTCGAAATAAAACAAAAACTTATTATTGCTGCTCGTCTAGCTGGGGCCAAAATCGAAACACTATGGCACTTATTCAGAATGAGCGCTCTTGCTCTTGCTCTTCCTCAAACCATTGTTGAGTACAAATTCAATAATAAGGAATTTGTATTCAACAATGGTCTTGAGCAAGAGCAAAAACAAGAGCACTTATTCTGAATAAAATCCAGATTATACGGAGGGTTATTTCATGAATAGGTGACGATTGTTAACATGCTCGTGGCTCATGAAATTTTACACGTGAGTTCGGTGATAATCGTACTTATCATTTCGTTCTTCATTTTCAAATTTGCATCGAAAATACCCTAAAAATATTCCGACGCTGGTTACTCTTAGGCCATAATAATAGAAAAGTGGAAAGGAAAAGAATTCATTATTTCCAAGAAAAATGTCCATTACGAATAAAAATAGGTAAAAAAGAACTGTTGGGTAAAATGAAAGACTAAACGAGTGCGGATAGAAGGGAGAGGGACGCAGGAAATATAAAAATCGAGCTAAAGATAAGAGAAGGGCGTAATGCTTCCTGATTAAGAAAATTAACACTTGGTATGATAATCATGAACATTCTCTGTAACACAGTGTCCATTATATTATATTTTCATGAATTGATTTAATCCTTTAGTCCACTTCATCCTTGATAAAGATATCAAACTGCGTCTAACAAGGAGATGTACGGTATTTTGACTCAACGAATTTGATAAAAAAAATTCTACGAGGAGCCTTCACTCAATTAAATGCCCATGCAAAACTATTCGATGCGCTTATCAATTTTTTCCGAGGAAAAAAATTCTTAAAGTTGTTCACCAATGTATGCAGTTTATATTAGAATCCTATTTTGCAATTCGGGTATTTATAAACAGCACACATTGAAATAAAGTTTATGAATTTTTTTCTCGGAAAATTTTGAGAAGTGCATCGAATGGTGTTGCATGGGTAGTTATTTGGATGAAAATTACTCGTAGAATTTTTTAATCAAATTCGATGAGTCAGAGTACGTAGAGTCTCCTTGTAAGAATCTTTAACCAACATGGGAAACACAGAGTTTATCCGCGCGTCCACGGAACGGAGAACAGTATAGCGTTGTGCCATTGGATAATGCCACAGTACATGACCGTCAAGTAATGCCGGCGTGGCTCTACGTGATGCGGCGCAGCATTTTTTTGTTTGTGAACGCTATCTCGCTGCCGAAAAAAGACGAGAACCTCGAACAACATGCTGCATCAAGTTCTGAATTAGACTCGATAAAAACACTTCCAAAACACAGAATTTGCATCGGTAGGCATTTCAGAACTTGTTCTAGGGAAAAACCAAATTTGTAAATGGTAAAAACATTATAAACGTTGCCCAAAAATCGCTCCAACATATTCTAATAACTTTCTCAACTGACAAGGGAAGCATCCGAACTGTATCTCACCGTTTCACACCAAACTGAAATATGTTACTATTGAAGGTTCGGATGGTTCCTTGAGTCTTCCTTTAGCAATAATA
>JAHWFO010039730.1:359903-405259 GCA_023313115.1 Rhysida immarginata | reverse complement strand
GGAACACTTGGACAAAACAGTATCTGTTATTATTGCTAAAGGAAGACAGCTGTATATCCATACCGACAGCGTGTTGCGGCGCACACTGTTTAACATAAATACAAAGTGCTATCAGAAAGCTTCTGAACTAACACACACATTTGAAATTTTGAACACATCCATGTCGTTCAAATAGTCTCCTTTTGAAGAAACCTCTCACTGCCTTCTGAAAAAATTCTTTTGTTTAGGCTGTCCAGCACAGTCGTCGCTTCCTCTTGAATCTTCTCTACGGTGGGAAATCTGCGTCCTTTAACTCGCAGGGAAGAGGAAAGAGGAAATAACTCGCAGATGGTCAAGTCGGGGAAAGTTCGCGCATAAATTCAGAAGGGCCATGTAAGGCATAAATGACTATCCAAAGTACTTTGCAGGCCAGTGGAAAAAGAATGATCCAGCATGCTTACGAAGCTATCAACGTACCGGAACAAATGAGTACCATTTTGCATTTAATTTCTATATGTAATGTATCGATCATTCTTATTATATCGCCATTGTTTCTCAAGTTTTTTTTTCCTGCATGACAATATTTTCTGGAGAAATAGACCCTAGTGTTTGATAACACATTTCATTCCTCCCCAAATGAAGTAATCCAATGGAGACAGATCAGGTAAGCTTGTTGGTCAAACCACTCGACCTCGTTTACCAATCCAACGATGTCCAAAATGTTGATTCTGAAATGTAGTAACACAAGAATTCAATTGAGAATATGCTGTTTGCATAAATATCTTGGAAATGTTGCTATTTTGTGAACATCACTATTTAAATTGAATTAGTCCTGTTCTCAGACACAGAATAAGCATAACGTTAAAGTTGACAACGTAATCTATGGTAATCCAAATGGTAATAAATATTTAATTGAAAGCGAAGAAAACAGCTTTTATCACCTTTTATCACGCTTTTGTCATTGAATCTAATTTTTTATTGTCTTCAGTAGAATAAACTTCTAGCTGTTCGACGCTATAGAAATTTAACCATTTCAAACTGCTAACTAATTGCTGCACTGAAATCGATTTCTCCACGCAAAAATCTTCTACGAGATATGGAAAGAGATTATGAACACGGCCTTCTTGAAACTACCAGCCCTGAGCGCTAAGATTGTGACGTTGAACTTCCATTGGACGATATCCGTGATAGTCGCGCTCCAACTGGTGGTGTATTTCTAAATCATTATGTGGAAATTGTCATCATATGGCTGCTGTATTAGAATGTTATAAAAAGCTACTTGTTGAAGATTGTTTTTTTTAGCTCTGTATTAGTTTGAAAAGAGAATGGCAAGTAATATATGGAGCTGCTTTTCCTGCACAACTAAGGCAACCAGATACATTACATTAATGTACACATGGAATTTATGCTTAGGAAGATTATAAATTAGATTTAATTCACAATTACTTATATTATTATTTATTTATACAAACACTGCATATCAGAAACAAAGATAAAAACAGATTTTTACAACAAATCACATCTCTGTTTGGCTTCACCGGAAAATTCGGATTTCATCCTGAAATCTAGGAATTGTCCAGGTATCTTCTTAATATATAACTTGAGCCGAGTAGCATAGATTTTTGTAGTTCAGCAGTTCCTTGTGTGATCTCTAAGTCCTTGAGATTTTTATTCCAGTTTGGTGTGATACTTCCAAGGGTTCCAATGACTATTGGGACCACTCTACAGGGTTTCTTTCACGATCTTGTAATTTCAATGCATATATCCCTGTACTTTTTCAGTTTTTCATTTTCTTTTTCCCTTATTCTTGTGTCCCCTGGAATACCCGCATCAATGAAGGTGATTTTGTTTGCTTCTACTATTGTTTTGTCTGGAATATTATGACTTAGGTGGCGACCCGTCTGAAGTTTGAAGTCCCAGAGGATTTTGGTATGTTCATTTTTAACGATTTTTTCAACTTGGTGGTTGTACCTTTACTTTTTGGTCTTGAAATTGAATTTTTTGCATAATTGCCAGTGGATCATAGTAGCTACTCTGTCATGACGTTGTTTATAATCAGTCTGAGCAAATGATCAATTGTTTTCACTTTATATTATTATTATTATTATTATTATTATTATTATGGTACAGAAGGTAGATCATCGCTAAGTGGGCTTATTCCTACTAGGGAATTTTGCGAATAACGACTGTTACAAGATGACAGTGCCACCCGGGACCGAGGGCTTTATGTGCTCTCTGAGGCAAGATGGGTATCCACTGGCTGTCACCAACCAGTGGCTGACCGCGCCTGAAGTTGCTTAACGCCACTGATGCGGCGAACCGATCAGCGAGACAACCAGGCCACGACCACCACCTCTTTTAATTGTAAGTATGTCATATATTTATTATTTGCATTTTATTATTATTATTTGATTTATTATTATTTTTATTTATTATTTTATTATTATTACTTTTATTTTAATATTTTATTAGTGTTTATTTTATTCTAAAATAAAAACTTGTCCTACTTCACATCCACAGTGGGCTTCACGAACGGAATTACCACTTAATATTTTACAGAGTAATAAAATCCAGCTTTTTGAGAGGTTTTTATATGGGTTTAGGGATGCCTGTTAATAGCAACTTGAGTCACTGTCATATTTAAAGAACAGTGTTTTGATATTTTGTATGTACATTATCAATTACCTATTTAATTCTTTTGTTGGATTTGGTCTACATGTACTCTAAAATTGCAACCTTATCAATTTTCGGCGGCATATTTTGAAAACAATATGACCATGTGAATGATTTATTAGCTAGTATTGTCCTCTGACTTGCCATCTTTTACACTTATTTGGTAATTTTAAATTGCGTCACTAGAAGACTGCGCATGCGCAGTTTTGAAATTCGAATATCGTTCACAGCACTACCCGAGGCCAACGAGAGACAGGCCAGGGTACACAAAAGTCACCTGACCATCGGGGTCCGGGCAACAATTCATCCTCCATTGGATTTTAACAATCAGTACTTTTTCGTTTGTTGGAAAAATGAAGGATGGATTGTTGCTCGGACCCCGATGATCAGGTGACTTTTGAGTGCGCTGGCCCAACGCCTCCTAGAGAGAAGGCTTACGGACAAAAGGTGTTTACATTGTTACATCATCATCAAGCGGCCAAATTTAGGGTTTATTATTCGTAGGGATACGATTACTAATGGCCGCTTGATGATGATAGACCTTTTGTCCGCAGGCCTTCTCTCTAGGAGGCGTTGGGTAGTTTCTAGAAGGCCGTGTTATGATCCGATGAGTTTAAATTGGTAATATTGGACGAATGAGCTAAGCTGGAAATTTTTGCCTTAATAAATGTAAATTTTCTTTGTTTGTCTTCTATGCTTAAGAGAAGATACAATTTTGAAATGTCATAAATTGCGCTAAAAGCAAGAGAAAAACAAAGGAATAAACGCAGAAATAAAAGCTTCTTCAGGAATATTATATATTATTAAAAATGATTTTCAAATGAATTTAATAAAAACGAAAGAATTTACAGAACGTATGTTAACAATCTTCTGAAGAGAAATAATATTTCATGAAACTTGATCATCCTTTCGTCTCTCATCGAAACATTAATATTAACAATTAAAGCAAGATTAATTTTTCTAAATTCTCGTGCTTCTTATTTTTTTTAAATTCTACGATATTATGACGAATTGAGATTTCCTTTTCTTTTTCGTAGAATAGGACATCGCATTTTCACCAAGAGATTTAAAAACATTTTTTATGATCACAAGCATGCCTACAGTTTCCGCGCCCCTCCCCCACCATTTCTATATTCGATATGACTTTTACTCTTTTTCTTCCGGCAATGGTCTTTTCTCCTTTTTCTCCCATTCCTCTTCGTCACCTCAATCTCGCTAGAAACTACACGACACCCAGTAACTCTATCCGTCACCCTGCTGCCTGCCGGTCCCGATCTCTCTTCAGCAATGCCGGTTGCGCTACTCCCACACCGAGGTCTCTCCACTGACGCCCGCTGGATCGCCTCCAAAACCTCACTTTGACGACGAACCTGTGATTTTTATTTATTCCCAGTGAAGCGACGTGGGCGTACAGAGGGTTGCCAGTGGATTTAACATTCAAATGGGGGAAGAACGACTTAAATACACTATTTCTTCCTTCAAATTTTATTTTTTATGTGGATAGGTTATCCTTTTTCCTTTACCATTGTATCGGCAATAATCCAACCACATCCCCATCCCCAATTCTAATTTTCGTGGATCTAATTTCACAGAGCATCGAACAGAATGCCATGCCAAATCTACCATTATTTATTCATCGTAATTGGTCTCAGCTGCGGTGACACTCAACACCTTCATCCGTAGCCAGACTTTTTTTAATTAAGTCACACTTGGTGACATTTTAGGAAACACCCTCGCTTTTAAAAACTTCCCTTTCTTCATTTATTAAAAATTCTTCTTCTTCTCGTGAAAATAATAAAAAGTTTGAGCACAAAAATTATGATGCAATGACAGTGTTTCGGCTGTTTAATTCTTCTTTAGGGATTATATTCTTTAGTTTAAAACGAGTTTTATATAAAAAATAATTCTGTATGGCTAAAAAGAAAAAGAATATAAAACAAACACCTCCAAATGCTATTTTCCATCTCGTAACTGTACATAATTCAAAGCTTTAATATTCCTCGGTTTTTGACAATGTTATTGCATACATTTAAGCAATCGATTATGATAATCATAATAATTCTAAAAGCAAACAATAATAATACTGTTACGTTCTAATTTATAAGTTTATTTGTAAAAATCTTATCATGACTCTCAATGCTGTATTCCTTTTGACATCTTAATCATAATTATCTGTCAAACGAATTCCAATACGTGTTCAAAAATGGATTTTAAAATAATTTTAAAAATGTATAACATTAAATTGATTTAACAATTTTTCAATTGACTGTATTTAGTGCAATAGAAAAATATTTCTGTTGGCTTTCGAACAACTCTTTTAGAGACCATGTAGATTACCGAAATAATAAAAATAAGCGATTCGAAATAAAGAGATTTGTTTATGGACTAAAAGAGAGGTGTTTAATAAACAAAAGCACTTGAACAAGTCAGCACTTTGACTGGGCAGGGAATTTTGTTAAACAATGCGTAATGACAGAGAGTCAAATTAACACGTCAAGCTATGATTTCACTGACGAGATAACTGCGCTTGTAAGTTATCAACATCCACAGAATTTATGGGACAAAAGATGATCTGAAATGGGTACGATTTCTTCAATATGAGTTCTTAAGAGTAGGGATCGGATTTAATCGATAATAATTATTTCTCGTCCAAACAATCGTTTTGCTATTGTTTCAATCCATTAAATGGTCATTAATAGATGGAATGTTTGAATCTACAGGGTGACCCAAACTTAACCAGCTTAATTGTTTAGGAACATTGTATAGTTCATATGGAACAAAAAATGTCCTATAAACATTACATCTAGTTTCGATCGTGTGTGAGATATCGATCGTCTAGTTTCGATCGTTTGTCTGTTTTCTTTTATTTAGAGTCTTTTCCTAGAAAAAAACGTAGCGTTACCTTAAATGTACTCTTCCTGTTTTGCATATGCCAAACAGAAAAAGGAATCGTCATACTTGTAACATGTGTGAAAGGTATTTTATTGACTTGGCGGTTGAGTTGAGCAGTTGCTCATATTGTGCAATACAACGTCGAAGTTCATTATGCCGTTTGTTTTGACAAATGAAGAATATGCGGACATTCATTTTTACTATGGGCTTGCTGCTGGTAACGCTGCAAACTGCAGGATGTAAGCGGATTGTAGCAGCTACCAGCTCAGTTGTCCGAAGATGTAACCAGTACATTTTGTGGGGCTTCCTCGACATGGATTTGTTACTTTCTTCTTATTCTTATTCCTTGTATCATTTTAGTTTTGTTTTGTAGTTCAATGTGATGTTCTGTCAGTATGCAAAATAAAAGTGATCTGCACTCTCAAGTGTTTTATTTATTTGCTTTAAAAACTCTACAAGAAAATCGACAAACGTCGATATCTCACACACGAACGAAACTAGATGTAATGATTATAGGACATTTTTGTTCCATTTAAACCATACAATGTTCCTAAAAATTATGCTAGATAAGTTTGGGTCACTCTGTATATCATTATTTAAATCATTTAAAATACTACGATGTATATTCAATTTCAAAGGCCTCCTAAGTAGACGCAGACGTTAAATACGGTTGTAAAAATTTATTTTTTACAATCGAAAAATGGAAGGAAAAATTCTGCGACCTGGGTTGGAACCAGGAAACTCGACTATCATTGATAATGCCTCTACCAGTTGAGCTATCACAGACACCCGAACTGCCATGCTGTCACATGGTGTCTTAAAAACAACCAAGTTGTCAAAGGTTGAAAGCCCAATGGGAGGCGGGCACCCGGTTTAAGACAACTTATGACAGCATGGTTGTCCGGGTGTCTGCGACAGCCCAACTGGTAGAGGCATCGGCCATGATAGTCGAGGTTCCTGGTTCGAATCCAGGTCGCAGAATCTTTCTTCCATTTTTTGATAGAAAAATTAATACATCATGTTTGGAGGTCATCTCCAGTCTTTATTTATTTTTTACTATTATTATATGGATACCTTTATATTAAACATAATCAGCAGTTTTTTGTTTATTAAAAATCTTTATTTTTTCACATGTATGGGTACATTTGTTACCGAAATATATATATATATATATATATTTTAGAAAATCAACAGATTTTATTCATGTCATTTACTTTGTATGGAACTTTACAAAACATAAAAAACACTGCATTGTTGCCAAGGTGACTGAACAGGTTTGAAAAGAAGCACTGTCTGTAGGAGGCTAAAATTGCCATCACTTCCCAATATAGTCATCCTCTAGCCGTACAATAGCGGAATAGCAATAGCGGAAACTTCTTTCAAAAGTTTGAAGTGGTTCCTCATGTTCCCCTACTCACCGGTGGTAGCGATTTTTGGCTTTTTCCAAAACTCGGTATTTGCATCAGTCATTTTACAGCAGTTAAAACAGATCCTAACGAAGCGTTTGCAGTAAAGGTATTAGCGTTTTAAAAATGTACAGAGGCTATGAATCATTGGTTTTAGCTTTGTAAGAATTGTAGTTTTTCAAAATTAATTACGAGATCATCGTAGTTAATTGTAGATCATCTTAGCAATTAAATGTACTCGTATAATATATTGTAGCAAGAATGTAGGGGGTCAACAAACTGTGGATATAATACCCAAGAAAATAATAAAGCGAATACACATTTCCACAATTTTATTTTTTAGAAATGTGTATTCGCTTTATTATTTTCTAGTACTATTGTAGCAACTTTGAATAACCATATTAGTACCTCTAAATTAATTAACAGATCGAAATTCATATGATTACACTTCAGCATACATTGCTGTTGGTCAATGAGTATTTATCTAAATTATCATAGAATAAGTGAACATTTTACTTTATAAATTATAATAGAAACGTAGATAAAATAAAATAAAATTAAAGTAAATATACGAGGGTAGCCCAGAAAGTAATGCACCACAATTTTTTCTCCGTCCCCAACAATTGTACGAATGCGAAACTTTTCAAGAAATGAGATATGCATTCTTTGAAGTTTTCGGAGTGCGCGTGCAAAGTTTCCATTTCTTCCGACAGATAGCGTATGTGCAGCAATGGAACAACATGGCGTCTGTAAATAATGTAGGTTACAAGCAGCGTGTCGTCATTGAATTTCTCACTGCGGAGCAAGAAACGGTTGGAAACATTCACAAACGTTTATGTGTAGTTTATGGAGCATCAGCAGTCGATAGAAGTACAGTTAGTCGCTGGGCACAGAGGGTGACGCCATCAGAAAGCGGTTCGGCGGAGCTCCAAGATTTGCCGCGGTCGGGAGCTTCAAGATTTCACACCTGACAAGATGCAGCGTGCTGAAGCACTCATTCGTCAGGACCGACACAGAACGACTCGGCAGTTGGCGCTGGAGCTGTCAATCAGCAAAGGAAGTGTGGGGGAAATGATCCGTGCTCTTGATTACACAAAAAAGTGTTCACGATGGGTTCTGCGCTGTCTTACGGAGGAACACAAAGCTCTGAGAAAAAAACATTTCTTCTGAGTTGCTGCAACGTTTTGAAGCTGAGGGGGAAGCATTCTTTTCCCGGATTGTGACAGCTGATGAAACCTGGGTGCACCACTTTGAATCCGAAACAAAACGACAATCGATGGAATGGCGTCATCCGCACTCTCCACATAAGAAACAATTCAAAGCAATTGCTTCTGCTGGTAAGGTCATGATCACTGTGTTTTGGGACGGTGATGCCGAGAGGCAGCACCATTAATTCTGAGGCATATGTGAACACATTAATCAAACTCAAGAACCGCTTCCAGCGACTTGGAGGCGATAACAACCCAACTGATTGTTTGCTTCAACACGATATCGCTCGCCCTCACACAAAGTGTTATCTCATCCACCCTACAGCCGTGACCTAGCGCCCAAACTTTCAATTGTTTGGGCCATTGAAGAATGCTATTCGTGGAAGACATTTTGACAATGACGAAGAGGTGATTCGCACAGTGAAGACATGGCTGCGTGAACAAAACAAGGAGTGATACCAACAGGCCACACACGCCCTTGTGTCTCGCTGGAGAAAGGCCATAGAACGGGACAGAGATTAGGTGGAAAAATATGGAGTGTTGAAGAAACATCATTCTTTCGTGTGTATAAGTTTCATTGTGTTCAATAAATAATTGTTGAAGACAAAAATTGTGGTGCATTACTTTCTGGGCTACCCTCGTAAAATATACAGTTCACCAATTATAGTCCGATGTTGTATCGGACGTGGTTCAGTTTTTGGAGGAGATGATTTTAATAGTTCACCAAAAAAAAATCATTTCTTCCAAAAACTGAACCACATCTCATACAATATCGGACTATAATTGATGAACTGCATATTTTAATTTATTTTATTTTATCTACTTTTCTGTTATAATTATAAAGGAGAATTTCCACTTATTCTAGTAATATAATCTTTTCCTCTTTTTTACTTGAATTATCATATTCATTTTTAACCCACTTTAAAAGAAATGAAATTTGCAATTGAATGTGTTAATGTCTTAATGTGTTAATTGAAGATAATAAGTCCAGTAAGTACAGTTAAAATACATCATTTTCAAGCCATACCTTCGGTTATTAATAATTAATATCTACTTTATCAAGTTTTTCTTTTTTTAATTACTTACTTAATTAAAACGCTAATTTGATGACAATCAAGTTAAAAAGTAAAACATTCACATAAATATTGAAACAGTTCTCATGCATGCAAACTTCTCAGAATCTGCGATAAAAACGGTGGACTCTGGATAGATAACTGCAAATTAAGAAATGTAACTATATAACAAATTAAGAGATCTTCAATCTGGAATGATAGGAGACGGATACTACATGAGCAAGCGTACTTTACTATACATCGCAATCGGTATTGCTAAGTCATTTGTAGACTTGAACAAGAGTCAGGATTCGAGTCACCAAAAAATCGTCTAGTACACACGAGTTAAATAGCTCTTCTCGATACTCATCCTCATCGACACTCTCTATATTTTAAAGATAATACGAAAACTCACCTGCCAATAATAGTGTATCAACAAACAAGTAAACCTTCTCGTACTTCTCATCGTCTTATCAAAACTATCACAGAATTCTGCAAAGAATTGTGCGTACAAATTGCAGTTTACCATTGTCTCAAGTCACACGTCTTTTTTGAGAGTATTGCTACTAAAGCCATTGAGAAGGATGCTCCATAATACGGCTTACCATACTCAAGCAGTTTTTCATTTAATGGAAACTCGAATACAAACAAATAATTATTGAATGACTGTTTAATAGTCAGCTACTTATTTACTACTGCCTCTTCTGAACGGTTATAAAAATCTAATATTCTCACAGGAAATTATGGTGCTGCTTCTTCTGAAGCTATTTTAAATAACTGCTACCACCATATAGCAGGTTGTAGTACATGGTACTGCTGCAACTTCAGCCGTCCTAGAAATATCGCTGTAAATGAGATCAAAACTGTGTAACAGCGATCAAATGACTGAATACTGTTTCTCTGAGAGTATATAAAATAACTTAAGTACATAATTTCAGTTAACGTAAAAGAAAACATAATCACAAGATTTAGCTACTGGAGCGGGATCAATGCTTGAGGTATCTTCAAACGAGTACAAACATTTATGATCAGTCGTTCAGAAATATTCATTGATCGAAGGCGGACCGTTTTAGCATATTTATTATGTGATGTCTTAGTACAGTTTGTAACACAAAGGTTCATCTCATTTCAATCTTTAATAGCTCGGCAACCGTTGGTAGCAGGTCAATGAACTGCACACAATTTGAAAGAGGGGAATGGCAAGTTTTTATTCAATGCCGGTAGAGTTCTTTAAGTTACATCTGTAAAACGTATGAAGTCCCGTCAGTTACTATCGAAATGCCGAACACAGCACAAAGCCTTTTTGACGACACCTCGATTCCCAGACCTCACTGTTTTGACTTTATCTTGGCTGCCTTTTTCTGATCATTATTCTTAAGTTCAAATACAGGGTGTCCGAAAAGTCTCTCCCTCAGCGGAAAATGACGATTCCCATCGAAAGTCAGTCTGAGGCAAAAAAGATATTAGTAACTTTTGTAGATTTGACGCTTACATCTATTTGCTTCTGACCCTCTCAATTTACAAAATTTTATAGACAGGGTAGTTTAGAACCAAGATTAGCATTTAGCATGCAGATTTATGAGAAGTTTTCCAATTTAAAATTTCTTTGAAAACGTCAGCTTGCAAACAAAAAGTGAATGTGTCATACAAAAAGAAAGACTCATGGAATGCTATGTTTGAATCGAAAATTTTCAGAGTAAAATTTTAAAATAATTTTAAATTTGTGCTACCCTAACGGTATACTTTTATATATAAACTTATTGAAAGGATATTGAATTCAAATTATGAAATATCTCTGAATATTCTCTAATTCTTGAGCTTCAATTGCAGACAATATACAGTGTATTAGCATAGCAAATTCCGTATATCATAACGCATAAGAAGTATGAAATATGATTTTCTGAACCTTCATTAACCTAACGAGTTTAATTTACTGTAGATTTCCTATATGTTATACACGTGGCAATTCCATAGAAGTCAATAACTACTTCTAGCCGTTAGCAGATGATAGGAGTAGCACTGCCACAGGGAATGTTCAACTAACTGGAATTTCTTTGATTTTTATTCGGGCGATTAACCCCAATCAACTCATCAATGCGAGAAACATCATCAGGAAAGGGGAAGATCCTTCTTCGCGAATCGTCTAAGATCGTTTAATTAAAGTCACCTTCTCACGGAAGGGTTTAACGTTGCCTTATGCAAGGTGAATATCTCAACATAACTTTATTTCGATTCTTTCTCATACAACTTTGTACTTGTAATTGTATTGTATTTGTACTTTTGATTGACTGTTTGCGGTCATTCGGCTGTACTGTTCAGTTCTATATCATCCATATATATTTATTGAAATCTAATTTGGAATTTCAACTATTAATTGCTTGGGTAGAGTGAAGATCAAAATAATTTTTATCGAAAACCTTATATTAAATCCACTTCGGGATAGGGCACACAGAAGAAGGAATTTAAATTTTTTGACCTTTTATTGCCAAAAGGCTCGCCATTTATTCAAACTTTTGTAAACAATACATCCCTACTTTTCTACACAATGTGATCAAAAATTTTCCAGGACATCCCCTCAAAATAATGTAACCTGCTCTAATTTACATGTCTATGATTTACATGTGTTAGATGCTCGTAATATAAATAGAAACATGTCATACTAACTCATTTGTGATTCATATGGATCGCTCAATAAACCTCGATGAGTGCCAATGTGGTGCTATCATAAGATGTCACCTAAGCAACAAATCTGCACACGAGATTTTTATGATTCTGCAAACAAGCCGTTCAACTCTAAAACTTATCATTATCAAGTGGAAATGTCAAGGAGAAAAATCAGTGAAACCGCAAAGTGTTAGGCGAACGAAAATGACAGGAGATCGTCGAATACTGGCATTATGTGGCACGATACAATCGGAAGTCTTCAGCCTAAATAGTTGCTACAGAGTTACTGCACATCCAAAATGTCATTATAAGTACCGATAGTGCAATCATCATTAGTTGGGAACTGAGGACCACTTATTTCCATGCCGTGTTGCTGTTCACATTCCTCACTTCATCAAAATCAATAGTGTAGAGATTATTGAAACTGGACCATAGAAAAATGGAAACATGTTTTATGGTACGACATATCTTGGCACTTACTCTGGCAGATGCCTGACTGCGTGTTGCCCGCTGTGAAGTTCGGAGAAGGCAGTGCCATGATATGGGCTCATTTACATGGTTTGGAATGGGCCAAATTGTTACAGTACCAAGAAATAAAACGTCTGTAATTTATCTTGACATTTTGGTCAATTCTGCACTGCAATATTATAGCAACACTGTGGTTTGGGGCATTCCTGTACTAACATGGCTGTGTAGAATGTTACAAAGCAATATGTGTGCAGAAATGGTTTTAGAAGAGAAGGGTTGAAAAAATGGACTGGCCTGCACAGAGCTCAGCTATAAATCCGTAAAGAATTTTGGAATGAATTGGAGTGACGAGTACGAAATAGGCTACATCGCCAGCTTCTGTGACTAAACTCATCAACGCTCATAGCCATCTACAAGAAAAGTCTTCCTCGGAGAATAGATACCGTAATAAAAGTACAGGAACGTCCAATAACCAATTACTTCTTGTGAAACCATGGTGTAGTGCTAAAATTCAAGTGTCCAAAAACTTTTTATCACAAAGAAAAAAACATTGAGCCGACAATCACACATGGATGTCTGTCCAAACACTCAAAGGAGATTTACAGACATCCATTATTAACAAATCCAGTCTGCTTTAAATGATAGTGATAGATGTATTTTAATATGCATCGACTTTAAGAAAGCCTTTGATACTATTAATCATAAAATTCTATGTTTAAAACTTCAACATTACGGTTTTAGGGGTACAGTATTATCAATGATTGGTTTTTCAGCTATCTCAATTATCGTCCGCAGATTGTTAAAATTGATTCTATTTTAAGTGATGTTACATTTACTAGTTGCGGTATTCCCCAGGGTTCTATCTTAGGACCCTTACTATTCCTTATTTTTATAAATGACCTTCCTAATGTTATTGAGTATGGACATCCTGTATTTTTTGCAGACAACTCAGGCATTGTTTATACCGGAAGCAATTATGATATTATTTATCATCATGCGCAACTGGATATTAATTCTATTTCTAAGTGGGCATATAATAATCGATTAACAATTAATTGTAATAAAACCCATTATATGAGAATTGAAACTCCTCAGAGTCAAAAAATTCTCATCATGACTTACAGCTACTTTATGCTACAATACAATGTAATGAAACAACTAAATTTTTGGGTATAACTATTGATACCCATTGTAATTGGAGCTCCTATGTAAAAAAATGTAACTGCTAGCATTTCCAGCTATGTTGGAGCTCTTGCTTATTTAAGGCATTTTTTGCCAATACCTCTACTTAAAATAATTTACAATTCATTTATACAAAGTCGGATTAATTATTGCATTGAAATTTGGGATAATACATATGATTCTTACATTAAGCCTCTTCAAGTTTTACAGAATAAAGCATTAAGATTCATTACTTTTGCTGGCTTTCTTGAATCTGCTAAACCCCTGTACAAAACGTTACACATAAGAGATATTAAAGACCAGTATGTTCAAAGATTAAACTTGCATGCACACAGAACCATTTCAGAGAATCCACTGAGTTACAATCACCAACTAAGTTTAAGAAGAAGTGGTAATATTACTCTTCCTGTAATCCACAATAATTATGGACTTAGATCACTTCGAACAGAACTGATAAAAGCATTTAATTCATTGCCTGCTTCCATTAAGGCTTCGCCGTATAGTAATAAAATAAAACTTAAAATAAAACAGTTGCCGATACAACACCATTAGTCCTCTTTATGTACTTCTTCTTTATTAAGCTTTGACAATAATACTTATATTAGTTTAAGTTGAATCCATTGTTCACCTGTAACCTCCCGTACAGGCTATGCCTCAGGGAGATATTAAATTGTATGTAGCCTACTTGTATTTTTATCCTGTTCTTGTACTTCTCTTTACTTAACAAATATGCATTCGCAACACGGCCCAATCTATTCATCTCCACTACTATGAGTATCATATAAGAGAAAAAATAAAAATCATTTATTAAATAGCCCCCGTTAAAGCGAACTTTCATATCTGATACGTATATAAGGTTTATTTGATAAAAAAATGGTCCGGGCCTTTGGTTTCGGCGAATGTAGAAATTCCATTTATTAACAAACAACCCATGTAGAAATGTTCTACATGACTCGTTCTAAATTGATTGGCACCCCGCACAACCACAACTCCCGAAAAATACTGAATAGTTTTGCAAAAAATATATCTTGTATTTGTTAAATTGCTCCAGTTTCGTTTATTAATTGTCTTACCTTGTAGGTTAATAGATATCACGAGGCACCTTGACCTACTTTTGAAACGAGCGCTATGTATTTGAAAGTAGTGTGTAAAGCCGTGTGTTGCGTCGTTGCGTTCATCACAAAGGACGGAAGTTGCTCGGCCATCTGCTGGTGTGCGGTTGTGTTGGTGGACAGAGCGGGAAAACATAAAGGCACATAGCGGAGAGTTCCATAAGTTAAGGCATTTTCCAGAAAATATTTTTTGGAACCACACTGTATTAAATAAAGACACTATAATTTATCAAAGTTAATACAATACACTATAATTTGTCAAACTTTATGGAGACTAAATACCAAAATAATCCTAAGTTACTTATAGGCTTTTATAATTCTAACAATGTCCCATCTTATGGAGGCAGGAGTTTAAGACAGAACATAGCAAAATATAGTATAAAAGGAAACTTTCTTATGTTGATTTTGACTTTTGGATTTTACTTACTATAATCAAGCAAGTAAAGAGGAGAAGATATTGATGGGGAAAAGGTATGCAGATTTCATGTGCCCATGTTTTGTACTAGGAAATTAAAACTGTCTCAACTTATGAAAATGGTAACTTTGAATATCATATAGCACCATATGAAGGCAGTATGAAGCACATGTTGCTATGAAAAAAACCATCGATATACCAAACAATACAGGATGTTCACAGCTGATCTACGATCTTTCAATCTTCCGACAGTTAGCATGAGACATCGGTGACACATTTTATTTAGAAGCGAATAAAACTTACTGGATTTTTTGTGGGAAATCGGATGCACCTTCGGCTTCGACGATAACACAAAGACTGTCTGTATTTTCTGCAGCACCAAAAATAGTATACATTTTTTAAAATCGGTTTGTCCCAACTTACAAATTTCCATCTCTCCCCCAATCATGGAACGCAGCACCAAATCGCAGAACGGTACTTCTCCAACATGTCATTGCGCGGTAACAAGTCATAGCCACACCATTGCCACTCATACTTTGTATTCGCAGGATCTTGCACCTAGCGACTACGCAATGAAGTGGCAATGCGCGATGACAAATTCTCTTTCAACGAAGAGCTTCAGGCGGCTGTCCAGAAGCTGTGCGGGGAAACACGCAAAGACTGAAAACTGCGGCAATACGGAAACTACCGGAACGATGGGAAAAATGCATAGACATTTGCGGGGACAACTTCTAATGTAATGTGCACTCAGTACCTTCTAATAAAGAGTTAGTGTGAAGAAAAAATTGTAGTCCTAATCTTTTTGAACGACCTAAATAATTTTGTATATCCTCATAACGATTCTACTTTACTTTCTTCAAAAATGTTTACCCCTCAGTCTTGATTTTGTGATCATTCTTCTCCATCTCTTGATTGTTCAAAAAATGATTGGTGAATATTTGAAATAATAGGTATTTTTCAATGAACAAACAAGGAAATAACGATATCTCTTCATTCTGAATAATGAAAAACTTTAGAAATGATGTTCATTTACAGTCGAAAGGATGGATTACGATGATTTTTAAACGTTACGATGTTGCGCTGCAATAGCAATATATTAAATTTTTATACTACAATATAAAATATATTATTTTCAACTCTTTTAGGAAACTGATTTTTAACTCCAACACATTAGAGGTACTTTATTATTATTAGTAGTAGTATTACAAATCTCTTTATTCAAATTCCCATGCCTAAATAGGAACGATATACCCATTAATGACTAGTAGAAGAACAGGAATTTAGATACCCATAAAATTATTATTTTTCAATTTACAATTAATTTTAGTTTAATGATGTGGCCTTTGGGACGTAACCCTATCATGAGTCAAGGAGTGGAATCTGTTTAGAAATTATTTAGATTTTAAAACTAACAGCTATTGTTTAAAAAATCGCTTTATCGTGGATTGAGTGAATACCTGTCTTGGTTTTACCTGTTAAATTATGATTAGGACTATTGATATTAGTTATTTTTATCTTAAAAATAGAGTTGCAGCTCTTTGAGAAATTTTTAGAACTGTATTTTGTTTATCGAAGAATACTTAAGACTTTATAGCTCTCTGCTATTTCTCTCAATGGAATTCGAATTCGCGACTCTGTTCACCGTTAGGTTAACGACCTTGGCATCGTTTATAGGCCAAGTGTGATCTCACGAAGAGCGAACTCAGCGTTGCTGGATTATAATTCATTACGTGCTGAAAGATCGTCTGTGAGTACTGCTGGTATTCTATTAATGAATTTTACCATGTTATGTCAAAAGTCTCAAGACAAATAAATATCCAGGAACTCAAAAATTTGTTAAACAGAAACATAAAAAAAAATTTCCTCTTTAGATCCTCTGTCTCTTGGGACTGCTTTACAAGAAATTGATTCCATCTTTATATTTTAATTTATGTATTTATAAAAGTCTAAAAATTCAGAAAAATATTTTTAGTCAGAATTAAGCATTTCACTCAGTTCGGTTTTTAAATGAAGATATTTTCCTCCCTGTAACCTTTCTCAATCTTCTTCGGCGTTCTTACAATTCACTCCGATTCAAGACTATCAAAGTTTTATGGCGAGAGATATAAAACATCTTCCCCTTTCCCATCCAGAAAAGCTCATCGAATGAGATTTTTTTTTTAAATTATTTGGTCTTCAACACCAGTGCGGAAACTCAGATTCAAACGGCGTTTAATTTCCACGGTGGAATGTTTATGAATAGAATGTCTAAGCGAAAAAAAAGACGACGCTAGCTGGAGGAGAGATCGCCATCTACACCAACCTCATGAAATCGCTTCTAATTGATCGATGGAACTCTCACGTGAAAAGCACGTGTTCTGACTGACGGAACCTTGTACTTCCTTTTCTCCTCTTCCGTTTGGTGAAGATAGAGGCCGCGACCACTTGCCAAAATAAGACGACGACGCTCTTTTAATTTTCAAAGTAAGAAAGGAATGCAACCGTCGGAGGAAATTAGACATTATGTAAGACGACGGTGCCACCAAGGCGAACCGACGAACGAACGAACGCTCTCTTGCGCATCACTGACAAAACAACACCAACATCATCCCCTCTCCACGAATTTCGAGCCCTCCACCTTACACCTTTGAAACTAGAAAACCGACAGGAGAGAAAGATTAAAAAAGGAGGTGAGCATAAAACGTCGTGAGTTCCTCGAAACATAATCAGAAAGTGTCTATTCCCACTCGTGTTCACGGTAATTTGCTCTAACAAGACATAATAAGAGGTTCAAAAACAATTTCGAAACAAGTAATCCTTGCGGCGTTCTGAAATTGTTGGCCTTAACCCATTGCTGGTAAACGTTAACTGAATTTATTATACCACAAGAAAATTTTTAATGAGACCTTTTCGCAGTGAGTGCAGATAATTTTTATGTCGTGATCAATTTGGCGCATCCTCAGATTATAGACCGACTTTGCTGAATTTACGAGGAAAATTGCGCGTTACGACGTCAAACTGCGCTACTTCATAGACCCGTCCAACTCGTAAAGCCATAGTCATATTTACTAGCAAAAAATTTTTCAAGTTATTTTTAAAATGCTCCTACAGTGTAAGGATGAGAACGTTACAGGTATTTAAGTAAATTAAACCGAAATACTTACTCAACAAAAATCTCTCACACCTGCTACTGGACTCCGGGAGCTAACCAATTTATTACTTCAAAGAATTCTAGTAATATGACTGGTAAAGAACTGAATTCACAATTAGCAATTCTTAAAAACAGACTTTTTCGGGGATTAATATTTGTTTTTTTTTTCATTATTTTAAATAGAAACAAACTGCTTTGTGTTTCTGAGCTTCTCATTTCCTTAATCAGCTTAAAATCTTTTTGCAAGGTAATTTTTTTTTATAAAGAATACGCATCTTGAGATTACGTTATCAATTTATTTTCAATATCCAAATAAGTTATTAGAGGAAAAATTTTCCCATATCGGGGATCAATCTATTTTTGAAATTAACAGGAAAATTTATGTATAATATTTTTCCTATTTTTTTAAATAATGTAAACCTTGATTGAAAGCGGCAGTTTTCACATTGAAACATTGTATGAAATAGCTCATGGAAGCAACAAATTTTATAGTACCATCACTCAATCTACAACATTTCTAAGTAAGAGGTATTGGGTTAATTTACACTTTTTACGATGATATGATTTTCATAGCGTTGTTGATAAACAATATCTACATTCAACTATTACATTTCGATACCTAAATAAATATCACACGAAAACATATTAAAAAAAGAATTTCAAAAAATATCCTAAAAAGTAATTAATTAACTACTTAATTAAACTAAAGTAATTGCCTTTTCCGAAGATTAAAGGCTCAAGTCGAACGCAAGCAGATATGGCAAAGAAATAGCGAAAGGGGTTTCTCCTACCTTGACCTGCTTGGATTTGGGGTTGACCACCTGCACAGTGTCCTCGTCGTGCGTCCGCCACTCGTTCTTCTCGACGTGCACGTTTGTGTGCATCGCTGTTTCGTTATCCGAACATCAACAAAGAACAAAAACAAACATCAACAATAACAAACACTTTTGGGCGGTGTCAGCGGAAGCGACTAATCTGTTATCCAACTGTCGCTGTGTTATTCCTGCAGAATAATTTAAGAATGGTCTTCGCCCATTCACACAGGCTGGTACGAAAGGCACTGTCGGAGGGAGGAGGAGGGCGTGCAGCGCTCGTGCGATCGGTGTTGCTGCTGCCACGTGCTCTCGCTAGGATCTCGTAGAGCGAGGCAATCGACGGGAAGGCACGGGGACCACGTGAGACGACGCAGCTGCGATGGGGAAGGCGTGGGTGACGACGGGCAACAACTTCTTCGCATCGCTCGCACTCAGGCCTCTATAGCCGTCGAACACATTTTTTTCCCTTTGAACTCCGTCCGTGTCGAGACCGCCTCGCGCCCGTCACTCGTTCTCTCTCTCGGGCTCTCCGCCTCTGCGTTTCCGCCCACTTTCTCCTCTTCTTCCTTTTGTCTCCGGCGCTCTTTCCGCGGATGCTGCGACGGGAGAACTATGTGGAGTGGGAATCACGAGTCTTCAGCCCTTCCCCCTGAGTTTCCTTCCCAGCATTCCCGCATTCCTATCCCAGAATGCCTCCGAATAAACGGGAACACGACGCCAACTTTTAAAGCAACACTGATGAAGTGTTACAGGGGGTTTCTCTTTTCTATCGTTGCTCGGCAACCGATTGAAGGTAGAAGTGACAATCTTGAAAGGATTAAGTTGCAAACTGCTGATAATGTTGCTAAAAAAATCTCTTAAGCGTAAACTCTGTCAATTTTCTGTTTTCAGCTTTATAAGTTTGAATAAATTTTTTTTAATTTCTCTTTTTCCCTTAACCAAACTTTAATACCGACAATAAAACCTTATTAAAGTTTTAATTAAATTACATAGTTATGTTTAGTTTTCTTTTGTTGCAGATTACTTGACTTGAACCTTAAGACCATTAACCAGCCTTTCGTGGGATTTAATATGAGAACCTTTTTGCCTGAATCTTTATAACGGTGTAACCATTGAGACGGAATTTGTAAGTTTTTTAAATTGCTGTAAAATAAAACGTGATTAATTTGGAAATTTTGAATTTAACAACCAGTACACTTTCAACTCGATTAGTAAAATATGTCTTCATGCCAGAATCCTTAGGACTTAAAAAAGTAAACTCATCAACAAATTATTTACATTAGTAAAGATGTCTTAGTTTTCACATATTAAATACGTCTCATTTCAAGTAAAGAAAGAATTAGAAAATTGATGGTTTCTCTTGATATAGGAGAAATCGAAAATATGGAAACACTGGCAAAATGACACATCAAAGGGCATATTCAATGTGACGCCTACACTCGTGGGTGTTTTTCTCAGCCTGCATGGAATCGTCGAAGGATTTGATTGTCGAATGCTAGAATAAGCATCGATAATTCTCTTGACAATAACGTGAGTCAAAATTCGTTCTTATTCTATCGGCTTCTGTTGGACATTTATCTCAGTGCTATATCATTCATCTCCTATTTGTACTTAATTATAAAGAATTTAGTTCTCTTCATTTCTATATAATTTATTATTTGTATTGAAATAGTTCAGCTGTTTTTTCTTTTATCGCTAAAGTTGTCTGGCATGTTTGGCCATTTTGCGATATCTTTGGAAGACAGGCTTGATTACAGCGGCAAAGGAAATCAACAATGTCAACGAGCGGCACGGAAAATTGTTCAAGCGCTTCAAGGAAGAAAACTCCAGCCTCGAAAATGAAGAAATATCGGGAAGTCCATGTGTTGTCCACATCAAGTCCTGCGCAAACAGGTTGAAAAGTAGCAAAGCATCAGTAAAGAATATCTCAAGATGGGCCCATGAGGGTTTTAACATACGCCATACCTCAGATGTTAAATTATTAATCCAGGCCATGAAATTTTCTTTCTGTTTTTCATTAAGATTAGTAAAGCATCATTAGCCACAAATTAACTTGGCTCTTCCCAAACGCCATCAACTCGAACTTGTGAACAGGCGCTCTGAGAAGTGACTCGTGTCCAAGTATAAAACGTCGACGGAATCTTTTGCACGCAATAACTGGTTAACCCATAGGATATCCGTTTCTGACTAAGTATTGTAACTACTGAGGAAAATTGGATCTATTTGAGAAATCCGGATAAGGGAAATCAATGGCTTTATCCCGTAGAGGTTTCAAAAGTTGTCAAATCGGGGATTTTGAACTAAGGACATGCTGTGTGCTTCGTGAAATTGAGCGGATGGTGCATTTTGAGCTTGTATTACATCGCTATGGTCAACAAATGAACGATTTTATGATGTCCAGAAGGCCGCTTATCCAGCTTTGGATTCCTGCAACATGACAACGCTCCATTACATAACGCCAATCATACCAAGGCCAAACTTCAGGAACTTCAAGGTATTAAATGCTATCCCATCTTGAATACAGCCCAGACCTTGCACCATCAGAGTATCTCTTTTTTAGGTTCGAGGTCAACTTCCTGCGTGGACGATGGTTCAACATTGTGGAGAAGATTGAGAAAGCGGGCTGAGAATGTTTCGCTTCCACTGGCCAAAAGATGCTTACCCGGAATTGAGCTTTTGGTGCAAAGATGGCAAAGAACTCCTTCACCCCGGCTTCCACTGCCTCCTGGTTATTGAAGTGCCGCCCACGAAGGAAGTGGGCTATGGATCGGAACATACACGGTGTTGTATAATTAGATGGTCAACTTTGGAGGGGTGGAAGTATGAGTGATTCTAAGCAAAAATACCTCATATGAACATGGGTCCAAATTTGAACGCTAACTGAGATATGAAGAGAAATAAAAATGCCGCCACCAAGATCAACAAGTTAATAACTCAGGTTCTGCAACGCCTAGGATAATGAATTTTGGAGAAATAATAGGATACATAAAACTTGTATACAGTCAAAATTTGATCTATTCCAACTATTAGTTTCCGAGTTACGCATTCAAAATCATAACAGTGCTCACATGCGGGTACTAATCAGCACGTGTTAAGATGTTGACTGCGTTTGCACTGACATCCTTTCGTCAAGGTCGTGAAGGTGACAAACACGGTTGTCTGTGATAAATCCAGCTTTTCTGATAATCTTCTAGTTTCAGCTGTAGAATTTGCCCCTACGACCTGGCAAGGCCTCGCTTTTCGCAGTTGGCAGCCTCCGGAACTTGGCTGATCGTCGAGGCTACTGACTTCCTAAGGCGCATGCAGAAGCCCCAATTTCTGGGTCGATGATTTTTAGCTGGAGTTTTATTAAAGTTGGGAGGCTACTGTATGCTACGTGTATAAATATTTTGAAAACTGCGTTGATAAAGCTTACTGTAGTATTTGTTAGTTTAAATTTATTGAGATTTTCTTTACTTATTTTAATTTGTATGTCCACGTAATCTTCCCCTTTCGCGTGACCAATGTTTTGTTATTTCGGCAGCTTATGACCAAATTCACATAAAAAATTCCCTAATTAGCCGGTTTTGGCTGTTTGTCTGTCTTTAGTGCATCCAAACAAGAGACTGTACAGCGAAATGAAATGTTGAACTCAAAGAAAACTAATACTACAAAAGCCTTTCCAATGAATGTTGTGCGCTGCTTAACAATATTAGGCATCTGGCATAACAGCTTCAGCAACTGCGTTTATGCAAACATTGCAAAACATTTGATTCGCCTCTGTATTAGGGACCAAGTCCCGATTGTAGTCTGGATGCTTCTTCCTCCCACGGCAGATTTAGAGCAAGTTCTGATGTACAATTTTGATATTGGTGTTATGCAGCCTAGCATTGTTGCTTAGTAAATTTGGTCATTTTCGTCGGAAGAAAGCACATTCTTGGACCAAAAACATTATCACTGCTCTCACTTTGTTCTTATACTTAAGTTTCCAAAAGTAACCATTTCGAAATTTTACAACGCATCTCTCGTTTGCCACAATGGACATATCGCCATCCATGTATCTTCAACATGTGTGACTCATAAGAAATAGAACGCTCGTATTTTTTTTTCTGATCGCCTTCATGCGTAAAAAGACTGCGCTATCATCGTGATGCTTTTGTCATGATCCGTGTAATATACAAAGTTAAATCTTTTTGACTTCTACTTCTTTATATGTAGCCTACTGGGTGTTTGTAATTAAACCAACACATTTCGGATTCAACTGTAGCGCAATATACCAATTGGAATTGCACAGAATTACGTAGGGAGACTAATCAAATTACGGAACAAATGATTCCGCAAAAAAAGTTTTGTAATTGCAAATGTGGTCGCTAGAAGGAAATGTGGCGCTCTGCAATATAAAACAAGAGTTGCAAATGACAGACAAATAAAAACAAAGACAAAATTAAACGGAAAAATGACGTTTTATTCAGCACAATCAATCACCAACAACGAGGAATGGGGAACGTAAAACATCTTTGCAAGCATCCCAGTCTGAGAAAACGTAAGGCACATGGCGAGAAGAGTTGGTCATCGAATGTTTTTCTGAACAGTTCCCTACCCTTTACAGCCTAAGTCACCGATGGTTTGCATTATAAGTGCTTAAATGCTTTTTATGCGAAATTATCCGACATTTTTAACTACAGAAATTATTCGCGAAATCCATCGTCCCATGTCTTGATTAGACCCCTTATCAAACTTACAAGTGCAATACACGAAAACTTTACCTCACAGATTTACACCAGATTGAAATATGTTACTCTACTAGTATTGTACATTGTAACCTACATGTAATAAGTGCCGTTATCTCGAAAACAAAAGATAACCAATCAATTTAAAGACCATTTTCGTGTTCAGTGACCCCGAAAACATAAAGAAATAATATTCTTTGACCATAACATTCAACTTTTCAAGATTTGTAGAACGGTGTAATATTTATCACGTTGAAGTAACAGAGGATTAATTTAGCATTCCTGTTATCCTTTCGTCAGAAAGGAATAATACGATATAGAGCAATGGGAATAAAGTCTCATGTAGCGCTAAAGCAGACAATGGTTTACTTCGAAATTTGTATACTTTTTTGATGCTATTTTTATTAATTTAATATCGGTTATTTTAAAAACGATTTACATGTTGACTTCAAACATACTGGTCCTCTCACTTCCGCCGACACAAATCTATCGTTATTGCTGAAATAATCGGCAACCATCAATTTGTTAAAAATGATCAATTTTTGGCAGATTTTCAGATTACTCTAACAGGCACCAAATCTTCTAATATAGATTTTGTTAAACGATAAATTTAATGGACTTACCGCTTAATAAATATAATAATTATTCATTTCGCAGTATCCATATAGTCAAAGTCTACCGGCGTGTAACGTCAAATCGAAGCTATCTAATCGGTGTGAGGTTTGAATATATTTTAAACCGTCTTTAACCGTGAATTTTAGCCAACATATCCATTAGGCTGTGAAATAATATCTCTTTCCAAAAGACTGCATACGTAACATAGCCTGCGTAAATATATTGGTTAGTTGATTCATAAGGTTTTTGGGCGTATCTAGGTCATATTTACCTGACCAATGATTTAGAAGCATCTCTTTAATATTTTATTCAAACCTCTTTGTCTCATTATTCTCGTATATTTGTTGGAAGAGGACCTAGCTGTCGTTCCAACATGTTCCAAATACTCTATACGGAGGTTAAGGTCTGGACTCTGAGGCCGCCAAGGTAAACGGTGAAAGTTTTCCTCGTGTTCTCTTTACAACTGCTGATTCAATAGTGCGCGATAAACAGTTCAGGTAGTCCTTGGAATAATTTTTTGTGGATTTGTGGTTTATGGTTTTATTCTACCTTCTATACGTCATTCGTGATTCGTCAGACCACACTTCTACCAGTGTTCAGTGTCCAGTCGCGACATTCCAAACACCACTATTCACGAACATTCAATTCAGTTCTTTGCACAAATCGTCGAATTTCCATGCGGACCAAATTTATTTTACACAGTTTTATTTAACTTTTTTGCGTGTTTTCCGTAAATTTTTTAATCATTTTTTGTTTATTTCCCGTGGCTCAAACGACTCCAAATTTAGTACACAGGTTGATTTCCGGTGACAATTTAGTCCAGTATAAAAATTTTTTTTAAAAGGATTAAAACGGATTTTTATTTAATTTACTTCCCAGGTAGAGGATGGGCTTACTGAAACCCTGTCACAAACTTTTAGGGAAGATAGTATGGATGATTCTAAGCAAAAAAGTTCACATGAACATGGGTCGGAATTTGAATGATAACTGAGCTCTTCATATTTTTTTCATTTAATTAAAATCTCTGGGCAAGGAATCGGCAACCTCTTCAGATTTCCACAGTTTCTTTGGTTTTGCAGTAAAATAAAAAAATATATGTCACAACGCTTCATGTCACAGGGCAGGGAAGTTTAAAACTTTTATGCACGACCAAGGTATTGACTATCTCCCATGGCCAGCTAATAGCCCAGACACCAATCCCATTGAGAATGACTGGCATTAACTGAACAAAATGGTACATGAACCGAATCCTACAGATTTCCCACAACAGAAGGAAGCCATTCGGCAGTGCTGGCAGAACATTAAGCCTGAATACACCGAGAAGCTTGTGATGTTACTCCCCCGCAGAATTGAAGCTGATATTAAAGAAAAAGTTGGACCAACGCCTTATTAACCACGTTTATTCCATACTTTTGTCCCTCCCTGAAGCATATTCCATACTTTGTCCATACTCAGTGTAGACTTTTTGTTTAATAATATAGGCGTCTCCTTTTTTGTATGTGAGTTACATATCAATATTCCATGTATTATTTCGTGTCATAATAAAAGTATTGGGAAATATGTAAACACAGCAACGACTCTAACTATCCATTTCTCAACGCTTCTCGGATTATTCCATACTTTTGTCCAGGGATTGTAGGATGAGATTTCAAAAGCTAAAGACAGATTAAATATCGAGCAAGTAGTGGGAGCATACTAGGTGTCCCAAAAGGTCATTTACAAACTTTACGTGCTGGTCTGTCAGATCATGACGAACAAGTTTTACATAGGAAGTTAGTCCGAAAACGTGACCAGCCACCGCTAGAGGATGATTTTAGGCGAGGACGTTGCAGGAGCTGGATGCATCTGTTCATTAATGAAGAATTGGTCGATATGCATTACATTTATGGGGCCGTGGATGGAAATGGACAAGCAGTCAGACGCATGTACTGAGAGCGCTTCCCAAACAAACGTCTGCCAAGTAATAATAATAATAATAATAATACTTTGTCGGTCAATTTTGCAGCTGTTAGTTGTATACTAACGGGGCGATATTTTGTTACGTCCAAGTCGGACCCAGATTTATAAATAGACGTAATTAATGATTTCTTAAATTCAGTTGGAAAACGTTTGAATTTTAAAATTTTTTTGAAGTAGATGGCAGAAAAAGCTGATTACCATATTTCCCTAATTGATAAACATTGCTCTAGGTACAGGGCCGTCTTTATTTGTATGTATCTGTTTCATAAATCTAATGACTTCACGTACGAATTCGGTGCAAATTCAGGGATGCTCTGCGGAGAACGATCAATGATATTGCAGCTTAAGATTTCATACCTATCAATTACTTATCCAACTTAAATACTCCAAACACTTATCAATAGGAAAAGGACGAGTTTTCACAGCACGCGTACCTTTTACAAAATTCAATAAATCAAAAGACTTATTACGTCCACTAAATAGAGTTCTCTTTGAATCGCCGGATTTCTTTCTTAAAATCTCTTTTGACTTAATGCATCCTTTCTCTATTTTGAGTCGTATTATTAGATCTAAAATTAACGTAGAAAGAATTTTTCAACTGCTATAACTCGGCGATTTTCTTATTCCAGCAGCGTAGCCGATCTATTTCGATATAGTTTATGTAATGTCACTCCCGATACGTGTAGAGCCTTTAGGAAATTGTCTCTAAGCATCTCATAGAGTGTATGCTTAAGATTTTTTTAATATTTTTAAAATGTTTATTCCGAAATATGATTTTTTCTCACAAAAATCACAAAACGATTGTATTTTGTATGACATTTTTTGCAATGCTTTGGAATTGCCTGCATATGAAGGCAAAACCACCTACCACAAAAAAAACAACATCCGAGATATGAAATGCCGGATAGGTAGACTATACCATTCTCAACAGCAAGAAATACGTATCTGGCATATTCATATCTCCGATGGGTTTTTGTAATAATAGGTTTTCCCCCTTCATATTCAAACTACGTATTTCTTAAGTAAAAAAAAAGACAAAAAAAAAACAGAAGATCGTAATTAAAGTATTCCTATTCAACGTTGTTTGATGAGAATTTCTGATATCTGAAATCTACAAGGATAAGTCAAAAAATGCGTTTCCCTATTTTATTACCCAGAAACCCAATAATCGAAACTCGCTGAAACTTATGTATCCAATAGTTTTAGTTCCAGCAATATATGACTCATAGCTGGATAAGTCGATAAAACAAAGGCATAATGACAAATTCAAAATGCAGAAATTCATCGGAGTAATGGAATGACGAGAAGAATACAGCATTCTTGTTGATTTTAGAAATACTACGTTAGAGAAAAACAATTTTTCTAGCTTTTTCTTCAGTAAGTAGCTATTATTACTGGAAAGCATACAGTATATTCATTTCACTCTGTCGTATATTCGACGATTTCTAGAGTACGGTTGAATTTTTTCCTAATTCTATTTCCACTATTCGATTGAGACGTTTCCTGAGCTTAACTGATAGAATGTCATTGAAATCGACTAACGGTCACGCGATATGCAGCATTTCGCATGTGATATGCCATTAGATCGGGAATTACGAGAAATGAAAGAATGTCACATTCTTTTCGACGTTTGTAATGCTACGTCCGTAAAATTCGACTTGAGTGAGCCTATTACCCACAGTCCTCTGCAGCATTGACTTTTATCGCCTGTCTTTTGCAAAATGCACGAAGTAAACGATCATTCGAAAACTTCAACACTAATGAATAAGTTACAAGCTAATGCATATTAACATGATAATGGTTTAAAGCTAGGCATCTTTCTACAAAAAACGTGATGCAATAAACGACACCAAAAAGTGTTACGGAAACAGTTTTGCATTGTTGTTGCACGTTTAAGCATTATTGGCGCCGGCTTGAAGCACACGCCGGAACTCAAAAGTCACATGACCATTGTTGTCTGAGCAAAAATTTTCATTCAAACCTTTACACAGAGAAATTATGATTAATATTAAAAATGTGGTAACAGATAGAGCCGCTATACTTCGTTGTCTTCCTAGCCAATTAGCGTAATGGCCTAGCGTTTCAGTGTTTTGAATGAAGACTAATGAATCCTGGGGGTCTAGGCTGAGCTCATCGACAAGCAGTCGACTGTCGACAAGTGTCACGTGGTTAATGACGCATTTGTCGATTCGAGCTAGCATGAACATGACTTGTCTACAGAGTCGACAGTGTAGACTTGTCTACTTGTCTACAGACTCTACACCGTCGAATTTCTAGTGTAGACTTTGACCATCGACAGTTGCCTTTCTTGTCTACAATTCAAGAGCAGTCGAATATGCACTTGGCGATCGTTATTTCAGAATTTAGCAACATATTTCTTATTAAAATCTTTTTTCCTTCGTTTCCGGCCTGCAGGCTAAATACACTTAGCTCAAGAATACACATTTTCTAAAAATATTAACAAAAACTTGTTTAAAAATATTTACATACATGAAGTACTCTCTTGTGCTACGAAACTTGAACTGTGAAAATAATATAGTGTCTACAGGTATGTGTTTATGTATGTATTTATGTGTATACATGGATAAATTTGTAAAATTATGTCTAAATATGTGGAAACTTGTGTATATCAGTGTATATCATCTAGCCATACATGTGTAAACTTTGGTATAAATGTGTAATACGCCACTTATCGACGGTTAGATTTTGTCGAGATCGACAGCTTGTCGATGAGTTCAGCCTAGACCCCCTAATGTACTGGAATCAATTTATTATTTTGATTCTTAATTTATTATTTTGAAACACTTAGATCTTTTGATGCTCTTTGAAGTCTTCATCTTCTTTATAATTTATGCGCTTGCATAATTTCTATGTGCTTTGAAGTGCTTAATTTATTTCTGCAGATTTCTTCCTCTCTATAGTTAAGAATAATGTTCCGACCCAAAAAAGCGTTACGGATGATGCAATAATCATTACGGATGAAGCAATAATTTTTATTTTTCGTCATACAAAATACAATCGTTTTGTGATTTTTAGATAATGCGAAAAGCTTGCACGAGCGATGTTTATTGTGCCACGTTCTATTGTGAGCATAGACGCGAGTAAGGAGACGCACCTTAAGCATAAACGATGTGTTTACTCGACATACCGAGAGACTCGATACTGGTCTTATATTTCAGTTATTATAAGGCCTTATTCAGTTTTACCAATGTACATGGTTCTGTAGACTCGTCCACTGATAAATAAATAAAATGTTTATGTACTGTATAAAATATTTATTTGTTTGTTGCATCTAAAAACATTATCATGATTCAATGTTTCGGACTGCAGATTCAAAACTAAATCACCTTTTTTCATGCAGATTTCGCCATTCGGCATATTACATGCTCTTAAAATTAAAAATCAAAGTTCTTATCTGCTTCTTTTCAGCATATTTGCAAATCGTTTTATGAATTTTTTTCTGGTAATCAGTGTCATTTCAGAAGAGTTTTGAATATATCTGAAAGTCCCTTATAATTAATTTTTTTTACGACTTCAGTAATGTCCTCACTTAAAAGGTTGTTGGTATAAAAATGAGATAAAGAAAACACTCAAGGGCACAAGTTGACCACATCATGGGGAACAAATTTTAGAGAATCGATTAGACTATCAATTGTTCAATAAATTAATTCGTCTTAAAAATTGTGAGTCGTAAACTCTGAACTATTTGTATTTCTCTTCTTTTAGTTTTTAGTTGAAAAATAAATTGCTGTCTACTATTTCCATATTATTTAAAATTTCTTGTGGATAATATTTGTTTAACATAAAGATAAATAAACTTTCAATGATTATTATTTCTCTTTTATCATTAATATTTTAGATAAGTTTGTATATTTCTTCATAATTCCCGGTTTCATGCGTGCTTGTGTTCTGCATATTGGAGTTTTTTAGTGCATTTTTGATATATGTTCTTTAAATCTAGTTTCTAAATTTCGAAATAAGAAAGAAATAATAATCATTGAAAATTTATTCATCTTTATGCTAAATAAATGTTATCTAAAAGAAATTTTAAATAATATGGAAAAAGTATATAGGAATTTATTTTTCAACCAAATACTGAAAGAAGAGAAAATAAAAGAATTATTAAGCAAACACAACAGATTACGAGAACTATAAAATTAAAAGTTAATAAAAGATAATACCAAATATACTAATAAAACTACAAAATAAAATAATTAGCAAAAACTAACATTGAATCTCAAAAAGTAAAACAATGTAACCGGAAAAACATTAACAATGAACAGACAAATATTGTTCAAAATTCAAACATTTGTATTTTAAGAAATTTAAAAGTCAGTTGTAAACGAATACTGAAGATGTCCGAAAGGACGAAAGTCGGTTATAGACTTCGCACGAAAAGACGTCACATCCTTAGTGATTCGCCATCTTGGTTCCCACAGCCGTTGCTAGGAAGAGTTTAAATCATTTTCTCCTTTTGAAATTAATTTTGGGTCGTCATAAAAAACGTAGCAATAAAATACAGTTTTATTTCAGACACTCTGATCACTTATGTAGCCAAACTAGTGTTAGACTCAGCATATCTATTGCTTAGCAAAGACTTGTGTGGAACCAAGATGGCGCGTTGCCAAGGGGTGGAGCTAACTGATTTTTCCTTCCATTTTTCAAATGAAAAATCATTACCTATGCTTGGAAACGTATCTCCAGTTAATAATTATTATTATTCACGTGGAGCTAACTGTTACGTCACTCGTGCGAAGTCCATATTCTACATGAATAAACTTGTATTGTAATTAATAATTGTATTGTATTGTAATTATTAATACATGCAATACAACGTGAGTTAAATAATGAAACACTAGACTGAACTTTTTTTATATTAATTGCCTTTAAATGCTTCCCTTTACTAATACAACTTACATTAAAACATTTATAAGGAACATACGCCTTGCATGTATTTACCAATTCGCATTTAATTTTATATTGTTACTACAATTAAAAATATTCGGACATAATGTACCTTGTTTAAAATTTACTAATAGACATTTAGATGTTTTGTGAAGTAAACCCAAACGGACATGTTGCATCAAGCGATTTCCGAATCAGAGTTTGCGCCTTATTCCACTGCTGGAAATTTTTTCCTATTTCAAAACGAAATTTTAATTCAAAACATTTTAAGTTCAGAAAATCTCCTCTACTCATTTCCAAAACAGAGTATTAAGATTTTAAATCGATCCATTTGAGGCTATAGTTCCGGTCACACACCTTGGAATATCTGGAAATTTGCTATAACATCTTATGTAAAATTGATAAAGAAGTTCAAAAAAATATCCTAATACGCTGACCAATTCGATATTTTTATACCGGGTGACCGGAATAAAACATTTCGAATTGTTATCTCGGAAACAAAGCGTTATCGAAAAGAAATTTTTGAACAAATTTTGAACCATATGAAGGGGACAATACGATGGTACTTTTTAATATCTAGTTGGTGGAAGTTTTAAATGTCATTTGAAGGTCAAGTTCATTATTTTAAATGGATAGCTAATAAACGGTAACTTTTGTCTGAAACCCTTTTTTTCTTATCCTACCCAAACTTTCGAAGATATTTAACAAACCATATGCGAGAGTCAAGAAGTGTCTGTAAGTGGAAGGACTTCAACTTGAATACTTAATAGGATAGTAACTTTTTAATTTACAAATTTCTTCTTGTATACCATAAGAAACTCAGACAAATTATTTAGACGGTGTTATTTGGAAATTTTTTTATTATTTGTTTATTATAAACAAAATATTTACTTTGTTTATTTTAAACAAATTATCTAGAAAAAAAGGGTTTTATTATTTGATGTTGTTATACCATATACGAGCTTAAAAAATCATGTGAACCATGTAATAACCTTTAAAGTCCACTAAATTAACTATCGAACATCATAGCTCATGATTAACTTAGAATCTCCCCTCCCCCCCCGTCCTAAAAATTTTTTTGCAAGTCTTCATCATATTTTTCATTTTCCAGAAAAAAACAATCTTCTCACAATATTCAAATGTTCAGAAAAACACCCTCCCATTCCTTGTGGAGCCATTCTCAATCTTTTTACTTTAGAAGAACCTCTGACATTATGAACCAGTTTCAGGAACCTCACCATAGGGAATTTAGCATCATGTAGTCAGCAAGTTCAAAAATTTCATCAATAAGTTCAAAATTGTTTATTTTTCATGACGCCTCCTAAGAATCCTAAGGTTTCGCGGAATCTCGGTCAAAATAAATCTTGATCTTGTTTAATGCTTAAATGCTATGTTTATCTTCATCCATCATGTCAATTCATCTCTTTCAAAATATTCTTCAAATAATAAATTTTATAGCAATTGAATTCTGCAAATATTACAGATAGCTACTATAGTCTAACCCAGTTAATGCGTACTCGCTTAATACGAGTTTTCACTTTGGTCCCATCTCCGTGAAAGCTATATCCATGTTAATACAGCTTGTTAATGAGCGTTTCTATTTCTCCTAAACCAGATATTACGTATTTTTATCTCAAAAAATAAGTAATTCATTCTAGGAATGTTAAATTATTTGCAATGTTTATTGGAAGATTTTGATAAGTCATGCTATATTCGATGATATTCCGTGAATTCTGAGTGGTTCTGTTGGACATAAACAACGAAGCACGTGTTATTCCATAAATCCGAATTCCGATTTGTTCTCACAAGGGAATCCCTCGAAAATGTATGTCACAGATTTCCACCATATTGAAATATGTTACTCATCTGAAGCTGCTATAGATGCTTGCAAAATAAGAGAGTGCAACATTTTGTTTCTTTCAAAATAAACCGCGAAATCGAAAAAATTTGAGCATAGGTAACCATACAAAGACTCCATTGTTAAAACGGATAAGGCTATGTGGGATTCCCTTGTCAGTGTGTAAATAAACACGTTCGTTTCACAATATCCGCATTCTTCACAATCCTATTCACAGCACAGAAGAAGAGGAAGATATTGATGAAGAAGGCAGAGAGGTATGTTGTCGATTTCAGACGAGATTCAGTCATTTATTCCGTAAGGTGATGATATCCCGCCTGAACTTTTACATCTGCATAGTTCTTTCAGGAATGTCATTTCTAAAGATTATATACAATCATGTACACAAACTTCAATAACAGAATTCTTTTCCAGAAATAAAAAAGAAATTAATTTCTTACGTTACCATAATTCTAAAGACCAAGTTACTGTCATCCCCACAACTCCTACCCCATTGGAACAAATTGGCACAAAGTTCATAGTGATGTAGATCTTGCCTAGAGGAATCGAATTTCACTCCTTTACATGTGTAAATACTACGTATAGCTGCCGCCATGTAAGTTGAACGATCTTTTTGACATGCGCAGTAAGTCTTCTCATCAATTTGCTTTGTCTGGATTTTACCCATGATGCACTTGTTCTACTATAGTAAAGGCGGAGATATCGTTGAAACGTGGAAAGCCTATTAAAAGTCATAATATAAAACAAATTGCCTTCGAATCGATTATCCTGCGTCATTTTTTAATTTATTAATTTGTTAATTTCATTTATTAATTTCATTTATCTATTTTAATAAAAAACGAAAATAGAAGCTAAATATAAATACGAAAACAATGTTTCGAAAAAGAAAGCGGATGCCTTCATGGAATAACTAAGCGATTTACTTCCCGTTAACGTCTATTGGCTGGCGTTAGAAATGACGTCATCCTGTCGTTCAACTTACGTGGCGGCTGCTATAGATTACTTGGTGCCCTCTAACTCCCATCCCCATAACTCCAACCCCAGTAGACCAATGAAACCAAACTAAATTACGAAGTAGAACATGCCTATGGTAAGCTACGTTCCAAGTTTCAACCATCTACGTCAACAAATGTGGAAAATATGAAGGGAACTCACTGGCAGACAGACAGACGGACATTGTAAACATTAAGTGCTCCACTCTTATGGTACTTAATAAATAAATAAAAAGATGCGTGTGTCTCAGGCTTATTTCATAATATAACACTTTAAATTTCCGGTTAATACGTGTTCGGTCCCTTGAAACTCTATTAACGGGGTTCGACTGCATATCCGAGTCATGCAAAAGATAACATCACCTTCATAAAATAAGTAGCTTCTTAGTCAAAGAAAACTATAAAACAGATATTACTCAACTCAAGAGTATTAATTTCCTTTCTTAGGATATACAAAGCAATTTCTTTCTTCACCTTTAAATTTGGCATTTGCTTTTACTTACATTCTCTTCTAGGTAAAGAATGCTCGTACAGCAACGGAAATTTCTTTGGCATTATTGCTGAGCCAACTTAAAATTTTCTCCATGAATCCTTCTTTCTTTTTCCTTCCTTTAACGGAACAGATTCGAGATGCCATCTGTTAAAAGAGAACAGAAGTTATGAGCAACGCAATAAAACTTTTGGTTTAAAATTTTAAAACATTTAGAAACCAGCGTATTTAATTTAAACAACTAACCCTTCAAATAGTAGCAGTCAATGAAAATATAAAACATGTATGGAAATGCTTAAGAAATGAAAAATGGAAATGTTTAAGAAACATTATCTGGAAATGATTCATACAACCAAAAAATACTAGTATCTCCTTAACGTCCATGGGATAGGCCACCCACAACTTCCTATTCATTGGATTCATCAAAATTGACATATCTGCTTCGGTTTAAAAAATAAAAGGGGGGTTCAGACTTTTGTATTCACCCTGTACACTGAGTTAGCTGAACTGAGTAAGATAATGAATTAAATTGTGACTCAATATAATAAAATTTGAAATTGTACATTTATTATTTAAGAAGAAGTAAAGACGAAATTTTTTCAAATATTGATCATTTGTTACGCTAATATTGTTTTCCTTGGACTGTGAACAATTGAAATATAAGAATTCTACAATCATCTTGCTGAAGAGATTGGAGATGATAACGAAGAAAACAACACTATCTGTTGAATTGTTACTGAGATTCACTAACACCGCAATGCGTGTTGATGGAGAAGTTGTATTTATCATTGCCTTATGAATCTCTCAGGAAGATAAAAGCTTTATCGTTAGATGAATGAATTTCATGCGTTTAAAATTAGTATTGCCTACTGCAATTATTAATTTTTTTCTTCCTAATTCGGGTTAAATCTTGTGAATATCTGAAAAAATTAGAGAAAAGGCGAGATCAATAAGGTTTTTATTTGAGCATCTGGGTTTTTTTTTTGGTTTTTTTTTTTTAACAGCCACGCTTTTTCTGCGCTTTGTATTTGATGCGGTAACTTTTGTACTGGCTTTTGGACGGGGTTGGTTCTGGAAGGCTTTACCTGTACGCTTGCCAATTCATTTCGCTCGTCGATTTCGTTTTCCATACAGATTTTCCTATGTGTCTAACCGTATCATCATGGGGATATTTAACCTTTTCCTTCTCGTCTCCGATGCAAATGATTTTCTCGAAGTTTTTCAGCCAAGAGTTGAGGGATATTTTTATTACCATGCAAAATTTTTCTAACCACGCCCTTTATTATAATATTATAATATCGTCATTATAATATTTTGTATATCTTCTTTTCTTTTTAATTTTTATAAGTTGCAATCTGGCAATTATAGCATTTACATCCTGTATTAGAAAAATGAATACTAATCGAATTAATAATCCTTTTAATTACACTTTATCACAATTCGCTTTCTAACCAATAATCGATAATAAATAATAAAATAGCAAAATCTAAAATATTTGGGAAACAATTTGAAATATTTATATCCATAGAAAAGGTTAGAAGTTACTTCATAATGAAATAAAAAGTTAACCAGAAAGCTTCCACAAACCAAAGAAAGAAAACAAACAAACTGATAATTTTTTATAATTTCATGCTAATTGCAATTAGGAATAAACAATGAAATATCCAGTAATAAAAAGCGAACCTGGTTGGAATTTATTGTATACAATCAAACTCTGTTAGAATGAGTACGATGAGACCGGCTTGCTCTTTGTAACCATTATTTCTATATCATTGAATTCTGGATTGAATTATTTGTTAAAATGTATATTAAATTTTAAATATTGGCAATGGTATTTTGCTTTAAAGATTTAATTTCAATGTCACGTAAACGCCCTCTCCAGTGCTTATCGTGTTAAAAAATCTCTGCATTTGGCATAAATAAATATTTGTTCTAGAGCGATGCGAACTTTAGATAGTTTTAGCACAGTTTTTGAACTCGCAATTACTTGTAACGTCGTAAATAAATTTCAGTATGTGCTGCTGGTATGAAATTAATTCGTATTATCTTTCTCTTCTAATCATAAAATTTACTTGGAAATGTACAAAATTCATTTATCCAGAAATTATTCGTTATAATCACGAACCCGTTATAGCCATTCTTGCTATATCCGAGTTTGACTTTATTTATTTCCACATATATGGAGTGCAAAATCTCAATTAATTTCAATAATTTTTATTTATTATAATTATTTAATGAATTAATGAGTAATTTCTTTATAAATTTTGTTATTTAGCGTGATATACGAGGGTGGAATTTTTAAAGTAGAGTTATTTATTCACAAAATAAACACAATAGTCACAATAGTAAAAATAAAGTTTTATTGTCCTTCGATGTGATCAGCAGCGGTCTGAAAATCGTAGGACGCCGTTGACAGGGCCTGTTCTATTGATAGCTCGAATGGAGCGATCTACTGTATGAAGAATCTCTGGAAAACTTGTGAAATGGTTCATTCATCTCAGGAATAAAGTTTGGAAAGTAGAACAATTTCCATCATCGATCGAACAAATCAGCCACAGCTTGCGCTGCATGCCCCCGAGCATTGTCTTGTAAAATGATTAGGTTTTGCAGAAAGTATAACCGCATTTTTCTCAAAGCTGGTCATAGACTGTGTTGCAAAAGTGAACGGCCTCTGGCATATTCAATCTTTATCCAATGCCACTGTTCTTGTTTCGAAACTAGCATGATTACATTATATTAGGTGCCAGCTAACACAAGGCTCTGTTGTTCTGGTCATTGCGCAAGCGCGTGAAATGGGAAGGGAGAATCTATTTCAAGCAAAGCCTATTTCATAAATATAGTTTGTTGGCGGAACATAGGCGGATGAAGAAGATGAAGCTACGCAGGTAAATAGCGTATGGTAAAAGTTCTAAACTATTAAAATTCCAGCCCTCGTATACATACTATTTGATAATTGACATACACATTTGTGTTATTAGAAAGATTCTTTATTTATTTACGATAGGATTTACTCTTTCCCGTAATGATACCCCCAAGTTTCCAGACGTTACCCAAAATGCCTGATAGCAGGAAGCCGGTTCATCTACTCCTACTCCAGAGCTTCAACTAGTGATGTTTCTGTATGCTTTGCCGTGCTCGCAATCGACGTTCAAATTCATCCTAAAGATAGCTAAAATATTCTGTTAGCTTGAGATCGGGCTGAGATTGGTTTTGGGTGGCCAGTCATTGCCATATTTGAATTAGCTTTGACCTTTCGATTGATGTCTTCTGTTTATGATAGCTATCTGTACAAAACGTGATCCTGGAAATAAAGATTTAATAAATAGATTACTTGGAAAAAGGTGTGCTTGGTTTAATAGCAGAATAAAAACCGAAAAAAATGTTTAAATATATTAAAGTATCCCCAATAAGAAGCATAAATTTAAAAAAAATCAAAATTGGACCATTCGATGGATAAAAAACATATCACCGGATGATACGAACTGCGGTATTCACTCATTATTCAAAATGGCATGTAAATGTAATAATGAGTTAAAATTTGTCAACTCGTTGAATGAGATCTATATTGTAGTAAGGGTATTAAATAGGACATATCCCATTGCCAATAATACTGAATTATTATTCTCAGAATACGTTAAATGTGTTCAATTTATATGCGAATATCCGAAGAAAACGTTATGATACGATGCGGAATATGTTTAGAAAAATCTCATCCACTATGTGTTGATCCAAATAAGGACGCTCTTTAAACCGATTACCCTCCAATGGATGTCGACAAGGAAATTTAATTTAATTTCAAACAGTATCATTGCCATCACACATGGGAAATATTCGATGGTATGCTACGGCCTCTGCTATGAATTACTCTACGGACGGATGGAGCAGTGTCATGAACAGGGAGGCACACTTCCGAGCCTAATAGTATTTGTGAGCTAATAAATACATGGATAATCAATAAGTGAATACCAGTGAGAGTAATATCTCCCAATAATCTACGGTATTATGCTAGCACCCTAAGTAAATAATGTTTACAAACAAGGAAGGACGCTACCATATGTATAACGTTTGCGTCTCTATTCCTTGAAAATATTGAGAAGGATAGAAGGACTGGAAACCCATCATACAATAAAAAAGGCTGGCAAACAGGGCCGAGCTGCATGTAGTTTCGCTACTTCAACTAACGGACCATAGAAGTTTTTAATTATATAATTCATACCTCCACAATCTTATGCACTAATCACTCATTCATAAACTTGTTCTTATTCATGCATATCCATTTATACATCTCACTCAAACATGCTCATATAGAAGCTAGCTCACTCTTCCATAGAAGCTGTTTACTCATTCATATTTAAATATTCGTACTTTCACAGTTCGTTTGGTAAATATTATATTGAATAAATATTTCGAGATTTTAAATATTACAGAGCAGACTGTCTCATCCATCTATTGAAAAGCTCATTTAATTTTAATAGAGAAAAATTATTAATTATAAATATTACCTTATTTTTAATGCAACAGTTCGTAAAATTTTCCCCATCTCTTTGCTAATAGAACATGTATGTAAATAACTCATTTATAGGAGAACCTAGTTACGAATTGGTATTTATTAATATGCCAAAATAAAAACGAGGCACTAAAATAACTAACTAGGAGAGCTAGAATGCACCACATAACTGAAGAGGAAAATCTGCAAGAGCAACAATCTAATTCTTGGCTCGACTGTATATATATATATTTCAAATGATAGAAATCTAAATTAAATATAAAAAAAAACAAAAAAAACCCACGGTGATTTCAAATGATAGAAATCTAAATTAAATATAAAAAAAAACAAAAAAAACCCACGGTGATTTCAAATGATAGAAATCTAAATTAAAAATAAAAGTTACAAGAACGCATTAGAAGTCAAAATTACATTAATGAAATTAAAATCTGCTAATAGGTATTTTAACATTGGAGGATTCATATCGAGCACGAATCCTTAAAAATAAGTTTTTTCCCTGTTGTGAAAAGAAGTTAAAAGGAGATATTATTTCTGCGACATACGATTCTTTCCTCAACATTCAATTCTTTTCACTATTCTGTTTTAATTTATGATTACCAATTTATTTATGATTTCGCTGTCTTCAAGAAAATTTAAAATTTATTATTATTAATATTCTCTCAGAATATAATCAAATATTTGGTCATCCCCAAATTTTTCTTAAACAGCGAATTCATGCCTTTATAATTCTGCCAGCCTAAGGAATTATAATAATTTCGCTCACCCGTCATATAACCTAATACACATTTGTCCATTTATGAAGATGGTATTTCTTCATATATTAACGAGCTTTGTGCATGATCACCATTTAAAGACGATTTTATTTTACTTGAAGCGAATTTTGTAAAACGAAACGCCATCTCTTGCGAATCTACATAACTTTAAAAATAAAAATCGCTAATAAATACATTCACTTTCCATTGACGAAATGAACGAGCATGCATCCTTTCAAAATTACGCCACTTCGTTTTTGACATTACCTGTTTATTAAATTTTACATACTCATTTAAATGGATAAATTATGCACTTCTGCTAAGCATGGATTACATAGATGAAGAGAATTTTTTTATAGTTTCTCATTTAACTTAACTCTGAGATTTATATGTCAAATATCATAAAACGTTTTAACTTTTTAACATATTTTCAAGAATTCCTCCAGGCGTTTCTATCCGGTTAATAATGTTTTGGAAAAAATGAAACTAAATAATAATAGTCAAAAGAGATGAAACTGAACCGTGAAAATGTATTAATAAAACGCATTCACAAATAAAAAATTGTGAACGGGCCATATAATAAGTAATAAGAAATGTAAAGAACAAAGAATATTTTTTAAGTCAATTCCGTTGTATATTTTCTGTAGGTAGGAAAGCATCTAAGAATATTTTTGGTGATCTGGGAGGTGTAGGTTTTCCCCGAGATTAAATTGATTCCGGAGGAAAATCAAAGTATATGGGAGGAAATTTCATAATTCGCTCAGGATTCTAAGAACATTACATCTTAATAGCTCTGTATATTGAACACTCTCACTAGAAAATTAAATAATTGAAGATAATAGAACTATAATTATGTAAAGAAATAATTAGGAAAGGGAAAGAGGTGCCTATACAAAAAATAAAACAGTGAAATCTTGATCAAACAAATTAATAACGCCAACTTATTAAAAACTGGTAATCTAGGAAGACCCAAAACTCTTGGAATAGCCTTTTATTTTCTAAACAGCCAGGAAAATAAGCATCTGAGTACACCCAAGTGGATATAGGTACGTAACTTTCTTTAGGAGTACATGACAAACTTGGCCGTGCAAGGTGCGATCAAAATGTTCTGGGACTGGTTCGTTTAAAGAGAAAGTCCTGTATTTAAATACATTTATACAGTGTCCCATTCAAAATAGTCCCCTTACGAAGCCATACAATGAGTCCAGCGTTCCTGCCGCTTCAAGAATGTGTCCTGGAAGACTTCTTGTTGAAGCAAGTCAAACACCTGTCATTCGCACTGGATCTGCTCAATCGTATCAAAACTGGATCTTCATTTTCGGAAAGAGGGCAAGGTCTACAGGAGCCAAATGTTGGATTTAAACAAGAACCAACACATACTTTGCACATTCTAGAACTGGTGGCGGAAATGCAAATGTAAATGTTAATTTTTGTGTCGAATAAACTTCATCCGTGACTTTCTTTACTAAAGTAGATTGCTGTATTATAAGTTCTTATTGTGAATATTAACCTCAAACGAACCTGGTTTCAGCGACCAAAAATAATCTATAGCGCACAAGGTTAATGCTCTTCCTGTTGCTCCCCTGGCGCATGCTCACCCTCGGCTCGGCCTTGTCTATATTCAAATAGATATTCTCCATTTTAATTGTAAGTCATTCTTTACGTTCATTTAAGTGTGCTTGTTCTGCTTTTATTATACGCTTTTACTTAACTTACTTTTCTGTGGGTCCGTCCAGGTCTAATCTTGTGATCAATATTAAACCAACTTCCCGACAAGTTTGGATGCATTGTCATATGTAGGAACCCGGTTCACTGGTTCGTGTTCTAATGGTACTAATTTATTACTACGAATTGTCCAACAAACAATTCGTTATGACGAGGGTTAAATGTATCTGTTTTTTACTGTTGCAAAATTAAACTTTATTTAGCTCACTAAATAAAACATTATAAAAGCGTGATGTGAAAAACCCTTTTTTTCCTCTGGCCATACAGTCCCTGGATGGACGTATTGGATCCCAATTCATAAATTAAAAAAATAAAAAAATAAAAAAAATATTATATTTCAGGGTTTTTGTGTCTCGTCCTTCTCTCATATATATCCGTTTAGAGATCATTTTGGAATATTCTGTATTTTTCTCCGAGCGACGCCGGGTACTTCAGCTAGTCAGGTTTATAATCAAACTCCTATTTGCATTTCATGTGCTTATAAATATCCTTACCTGCTATTCAGATTATATTGCTATTAAAAACTTCTTCTGGTTTCTGTGAAATACGGACAATGAACCCCCTTCTGTTTATGAATTTAGTTGAACCCACGAAAGAAAGAAAGCTAAAAGATATCTTGTGCTACGAGATAAAATTAATTACGAAGATGCAGAAGAATCAATTGCATCAATAATTTCATTAATTAGTGCATCATACATGTCTATTTCCTAATACTGAAATTCGTATTATTAAATTCTTCAAATAGGAAATGCTCACATGAGTTGGAGTTAATTCCTGCCACCAAGGTTTCGTCATTTGCACTGAATTCCTGAAAAATGGTTTCATCCAATTTTGTTTTCAGCTCCTTGATGGGATTACCCATTTATCTATTAGAAGGTAAGCAGTATAACCAATTTAGTATGAAAAAATGCTATTAGATTCATAGCATTATTATGTCATTTATTAATGAGTTGTTCCAATTTTTAAAAAGTTTTTTTATAGATCATAAAGTTTTATTCGTGAGATTTTTGCTTTTTCTGTGAACTTAACTGATAATAAAAAAAACAGTCTTCCGGCAGACGCCAGGTCTTTCGGTTATGTATAGAAATTTCCCGTTCCCTCGCAGAGGAATTTGATAAGCATCAGATTGATGATCATACTATTACACCTAATTGAGAAAAACGTTCGCTAACGATTCACGCTTAAAAGCTTTAAACCCTAAAATAATTTTTTATTGCAGGAAATGAATTCTATATCCCTTCTTTCTCATGTTTAAAGGTGTTTCAAAGATTAACAGTTTTAATAGTCTTTACGAGGCCAAGTGGGAAGATATAAGCGAAAGATTTTTTGTATGAAATTTGGAATAAAAATTTTGATATCAATGAGTTTTTATGTAAAACATGGAACATCACTTTTAGTGGTATCCGGTTTAAGAACTTCATTTAATGCCTAATGGATATGAAAGAGAATGTTAATGTTGCTTGACAGTAAAATTTTAAACTAGAAAATATTTATACTCTTTAGATAAAAGTATTTATACTTAGATCAGAGGATTTGTTCGTATCAGTTACAAAAGACCTTATCATTTTTCGGTTAAGTGCAAGATTTAGAAATTATTTTTAGTGCTTTTGTTGCACTCCATTCATAATTTCGCGTTGGTGCTATTTATTTTTTGTACACAAGATTTTATTGCAGAGGTAACGTTTGATTACGATTAGGCTTTTTATGTTTTGCTTCAGCTTAAAGTGCAGGATGATTCTAAAGTCCTGCAACCCACTTTTTCCATTTTATTTTCCATAAAGATATCGGTTTGAAATTTGCATTATACGAGGTGCGATCAAAAAGTTCCGGGACTGAAAGAGAAAGTACTTTATTTAAATTCGTTTACACACTGTCCCGTTCAAAATAGTCCCCTTGCGAAGCCATACAATGAGTCCAGCTTCCTGCCACTTAAGGAATGTGTACTGGAAGTCTTTTTGTTGAAACTAGTCAAGCACCTTCTGCGATTTGCAATGGATCTACACAATCATATAAAAACTGCAACCTTTCAACTGGATCTTCATTTTCGGAAAGAGAGCAAAGTCTACAGGAGCCAAATATGGTGAGTAGGGTGGGTGTGGAGGCGAAATCATGTTTTTTTTCGCAAGAAATTCACGTGTGAGAAGAGCTCGGTGAGAGGATGCATTGTCTTGATAGAGCATCCAGTTTTTTTCACGCCACATATCTGGTCGCTTTCGCTGAACGTCCTCCCTCAGATTGCTAGTTGCTCGAATTTGCGCGTTCTCAAATTTAATATCCATAATAAAATAGTAGAATACCTCACATAACGTGGTCAAAATCGCAGTATTTTCTCAGTTCCCAATGCACATGAAACAAATCATATGAAAAACTAATTTATGAATGTTAGGGCTATAATTTACTTTGTATTTGTGGACTTGTGCTGCCATTTGTTGGCGAATTTTGCAGTCAGTCCCGAAACTTTTTGATCGCTCCTCGTAGAAACTTCTTTTTAGGTGGTGCTGTTAAAGCGAGGATACGGTTACGTGACCCAGTTCAACATGGAGTTTATAGTACACGAAAAGATGTTCATTGTGAAGTATAATTAGAAGACCGGCTCCTTCAGAAAACAGTTTGAAAAACAGGTTTTCTGGTGTTCAATCGCGTTATTATCAATGTTGCTAATTAAAAAAAAAAAAATTTTCCCGCTAAAACAGAGCTAAAAATCCTCTAAATTCAATTGTCATAATGTAAATTTTAGCGGATTTTCGTATAATTTTGTGTAAAATCCGCAAAATCTAGCGGGAAATTTGCTAAGTTGGCAACACTGGTTATCAGGTAGTGCCATTTCAAACAGCCTGCGCGAGGGCACAGCTCAATTCTGATTGGCTTAGCAAATAATGTGATACAAGTAAGCAAAAACGGGAGCGGTTTTTTATTCTCTCTTCCTCAGGAAGAGTCGAAGCTCAAGTGATTTTCTGACGCCACGTTTCTTTTCTGAAGATAAATACCACCTCGTCTCTTCAGGAATATTTCAGAAACGCCAATAAGGAAAATCTTTCACACAAGATGTAAAGCACATCACCTTCAACAATTTTGATCCATCCGAGTCGTTGAAAGTAAGAGTTAAGAAGATAGCACATGCTGGAAGTGCGTCAGCTACCACAGCATTAGACTGAAAAAGGAACTGAATAGCACAGGGGAATTGAAAACATATGGCCAGAAGAGGCCTCTGATTCAGGAATCATCGCTTCAGGAATTCCCAACAAAAACAGAAAATTTGATGATGGGCCGTGACAATGTTTTGCCCCTAATTACTAATTACCTATGGGTTTTGGGGTTTGCAAATTTTTTTCATGTGTTCGTGAACATTTACTTTATGCTGTTGCTTTGTTTCAAAGGCGCTCAGCTTGTTTTTTGTCTTTTTAATAATTTTTGTCTATTTCAGTCCGCGTGTTATCCGACGAAATGTGTATGAATTCTTTTTAAAAATCCTGAGCATGAAGAAGGTGATAAATGATAGCAGTTTTCCAGAATTCTCAAAGAAAACCTTCATCGTTCGGTGCAACAAATAGGCATGCAGTACATGAAAGTAAAAAGGATGCTGCATAGGGGAAGTTACGAGTTCTAAGACCATTCCTTTTATTGACTCTGCTTTGGACAAATATTAAAAAAATACAGCTAGTGAAATATCGGTGACATCTGTTCCGTCGTAAAAAGAGAAGAGAACAGCAGCTCCTGGTGTTCTGAGAAACTTGTCTTTCAGAAGCTCCCTTCCTTGTTTGCTAGATTTAACCTAACAACAAACATTTGTTGAAATAATTTATAAATAATAGTTAATAAATAAAAATGAAAAATAAAATAATAATTAA